>JAUCMU010000097.1:20321577-20337431 GCA_032275025.1 Enteromius treurensis | reverse complement strand
ATTTCTGATGTTATCTATTTTATCAGTGAAGAAATTCATAAAGTCATTACAATTAAACTGTGAAGGAATATTTAGATTGGGTGGCGTCTGGTTATTTGTTAATCTAGCCACTGTGCTAAATAGAAACCAAGGATTGTTTTGGTTATTTTCCATGAGTTTGTGGATATACAAAGCATTTTGAAGGGTTTCCAGTTAAGTGTACCATATGCATCAGAAAAATGGGCGTGACGTCTGAGGCTGAGACTAGTGGTTAGGTAACGCACCTGCGCTCTTTCTGAGTCCATATTTTGTCCTATGCAGTGGAGTATGTGATTATGGCAGTAGAAAATTAACCACATATCTCAGCGAATAATAAGAATATGGAAATAGTATGTAGACTGGAGTGAAAAACTTGCTCTTGACACGTAAACATCATAATGCGATTAAGTCCTTATTCTGATTATTGGAAACAATCGCATTGTTCGCGCGCATGTAAAGGTAGTCATTGACAGTCATTATTAGGCTCTTCCATTTTCTGACAATTGCTCCAACATAGGCTGGACGATATGGCAAAAATTTATATCACAATATATTTCTTAATTTTGGTCGATACGATAAAATTCCGATATCAATATGGACAATATTAAAAAGCCTCAGAAAAAAAACTGCAGAGGACAAACACAATGGATGTCTGCAAACTAAATTTATAAATTACTGCTGAGCGTATACTGACAGAGCGCTGGCAGCGTGTCTGCGATGTATGTCATCACGCAATTCTGTTCTGCTCTTTCTGACGGCTGAGCACTGAACGCCATTCAGTGACAAATGCTAATGTATAAAAATATCTATTAAATTATCTATTCAAATGTATATAGAAATATTGGAAATGTGTTTAAAAATCATATCACCGTTATTGAAAAAAATTCTATCACGATATATATTGATATCGAATTATTGTCCAGCCCTACTCCTATAGTTGTTAGTTTTTCACCAAGCCGTTTTTGCTTGCAAATTGCCCCGTAGCCCTTCTCAGCTTTGTGAAGGTTTTTTGACAGCTCTTTTGCCCATTTTGCTACTTAGACTTTGGCTGATTGTGGGGTGTACAGGTGTCTTGATGACAGCTAATGACCTGAAACAGGTGCTACTAATTTAGAATCATGAGCAGAGTGTAGCTGGACTATTTAAGAGCTAAATAACAGGTCTTTGAGGATCAGAAATCTGGCTGATAAGCAAGTGATCAAATACTTATTTGACACTGTAGTTCCCAAATAAATTGTCTAAAAAATCATAAAATTTGATTTCGGGATTGTTCTTTTTAGATTCTGTCTCTCACAGTGGAAATGCACCTGTGCTGAAAATTGTAGACCCCTCCATGATTCCTAGGTAAGAGAACTTGCAAAATCACAGGGTGGTCAAATACTTATTGACCCCACTATATATATATATATATATATATATATATATATAATGTGTGCGTGTGCGTGTGTGTATATGTGTGTGTGTCTCTTTTGGGTGTTTAAGGGATGGTTCACCCAAAATATTTTATTCTGTCATTAATTACTCACCTTAACCTTAATTGTCGCAAACCTGAAAGACCTTTGTTCACCTTTGAAACACAAAATAAGATGTTTTAGATTTAATTCGAGAGCTTTCTGATCCTCCCATATGCAGAAAGTGTCCCTACATGCTACCTTACAGAAAAGCAGGAAAAACATAGTTGTCATAGCTCATGTGACATCAGTGTTTCAATCGTAATGTTGAGTTGTTGAATGGGAACATTCCAGAGATGTAATAATTTTTATAGTGTAAAAACTATTTGTTCTAGTCCCTTACCCTAACCCTACCATTAAACGTATTCCACCCTACTTTACAGTATGCATTTTTCAGAATTTCAATAACTTTCAATAACCAAAAATAAATAAGAAATAACGTACCTAAAGGTCCAAATGGACTAGTATTACTTTTCTTGTGGTGACATCTGGTCCAGGCACACGTTGACATACAGACACACACAGTCTGTGCTTGTGTCCCTTTCAGTCAATATATTACATGCATGTATGTGGGACATTAAGGCTCATTTGGGAATGCAGTTACTAAAGATATAATGGTGATTTCATCTTTTTTTTAATGTTTTTAAATCAATTAATGTTTTTTGAATCCCAATTAACATTGTTCATAATTTTCAATTAAAGGATTTTAGGAGAACGTTCCCCAAGTCCTTGCCAGAATCCATCTACTCCCCAGTCCACTGACAGCCAACCAGCTCTGAGTGAATCCTCCAATGTCCCTGTGATCATGGCAACCCCACCTAAGCGCAGACGCTGTGCCTACCTGGATTCTGATTCCACCCAATCTTTGCGTCGCTCAACACGCAATACATCTGGAGGGGATCGAATGGCAGAGCCTGGGGGTGGAGGCAGCAGCAATGCCTCTCCTCAACCAAAGCGGAGGCCTGCTGAGGTGCAGACACCAATACCTAAGTTCTTCCTCAACCTAGAGAAGAGTAAGTCACTTTTTCTTTGTTCTAATTTATTTCTTAAGGACAGCTGGAAACTCACTGCTCCTTTAAAATATGACTTCAAACTTGAAAAAAGCCCATACACTGTTAAAACTAAATAGTCACAAGTGAGATGAAAGCAGTGTAAACTATTTACTGAAAAAAAGGCAAACTTTTTGGTTAGATGTTGACCCTTTTTAGTGTCAAGCTAACAGTGTTGAAACTGGTAGCTGTTTTGATAAAAGAAAGAATACAAGTAAATATACATGTTAGCAAGAAATTCTTAAAATTAAAACAATTAAATCTGGCAACCAACTGGACTTAATTTACACATGCAGTTGTGTTGGAGACAACATTTTGGTAAAACTCCTACACGCCTCTGACGACCACCAACTTCTCTACCTGTTAACTTAAGATGAAACCTTTGTAGCCGAGCCACTGGGAGGCGATGTTGAACCTCTGATGGTAGACAGGACTCTCTTTAAATACAGACTTCCAATTAGCAGCAGGTGAATTGTTTGGCGTGCAGGTGGTTGTTCGTCGTTGGAAGAATAATCGTTGATGTTGTCATGCTGGCTATTCTGAAATAAAGACTTTGTGGTTACTGAATGATCAACGCTGCATATTGTACCCATCTGAGATGTTTTAAGACTCTCGTATTTGTTGGCGTAAGTGCACATGTGGCTAGTCTCACCCTCAGACGTCACGCCCGCAGAACGTTGGGTAAACCTCTGATGCATATGGTACATTTAACTGGAAACCCCTCTGGAATGTCGAAGTAATCAAATGATTGGTTGAATATTATCGGATTTCTGGGGGATGCAAGTGTTGCATCAGAATGAACAGTTTAGCGTGCTGCACGTGGGGGTGTTGACGATCTATGGAATTGTATTGTGGTAATTGTTGCCCCTTTGTGGTATAGGTGTATGATCAGCTAACTGCTTAAAGAATTTGTTTCAGTCCAGCTTAGTTGGCCACTGTTTTTCCCACCTTAATTTTTATGGTTTGTTTTGCGAATACTACAGTAGGTGGACAACCAAAAGGACTACTGCTGCGGCAAAGTCCCGGATTTAAATTTAATTCAGTCGTGTGTTAAAGTCATTCATGAAAATACCGGCAGGTGGCGCAAAGTTTCCAAACTGACTACAATTTTGTTTTATTAAATAGAGATAAAATAGCCAAATAAAACAAAAACAAGTTTATAAATAATATAGATGACTTTTATAAAAGGTGAAAACAGGACATCATCCTTAAAGTGCCCCTATTATGCTTTTTCAAAAATTATTGTTCATGCAGTGTGTCATGTAAGCTGTATGTGAACATAAACTATCTGCAAAGTTGTGACCCTGACAGTGCACGATTAATAAAGTTATTGTCTATCAAAAAAAAGAGTCGGCTCACATTCGCCTACACGAGTCGTCAGCAATTTGAATCTTTTCTCTGTTACCGAGCCACGTCACTGGGTAACATATTTTGCATAATGCCCGCCCACGTTCTACCTCGCGAACAACTTACCCCGCCCCCAAACAGTACAATTTCCGTGTGGATTACATCATGTGAAGAAGACGCTGTATCCTGTGAGACTTAATTTGTTTTATATGCCCTTCTGAAAGATCAATCTACAAAGAATATGTGTAAATGTGGCCTAAGTAATGATAAACTATGTTTAACGCAGTGTTATGCTTTATGCAATGCAAAGTTCACTACGTAGAGGTGTGCTCGATTCGCTTGCAAAAGCACTGTCCACGTTAGTTTCGGTTCAAGCTTTGAGTCTGTGGAGCGCTGCTGTAGCGGTAGACCAATCATACAGGACTGCGCCATCTGACCAATCACATTGACGGATCACGGAGAGGCGGGGTTTAGACAGACTGAGCCTTCGAACTGCTTCACACGAGTCGTTTACGGTAAAATTTTATTATTTTTAGAGAAAACTAAAGTGTTTTTTGACCTTGCATACACATAAACCTGCTTTAAGACACTCATAAAACAATATTAGCCACCTTTAAAATGGCATAATAGGGGCACTTTAAGAGTTTCTCATTTACAGCGACGTATTTGTAATCTGCATCTTTCTTATTTTTAATCTGTCTTGTAAATAAATTTATATTAATAAGAAATATGATTTACATGCGTGTATAATTTAGTTCAGTGATTTTATGTAGTGCTGTAAGCCTAGTTGTTACAAATAAAAGAAAATGATTTTCAAAATTTCTTTGTAGGACACTTTAAGTGTAGAATTGCTTGTTTACTCGTTTGTATCAACTCCAGTGAGAGACAGATGAAAGTGTTTGGTTAATAGTGAATACTGAACTATTGTGTTTACCATTGCTCTTGCTCTTAGCAGGGTCAATGCATTTTGCGTAAAAGAAACAAAAACCAAAAAACGAATGTATTGTGCAAAGAAGGTTGTCTGTTCATTCACACAGGCAATGTGTGGACACATATTGAAACCGCAGTTGAAAATACAATTTACAAATCTACTTGAAAACAGACCTGAAATTAACTCTGCACCAAAGTGATCCTAAAACTATTTTACCTTCTCTGCATTTCTTCATGCGCCAGGCCCAGTTTGAGGATGTACTCCTCTCTGAACACCTGTGTGGCTCTGCTCAACAGCTGCAGACATTCTGGAGGAGGAGGCGACGAGTCCTTGTCACCTGCCCTAAAACACAAACAAAAGAATGTGACAACAGCTTCAATAAAGTTCAATAAACCTCCATCCAGAATGAGAAATATTAGTGTAATATAACCAATGCAATATAACAAACAAAAACATTTTAAAGTGCTTGAGCTCCATTATGAAAAATATAGGTGGTTTGTTGCTGGTTGGTCTACCAGCCCTAATGGGTAAGACCAGGATGATCTACAGGTCTTCAAGCTGATAGTCCAACGGGTTTTAGCAGTGTTTTCAAACGTATTATAAAGCAGTCTTACCTCAGCATTAATGGATTGGTGGAGCTGCGTGCCAGGATGTTGCGAATATGCTGTTCGAAGGAATCTTCAGCCAATCCACGGAGAGGAGAGCTTCCTGACCCCGCCCCCGGATGAGAGCAGAGCAACGGAGGGGACGGGGCACGAATAGAGCTTCTACATGGACATTTAAAAAGAAAATCTTTCATAATCTAAAAAATATGTATATATACTAAAACCCAAACTGCTAGTAATTAATTTTACTACAACATAGCACTGGGTTTCCCAAACTCCCAACTAATTATAAAACAGACAACTACAATGGTAGCAGCAATTAAGGTAACACATTATTTTATAGCTATACCAAACAGTAGCTTATTGGCCTGTATATTACTACAATATTCTTACATTTGATATAATTTGTAATCAGCTTTCCCTAAACGAACAAACCCTCTCAGTCCCTTCACAATTTGGGAAACCCTGCCCTAACAAATAGGGAAAGAGCCAGAGTGTGCTCGTCACATACAGCAGAGGGAGCAGGAGACACTCGTAGGCACTCGTGATGCAGATCATGGTGGCTCCCAGGGACAGGTCTGACACTATCCAAAAGCCACGAACAGGAGCCGGCAAACTGAGAGAGACAGATAAGACGAGAAGGGAATTTAAATAAGCACCAGTAATCCACAGCGCTTACTCATCATCCCTTAAGGTTTGCTTAAACATCTGCAAATTGGGCCTTTGTTTCACAAGAGATCAGGATTTTAGCTTTAACCGTTGCTTCTGGTGCCATGGCACTGACACTAACATGCTGCGAGCGTTCTTTTACCTATTAGCAAGAGGTCTGGTGCACAGAATGTGCTCCACTATACAGCGCTGCTCTGCCGCCAGCTCATGCAGACTGTCTTTATCCTCCTCATCTGCAATACCAAAACACAGTTCTTCAAACAATGCAATTCTAAATATTTTAATCTCACAAATAAAGCTTGTACTTACCAGACTCTAGAAACTTGTGCAGCTTTTTGAACCAGGCGAGTCCTACGCTGTGCACACCGGCCTCGTGTGTGCAGTGGTACCTGTGCTGACACAGAGGGTCTGAAACAGAGGGTTTTTGATCATTACAAGACATGAAAACAGCTTTGCAATACGGTACAATTACATTTTAAGTCAGTGTTCAAACTCAGTAGCATTAATAAATAATGCTTCTTTTCATAAACGTAATACACAAGTGATGATAAAAAAAGTTAAAAATCATATTTGACTGCTTGAGTGACCTCCTGACCTCTGTGTAATCTGATTGGGCAGGTGAAATCTGACTCTGTAATCTCCTCCTCCTCCCCAGCAGCCAGTTTGAGTGTCAGTTCCAGCTCCACACACTCAAACACATAAAGCGAAGGCGCCGCCTCGGAGCCTCTGGACCATCTCTCTACAGCCTGGATGCACAGAAACACAGAGGGCTCAGCATCTCTCACACTAAACGAGCTGTATTTGAGGATTTGTCAAAGGTATTGATTGATTTCTGTCGGTCTTACTCCGCCATCCTCCTCTTCCTCTGCCTCCAGCACCACACAGTGGTAGAGCATTCCTGATTCCGTGGCAATTACCAGGATGTTTGGCACACAAGGCAGGCAAAGCACAGCGCAAGCATCATAGCCGT
Organism: Enteromius treurensis; assembly: GCA_032275025.1. Taxonomy (NCBI): domain Eukaryota; kingdom Metazoa; phylum Chordata; class Actinopteri; order Cypriniformes; family Cyprinidae; genus Enteromius; species Enteromius treurensis. The sequence goes on along the minus strand of JAUCMU010000097.1, from coordinate 20,330,391 downwards.
AATTATCTTCTGCTGCGGGGTACATGGGTAATGGGCCCATCGGCTTCCCTAAATTACTGACACTAAGAGAAAAATGAAGATAAATGGAGCAGATGACTCACAGGCATCACATTAAGAAATCATTATTTAGAAAAAGTAGTAAAAAAAGATGAGAAAAACATATCCATAGCAAATATGTTCTGAAACAAATTCGAGGCCACTGCGTCAGAATCTAGAAAAATATTCTTTAAACATTTGTATATTTTATTTATACATTTTACACATTTAGCTCCACATCTCATTACAGGTCATGTGCTCAAACGCTTTATTTATTCATTAAAATTCATATTGGAGGCCACGATAATATATATATATACACACATCACAGTATGCACTATAATTCCCCTTTAGCAGAATTTGGTATGATAGCTGTTATTAACAATAGCCCACAAATAACAATGTAACCGTTTTAGTAAATTTATATTCTAATGTACTCATCCTAATATATTAAAGAGCGTGTAAAGTCAATTTTGAGAATTGTTTGTAAACCCATTATAAATGTTAGAAATGCATTGATGCACTGCCCCTCCGGTGAAACTAAAAGAGCTGTTTTGGACTTGAAGCAGCACAGACTAATCGCTGTGTGACATCAGTACAGTGAGAGCTATAGAGAGCAGACGCTCGCTGTGCTTTAAATTGCTCTCGCGGTGCTGATGTCAAACACTGATCGTTCTGCGCACTGCTGATTCAAATCGAGCCCACACACATAATAACTAGAGCGAATAAGCATCAGTGGTTCGTCCGTTCAATCATGAGTTACTGTCATTACCGTTAAATACTACGGCTTACAATTTGCTATCTAGCTATGCCTTTGTCACGTTACGTAGTTGCTATAATTTGTTTACAAATTTACAAATCAACCGAGCTTGGTTTTCGTATTTAAATCAAGCTTTTTGAGGAAGACAGTTGAGAGAGATGGCAGCTTTGACGTGAGTGGGCGTGGTTTCAGCGCTGCGAGTGGACACGCCCCCAACATTTGAGAGCAGAGAGTAGGACTTATTTTTTCAAGATTTTGACACCTTATTTTATTTACTTTGCTTTTTTTGAGCATTCAAATTTGATTGGGTGGTTAAGAACACATTTTTCTGTCGTGTGATAAAATCAGAACACACATTTAATATTGACTTTAAATGGACTTTAATGAAATCATCTTTATCTTGATGGTAGATTTTCAAAAAAATCAAAAAGAAAATAAACTATTGTGCTTTCATTCAGACATTTCTCAGCACTTCCAGGTTAACCAAGATAAGTAACACACTTCGCAGATAGTTTTAAATTGCACAAGATGTGTGATTTGGGGATTACGTCTCTATATCAGTATCATCATTAAATTACTATAATAATGTACATATGTAAAATATGTATTTATTTCACTGTGTAATTAAATAATTTTTAAATAATGTTCAAAATTGGAATAATAAAAAAAAAAATCAAATTAAATTAAATTAAATATATATATGCACCAAATAATGACAGGGTCATAGACATGTGTTTGTTACCTGTGTGTCAGAGAAATGTAGCTCAGAAACGTCTCTCCATTCCCATACAGTATGTACAGTGAATACACCAGCAGCTCTGCCTTCATGCGCAGACTGCTCAAACGCGGAGAATCTGCCAGCGGCCCAAAGTCAAATGCCACAGCGGTCTCACCCAGAGATGCTGCATAGGAACGTCTATAAAAGAGAGTGACTTATTCAGTACAACATCACAACAGTTTTTTTTGTCCATAGTAAATTTGTTAACCTTTAAATTAATACCTCCTTTTTAGTTCCAAGCAGAATACTATATAATAACATTAAGTATCTAACACTGCCAAATTATGATTCGAAAGAAAACAGTCAAGCTTACCCTCTTGTATGAACAACGCTTTCCTCGTCTACTTGAGACACAGATAAAACTCTGGCAGGGGATTGTGGCTCCTTAAGATTATAAAATCTGGAGTTGAAAAAAAACAAAAACAACACAATACAATCATAAATCAATTCTAGTTTTGGTTGCCTGAACTTTCAATGGAGGGACAGAAACCTCAGGTTTCATTAAAAAAAAAAAAGCTTAACGTGTGTTTCAAAGATTTACGAAAGATTTGGAAAGACAGGAGGACAGTAAGCAATAACAACTGTTTTATGACAAAACGACGATTTCTTTTTGAGTAACCTTTCTCTTTAACACCTCTGCCAGTGGTTTATTCAAAATACCTTATAGTGTTATCTGAGGTCAGTAGAACCAGATGAGGCTCCTCAGTTTCACTGGGATACCAGGCGGCCTGTCGGAGCGTCACAGAGGCAGAACTGGTGAAGAAACGCTCAGCCACAGGAATCGTTCTGTGAAAACGAAAACATATTAAGAACCTGAAAGGCAGCTCGACGGAATGATGCAGCTTAAACCTGAGGCGTAACGTTACTCACTTGCAGTTGATCTGGATGCGTCCACCCTCGAACTCTGACCTCTTGCCCCAGCGCTGAGGCAGCTCCAGTATAGTCGCTCCACGTTGACCGATGAGAGCCACATGATACTGGGTCGGGCTGACGAGCACCTGACACACCTCAAACAGCGGCGGGTTGATGCAAAGCAGAGTCTGCGGAGAGTTACGGGACACATAGTCAGTGAAATAACTTCACCAGACAGACTCTATTTAAACACACTGACCTGGTATTTGGAAGTGTCCGCGTCGCCGTCAGTGTTCAGCTGTCGCAGGTTTGTGGTGTAAAACACGCTCTCAACACTGTCCCATACGAATAAGTCACCGTTCAGACAAAACGTAAGGTTCTTTGTTATTCTTTTGCTTGTCCCTTGGGGCTCTAAATAAAGCCTTTCTTTTAATTGAATAAAGATATCGTGGTTTTTCAGCGCTTCCCTCCAGCGATCCCCCGCAAACGACGCCATGGTTTTCTGTGTTGTCACAGAATAAAGTCGTCAGAGAAATCCACCAATACGAGCCCGCTACACGACGCGACATTTTCTGTTGCATGGCGGGATTTGTAGTCTGTTAAGGAGCGTCAAGTTTATTTTAGCCCGCACTACTAGCACCTGAAAAAGAGAAACAAATAAAACAAGCTGTTAAAATATTTTGCATTTATTAAATCAAAACAATCCCAACCGTTTAAAACTGAATATAATAATACAAATTATTACATAGTTAAAATATTTTATATATAATATAAAATATTTATTTGAAAGTTATATAAATGATTAAAAAATCATCTTAAATGTTGCCAAGGCAAACTGACATTTATTTAGGCTATTTATTATTTATTTATTTATTGCTTTTTACTACTTAACGAAAACTACTTTAAAACGTGTTTAATACGTGTTTTTAGTTCAGTTAGCAATAATATATATGTTTCCATATTTTGAATATAATATGATCCAATATGAATACAATATATTATTGAATATATTAGATTTTGAATATAAACTGAACTGCAATATATTCCCAGATGTTTGTAAAAAGTCCACTTACATAATTCCAATTTATACCAAATACTTATTTTCTTTTCTTTCTTTCTTTATGTTAAATTAGTAAAATAGAAATTATATTCCAACGTGTACTGCAACATACCCACACTACATAAAGTAGATTAATATATAATAATATGATGCTTTTTATATATCATAATTAGATTCCGAGGTTTTAGCCTTGATTTTACAGACAGCTGTTGCTTTTTTCCCCCTAATAGATTTAATGCAGTTTGTCTTAGCTTAAATTTTATGCTAAACTGAAAGTTTTTTTTTTTTTACTTTTCTTTAGAGGAATAGTTATTAATATCAAGATAATAAAATTGTAAAATTATTACAATTATAACTCAGCTAAGGTACTGTGACGTAGTCTTTGCTTGCAGAATCGTTTTTATATCTCCGCCGCATGTAACTGACTTGTGTATTTAGTCTCATGTCATGTACGGCACGTTGTCGGCGCTGCGGCGTGGCGCCTCCTGGCGGTGGAATGCGGAACTGGAGGAATCTGTAAACGTGTGCCATAGTCTCTCCGTGCATTGTCTTCGCAAACAGTCAGTCCTGGAGCGCCTTCACGCCGAAGAGAGCTGCTCCAGCACCACTCCCGTGTTCACGTACATTTGGCGCCGAGCGTGAGCAAAATGGAAGTTAAATGGCTGGCAAACGGAGTTGTTTAGTGCGCCTCACAGGGACAAGAATGTCCCAGAAAAGGGACGTGAACTCTTACCCAGATGGGTACAGGGTCCTCAATAGCAGTGAACTACGGGAGCTCCTACAAGATGAAGAAAAAATGAATCAGATCGTGCGACTCAGTGAAAAGGTATTTCTTCCGTTCACACACACACACAGTTTTAGACCATTAACAGGCTATTTCTTTGCATGCTTTTCATTTTTCTCTCATCAACTGTTGTACTTGTCATTTGAGCAAACTGCGCGGTAGATTATTCCATTCACACGTTACCCTGACCGTGTGATTTGTGTCGCTTGTTATATGCATTACACGCCATCACATACATCGTGTAGCGTATACAGCGCTGCAGACCATTGCACTGCAGGCGTAACGTTACTACAAAGACTCCGGCACTTGACAAAATAATGTTTCGCACAGACATTATTTCTTATGGAAATCTTCTCTCTAATATTTACTGTCACAGTAAAGTTTTTGCATTAAGTAAATAACGAATTAAACTATTTTAGCATTACGCTGCTGCACATTTTAACACAATTTCCAATTTCAGGTTTGCCTAAAAAACAAAAACAAAAGTATTGTTAAAGCGCTATTTTGTCCTTTACTTAAAATATAAATCAGCTTTAATACGCAAGTCTCTGGAATACTTGATTCTGATTGGTCAATCGCGTCATTAAGCAGTGAAATATGTTTATACATTATGTATATAGGCTCACTGAAAACTGCATATTTCAGTGTTGTGTAAAACGCAACAAATCCAGCACCACAGATCAAAGGGATTAATAATACATAAATAACTGTTGTTATATTGTTGCAGTGTTCATGTTAGGGCTGTCCCTCTCTTTCTCTGTATTTGTTTTTCATGAATGGATGTAATGTTTTTGTTAGCTAAGCCTTAGACTAAACTAATTCTCAAATTCTTTCTAAAAACTCTTATATTTAGTGTCCTTTTATTAATATTATGTATAGCTGCCCCCTCCCCCATATAGAGTGTGGGAGACACAATAATGAGCGGATGAATGTTCATCGTCTCAGAAATATCATTCATTGCATTTTAAGCGGTTATTGTAATGCATTTGAAATGCATTTTAATATTTTTTGGCTCACCATGTTTAGGCTACACAATCTTTATAGGCTAAAGAATTGTGTATTGAAACACAGAAAGGTTATTCGAGACCTCTGAAGGTGCATCTTGCATTTTCAGCTTAGAAAATCGCTTCTCATTTGGGACTGATCGGGTATCACTGTAGACTGAGATATATGACATCTGAGACTTAAATTGCTGTAGCCTGATACCAGATCCCTGCATGCCTACAGGAAGCCTGAGCATGTTATTTGAAATATAAGGATAAATATGTTTGCACTAGGTCATAAAACAGTCCTCTGTCTTCATAAAATATGATATATACACATTATACTCATAACTTGAGGGAATAGTTCCTTATGTCATGCTAAACTTAACTTTATTTTATTTGCGGACGTACAACAGGAGATGCCCTGGCTGCTCTTTTAAAGCAACAGTGAAAGTGACTGAGGGCTTTCACGTTAAGCTTTGAAAATCATTAAAATTGTACAAAGCCTGTAGAGGAGAAACAGAGCAAAATTTAAGCAAGTACTCGGACATGTTCAGACTTGCGTCACAATTGTTGACGAGGTGAAACATGAGAACCAATAGCGGCATCCCTTACTTTAAATGCATACGACCTATAAAAAGAGATTTTCCAGAAAGCTGTCGTTTCGTTTCAGAAGACTATATGGCATTTTTCGGTGCTTTTTGGTCATTTCTGAATCTTTCCCAATTCGCTTGTATTCTGTGTAAAAGAGCAGCAAGGACATGCTTTTGAATTTCTCCTTATGTGTTTGACAGAAAATCATATAGCTTTGGAATGGCATGTTTCAATTCTGAACTATTACTATTATTTATGTGATATTAATGTAGTTAATATTTTGAAATGAACACTTTTTATATTTGAAATTTGATTTCTAGCAAACTATTTATTATTATTGTTATTTTATTTTAATAATTTTAGCATGGTGTGATTTCATCATTATTTCAATAACCGAAAACAAACTTTAATTTTATTTAACGGTAGCAACCTTAGAGAGAATTAGATTTTTAATTTTGAATGAATTTATTTCTTTGAATCATTTGAACTATCTCTTAAACTGGGCAGTGTTGCCAGAATAGATAATAATTATGTCAGCACACACACACACACACAAAACTGCAAATGGAGATGCAGCACTTGTATACTGCATCGTATGGATTGATGGTGTTTATTGACGGCTGTGCATGAGAGTTATGCCCTGAGGTTGTAGAGGTCAAACTCCTAAGGACTTGTGATCGGTGAGGCCCATCACTATTCCCATCACAAACAGGTCAATTCATTAACAAGCCAAGGTCTCCAAGGGCAACCGCAATGAAAGTGTCACAATGGTCTAGTGCTCTGGATACAGTTATTGCTCTTGTATGCATGAGCGTCATTCCCTTACAAGGGATTGTGGTGTTTTTACTAAATGGAAAAGGCTCTGTAATACCCAGGCAGTGCTCTTTCCTATGAATAGCAATGAGACGACCTTTATGGTTAACTTTATGTGCTCATTAGTGATACAGAGGAGAGAGTCAGACTTACTCCTTGAATTCATCAGTAACAGCAGCTCTTTGGTCATTCATGGATTATTGACCAAGCCAAACTATCTCGGACTAAACAGATGGTCTTAATGTTATGTGCTTACGCTGCATGCTTGATGTGTACAGCCGTCATTAATCATATAGATTCGTGCCTTTGCTGCTTTGTGTTGCTTACATGTTGAAAACAAGTACATCATGAGCTTGGATGTTGAATCTCATTGGCGTAACCAATGGCGTGGGTTTTTGGGGAGAAGCTGTCTGTTTCATTCAGTGGCAGCAAGCTAGAGGAATTTGTTTAAATATATATATATGTATATATAGATATATATGTATGTATGTACATATCTATCTCTATATATATATATATATATATATAAGGATTTTTTTTTATAAAGCAATTTATATTTTTATTCTGCATACTGTGTATAGATGCATTAAATTGATCAAAGGTGACAAAATAATACCATTATCGAAGATTCCTGAAAAATATCACTGAGAAATATCTTTAAATATTTCTCAATATTACTATTTAAAAAAAAAAAGAAAAAATCCTAACAGCCCAAACCTTTGAGCAGTGGTCGCAAGACTTCATGATACTTTTCATGGTGCTTTAGTGTCATTGCAGTTTAAAAAGTGACAGATCCCTTTCATCCTTTTCTGTTCATTGAAAGAAAGAAAGTCATACAGAATGACATGACCATGAGTAAATAATGACTTTCACTTTATTTTGGATGCACTATTTCTGTACGGTATTTTCCAGTTTGTGACTGTAGGCATTTAATTTGTTATATTTGTTTTATGACCATAGTGTCATCCAGCCCACATGGTCTCCAGAGGCCTTGCATCTGCACAGTGTATAAACAGACACACAAGCAGCTGCAAGCGGATATGGATAGTCTGTGTCAATTCCTGTTTAGGGAAAATGCTCTCTGTAGGTCTGGGAGTTTTACTTTTTGCATTAAACAGCAAGAGAGAGAGAGAGCCAGAGGAAATGGGCAAAGAACAAGAGATGCTGGAGAAACATGCTCCAAAGACCCTGCTGTTTCCCTCAGCATTCAGAATGTTCATTAACCACAAGTGTGAAAGACATGCACACCAGCAGGGGTTGGACTGGACAGTTATTGGCTCTGGGTGACTTATGACGCATGCGGCAGACTCAGCACTATGGAATACCAAGAACCAGAGAGGGAAAGAGCCTCAGGACTCACTCAGATGTTCCTCTGAAATATGCCCCATAACTAAAAGATTGATCATGGCCCTGTGAAATGTGAAAGAGCATGTGTCTCAGCTGTCTTTGTGGTGTAAAGCACTGCCTCCTTACCAAGATAAGCCACATCATTTCCTGTCGGTGCAAAAGCTCAGATGAATTTGTTTTAGGTGACAGACCTCGTGTAGTTTTGTAGAGATGCTCAAGGTTGCTAGTGAGCTGCCTGTACGATTAAAGGGTTAGTTCACCCCAAAATGAAAATTCTGTCATTAATTACTGACCCTCATGCTGTTCCAAACCAGTCAGACCATCTTCAGAACACAAATAAAAAAAGATATAAAAGATATTTATGATAAAATCAGAGAGCTATCTGACCCTCCATAGACAGCAACGCAACTCCAGGTTGTCCAGAAACATGGTAAATGCATATTAGGATAGTTTTTTATTAAATTGTAAAACCAATTTACAGATTGTGCATTTAAAAAAAATGCAAATTAACGCCCACAACAAACAATAAAAAGGCCCAAATCAAATTCACTTTTAGTAGATATTTAAATGTACTTCAAATTAATTTTCTCTTTCAGTGTTGCCGTTTATTAGAATGCAACTATTAAAATAGTTTGTATTGGTTGAAATAAAGCTAAATACAAAATAAATAAATATAGTTTAGAAAATGTAAAAAAAAAATTAGAAATGTTCTTAAAAAAAACAACAAGAAGTTTAAAGGTGCCATAGAATGCATTGAGAGAATATTTTAAATTGTTCTCTGATATGTACATAGAAGGTATGTAGCTT
>JAUCMU010000097.1:20257973-20289686 GCA_032275025.1 Enteromius treurensis | reverse complement strand
AACAAACATGAGAGAGATGACAGTCAAGAATTTTTAATTACTTTTTCAAACACCCCGAATAACGAATAGGTTACTTCCGTAACCCAGGTTCCCTGAGACACTGGAACAAGTACTGCGTCTGCTAAGACGCTATGGGGAAAAATCCTTTTTCCTCCTTACTGAGGCCTTTTTTAATCAGTCAGGGAAAACTGCACGGCCATTGGCTAGAGCAGTGCCAACTGGACAAACCAAGCGGTCGGACGCCGTGCTGTGCATACCAATGGCCACAGCTCCTGCCGAAGCTTGCCTGAGTGGGCGGGGCCGTGTATATAAGCGGCTGCTGCGCCGCAGGACTTCAAGTTACTTCGACTGAAGCGACGGGCACTTACAGCGCGGGATGGAATACAGTACTCGTTCCTGTGTCTCAGGGAACCTGGGTTACGTAAGTAACCTATTTGTTCCCTGTCGACACTTCACTCATACACTATCCCACCGCACTGTAAGTTAAGAACGATTTGATGTATGACAGCAAGCCCGGGCGAAAGCCAGGGCATACAATCACATAAGCATGCAGAGAAATAATGCTCCTTATTTATGAATTCATATCGTCCTATACTGAGAGGCGTGTGAGCCTGAACTTGCGGTTTGGGCGTGTGACGGCCAAATACTGTGGGTTAGTACTTTACAAATACAAAAGGCTTGTGAGCCTGAGCTCACAGATCGAGCGTTTTGACGGTCAAACACAACAAGCTAATAAATTCATACTTTAAAGGCTTGAGAGCCTGAGTTTGTTCGCGGTTTGGGCGTGCCAAACACAGCAAACTAAAAGTTTTAACCCTTTAGGCAGAGAGGACCCTGGCATGTATTGCAGGGACATCCAGATTGTAAAACCTGGCAAATGTGGACGGCGAGGACCAGCTGGCCGCCTTACAAATCTCTGACAGGGAGATTCCGCTAGACCACGCCCCTGTGTCGACAACCCACTTAGAAAGCCTTTGCTTCGAGACCAGTAACCCATTGGAAGGGACGCCGAAGCAGATAAACAGCTGGTCAGACCGTCTAAAGGCGGCCGACTGCTGAACTCTGAACGGAGTGGAGAGCACCTTCGGGCAGGTTGTGCGAGGGCGAGAGGACCTGAGCGTCTACCTCCTCTTAGAAAACGGATAATAAGAATATCCTTGCTCAAAATCTGGCCTGCTATAAGGTTGTGGTGGGCTGCTACGGCCAACGCGTAAGCCTTAAGGGTGGATGGGGAGCGTCCCCTATCCAGCAGGTGTTGTAGAAAAGACAGTATCACAGATACCTGGCATGGCGAGGGGTTTTTATTGCGCTCTGCGTACCACCTCGAAAATACTGACCATTTCACAGCTTAAGCGTGTCTCGTAGACGGGGCTCTAGCGTGAGATATGGTGTTTAGTATGCGCTCGGGGAGGCAAACAGGCTCCCGTCGAGCTGCCATAACATGTAGGGCCCACAGACTCTTGACCCGAATGGAAAGACCCATGGCTCTGCCGTTTCGGTCTCCGAACTTTGTGGAAACAGGCGAGTGGGGTAGCCTTCACGGAGAAGGCGGTCGTGAGTGGAGTGTGGAACTCATGCTCTCAGTCGAAGTAGGTAGGTGTTTTAAGATCTTACCTATTAGAAGCAAGCTCTAGATGAGACTTTTTCTTCCAGCCGGATGCCGGCAGGGGAATTATCCAGCTGCAAGGGCGTTTCCAACGGCATCTTTAGTCAGGACAGCAAAGTAGCACGTCGCTGAAGAAGTCCTGCGGCGAAGCGGCTGCTTATATACATGACCCCGCCCACTCAGACGAGCTTCGGCAGGAGCCGCAGCCATTGGTTGGTGCAGCACAGCAGCCAATCGATTGGTTTGTCAAGTTGGGGGGGGTGGGGGGATAGGGGGGGTTGTACAAAGGGATTGCTATTTCAAAATTTTGACAAATTTAAAGTTGATTTTCTCAGCATTTAGATTTTTCTCTACCCTTAAATTCCAGATTTTCATATAGTTGTATCTCGGTTTCACTGGAACATTAAAGCCAACCTTGTTTAATCTGATTGGATATCTCAGTTATTTTGAAGAGCACTGTTAGTTTACTATTATTAAAAATGTTGTAATGTGTAGCATCAAGAATATTAAAAAGTATTTTTAGGCTGGTCCAGAGGATTTAGCAAACATCCATTCCTACTGTCACCAATTTGAGTGTTTTGTCATGTCTGCAAGTGGTCTCTCTCCTCCCCTTGCATCAGCTTGCACATGCCAATGTACACATGGTGTGCATATTAGTGTCTATATGTATTAGCATGCTTCATGCTTCTATAAGGGAACATCATTCTATAAAGTGGACACATGTGCCCTGGAGGTAGGTTTCACACAGACAGTGACGGTCTAGTCTTAATAAATGACATTATGGAGGATTAAGTCACACACACTGAGTGTAGGGTACAAGCTTGACGGACTGATGTTGATGTAGATAGGATTCAACATCTCAAATACACATGGGCCTATAACACAAATTAGCTATATAGCATATATGCTGCAAGTCATAAGCACATAATGGCATGTAGGCCCTACATTTACATGGAGACAAACACATATTTGCACACATACTACAGCACAGTATTTTCTGATTTATGGAGTGATAAAAAGAGGCATCCAAATTCCCCTTGATAAAAACCTTTGACTACTCTATAATATGTCAGATATATGAAACCAAACTTTGAAGAATGACTATTTGAAGAATATATTTCATTAGATAATGAATTAGGTCATATTTATATTTAAACATAACGTAAACATAAAGTATGGCCCAATTTTTATTGGCCTATAATACATTTTACTAAAAGACAAGCCAAAATACTGAAAATAAAGAAAGGGTTGAAAATAAAAGGCACCCTAAGGGGGAAAACAGCATAGGGGTATATCATGCACTGGTGCCAGCTCGCTCCAGCGTGTTTGAGGAATTGCCCTACATGCACAGTTCGTGATTACAATCAGAAAATCAACAGCTGCATTGAGTGTGGATCAGATCTCACAATCTCGGGCGAGTGGAGATGCGTGATACTGCTACGGTTGAATTTTGCTGAATATTTCACTGCACACTGATAGCTATTAAAATCCAAACAGCCCCTGTCTGCTGAGCTATCGTGTTCACAAAGGACCGCACAATGATTATAATGATGGCTGTAGCCTGGGAACTGTTGCATTTAACATTACATACTGCTGAAATTGGCACAATGTGCAAATGTTCCCCAGCTTACAAAGGACACCCTTTTAATCACTTTATTGCAGTTTATTGCAAATCAAACATTCTCTGTTACCACTCATCTCACTGCAGTCTGTCTTCACTTCCTGCCACAAAAGACCCTGGCAGTTATGTCAACACGAGTTAGTGCTTTACGGGTTGATGATGGTGAATCACATGAGGAGTATATGAAGACTGTCCAGGGTCTGTTGGATCACACAAAGTTTTGTGAGAAAAGTACATTTTCCAAACCAGATGTGAATGATGCTGAGAGTATATAGTTATGAATTTGCAGGTGAGTAAGTATGGCACCCATAAAGACCCCATGTGGTTTTCATCCAAAATATCTGAAATTGTGTCGATGAACGAAGCTTTTACGGGTTTGGAACGACATAGGGGGAAAATATCAAAATCTGGGGTGGAGTAAAGTTCACTCAGTAAAACTTTAAAGGCAAACCATGAGCAAATTTAACATAATTGCTTACGAATTTTAAAGTATAGTGTACAATTCACTCTTCCACTTCTCGTGGAATTATTTTCTGGTTCAGATATGGTGTGATTTAACGGAGGGACAGGAAAGGGAATAATCTGCATATTCATGAAGCCATGTACCAAATTTGATAAGGGTGTAAAATTATGTTTAAGCTATTTCAAGGCATGAAGAAACTATTTTCACCAGAGAAATGTTTAAATGTATTATTTTGATGATCAGAGATTAATTTAAAGGGATAACTTAGTGACTGCAGGGGAAATAAAACGTAGCAAAATAGTGGAAATATATGCAGGTGATTCTGTAGGATATGTATCCTAATGCATCCTAATGGATCATGATTAGTTGTATACCATCACCCCCATTCTCACATGCAGGGCCTGTTTTCCTCCTTGATTGGTTTCAGTGGGTGGTTTATTAAGGCTCTGCGTGTGTCAGTTAAACACAGCAGTATTTGAGGAAGGGCCTGATGTATAAAACATTTGTTTTGATGTTTAGACTTAGTGGTGCAAAAAAAAAAAAAAAAAGTGGGATTCTGTGGGGTCTGAACAAATAAGGGTGGCAACTGGCAAGCAACGAAAATGCTGATGACCTTAGCCTGCCTGTGCAGGAAACTCCTGTGTCCTGTCGAGGAAGGGTGAGGTGATGCCTATAATAAGAAAGACATCCATATATGAAATGCACCTTTTCTGCAATAAAATTACTTTCACTAAGGTGAAACCTTATTAATTATTAATTAATTATTATTAATAATTCAACGCATTGGCACTTCTATATTGGCACTCGTCTTAAGCATATAAATCTTTGGCCTAACATAACCTAAAATAACTGCTACAGTTTATTGAAGTATGAGATTAATCTCAGTTACACGCATAACCATTACAGACACTTGCACATAATATACATGCAACATTAGTGCTGTACATACTCTCGATAATGGTGTGGGCTGTCCTAGGAGAGATAAATGTTGAATAATGTCATTATTTTCGTTTTCCTTGTGCACCAAAAAAGTACATGAACTTTTATTTCTGGAAAATAATGTTCCTCCTTTTTTCTTTGTTTGCATTAATTTTCAACTACATGCTTCTATTTGATCTGCTATATGATGAAAATGTTGTGACAGCATGAAAAAGCAAATCAAATCAGAATGTTTTGTTCATGAATCCATCAGCAAACTGTATTAGCAATTGAGTTGTGAGGTGTAGGCTACAGTTATTTTGTTATTTTTTGTTAACACATAAACCCAGTACATTTAAAGGGAAAGGTTTTGAGACCAGCTCAGAATTATTGGTATTTTGCAAAGTTGTGGAAGCTATTCTGAAATTTCATAGCGACTGAGAAAACGTTGGTCATTATTATTCACCGTTACTTGGTACATGTTTACTATTCTGTTTTTTTTTCCACCTCAGAGCGATGTAGATCTCCATCGGTCCGGCAGGTGGCACTATGCGCTCTGAGATCTGTGCACTGCCACTGATGAACAGAAAAAGAACTCAAAACCTGGCACGAAGAAGACTCTGGAAGAATCATGGCGGTGGAGAAGAAAGACGCGCGATCAGGAAAAGCCCCTAAAAAAGAGTCCCAGCCCTTAATTATCGCCAAAACTCCAGCAGAGGAGCAGCGTTTAAAGTTGGAGAGGTTGATGCGAAACCCAGTGAGTTGTCCCTTTACTGCAAGCCAGCGGTTTTATTTGTAGTAGTAACTGAAGCTAATGATGCTACGTTACTGAACTGTTGCAGAAGCATTGAACATAATATTGAGTTTTATATTTTAATTTTAAAGGATAAACTCGCGGCCATTCCAGAGAAACCAAAGGAGTGGAATCCACGCGCTCCGCCAGAGTTTGTGCGGGATGTGATGGGTTCGTGTGCTTTTATTTTATTTTTTACATAACCTTATTCTCAGATTTGGAAATCAAGCTAAAATTCATTTGTACCTAACGTTAGTTCTAAATAAATTATCAATTTTACACGCCAATATGACTTTCACAAGGCAATTTATATTATCGTTTTGTTTTTGCTCGTAGGAAAAATATATTTACACATTCGTCAGTATAAATAGAATATTTGTAACAGGAAAAAATAAAAAAATAAATATATATATATATCCCTAAAGACATAAGATTGTCTTTTAAAGTGTATTCTTTGAGGTTTTTTCTCCCAAAGTACACCCATAACACATAAGAAACAATACAGTGTATAAAACAGAAGTGTGTTTTCAAAATACTAAATTTGTCTTTCCAGTGGATGGTCATAAATTTATATTAAACAAAATATCAAGTAATCGGATATGTGGTAACATCATTGGCTTTCAGCTAATTGCAGAAATTCGTTGCAATTGATTCTAAAACTGGATAAATTTTTCAAATTGATTTTTGCCCGCGTAAATAATCAGTCAGGATGAGTTTGTGTTTCATGTCTTTGTTGAATTTTCCCAGGTTCCAGTGCTGGAGCAGGCAGCGGGGAATTTCATGTGTATAGACATCTGCGCCGCCGGGAGTATCAGAGGCAAGACTTTCTGGAACGAATGTCTGAAAAGGTAAGTTTTCATTAGAGCCCGACCGATATTATGCATTTTCCAAACTATCGGTATCTGCATTTATAATGGCCGATAAATGAATATTTAAAAAATAAAATAAAAATGGACGAAACACATTTCAACCATGTCATGAGTTTTGGCGTTATATAGTTTGTCCACCAAAGGGCACTCTACATTGTCTCTGTTGGCAACACTCGTGTATAACGCGCCTCACAGCCTGCCACCAGCTGATCCAGCCAGAGTCGGGCAGACAGACTTACCAAAGCTTACCAAGAGCCTGTTCCATAAAACAAGTTTACTAGGGCTGAACGATATTCTGTTTTGACATTGACGTCGCAATGTGCGTGTGAGCAATAGTCACATCGCCGGAAAATACAATGTGAAGGGTAGAAGCCCGTGGTGTATTAAGAGAACGGTAGCACACAGTAAACACGAGTTTGTTTTATGGCTTGTTGCTGGGGTGACATGCACGTTCCGCGTGCCTGCACAGTGATCGGTTCGCTGTGCCCCTGCTCACCGCTCACAGCCAACATTCACTGCTAAACATGGGCGAAGAAGAGGATCGGCCGCAAAAAAATGATTTTTTTACCAAAAAGAAAGTCAAAATCATCTATTTGGGACTATTTCGGCTACAAAAAGGAGGATGTTGACCAAAAAGAGTTACTTTGCATGGAGTGTCAAAATCACGCTGATGATAATGAACCCGATTTTGCACAACTGTTCTGCCTAGTGAATGCGCCTCAATGTAAGATTACGCACCTGATGGAGTTTACGGCTGATTACAGAACTGGCTTTACTGACAAGATGCTCAATACATATCTCGCGATGATTATCGTGAAGCCCTTATTTTGGATACAAAAAGGATGATGCGGATGAACATAAATAAATTTGTACACATCGCAATAAATATCGCAGGAAAAAATATATTGCGATGCCATTTTTTCCCAATATCGTGCAGGCCTAAAGTTTACCAAATAAGCCAGGCTTATGGCAGATAGTCCGACTTATTTTAAACCAAGTGAACTGCCAATAAGTCAGACTAACTGAAATAAACCTGGCTTATTTGGTAAACCTGTTTTATGGAACAGGCCCCAAGTCTTTTAAAACTGGTAACTTTGATTTGGTTGTTGTTGTTTTTGTTCAAAGGACTAAAAGTTTCATATCAAAAGTTTGTATTTTTATACATGTTATTTATCAGAACTTTAATATGTTTTGATGTTCCTCTGTTCTGTTGTGACAATAAAAGACACAAGTTTCTTCTTAAAATGCATTTTTATATTATGTTAGTTAAAACATATAAATAACTGATGTTAGGGAAAGCTGTTAATGTTTTGTTGCGCGTTTCTGAAATGTAAAAATAAATAAATATCGGCCGATATATCGGATTTTAAAACCAACAAATATTTGTATCGATTTCGGCCTTCAAAATCCTTTATCGGTCGGGCTCTAGTTTTCATTTTTTCCCTAAAGCATATGATTATGAAATAGGAGCTGTTTATGGATGTTACTAGTTCAATTTACACTAAGAAAAATAAGGTCTGTTGCAAAACAGTATCCCCCAGTTTCACAGACAAGGCTTAAGGTAGTCCCCGACTAAATTGCTCATTTTTGAGCTGTCTCAGATGAAAATATCTCGCTCTGACAGATCTTAAAACATGTCAGTGTCATTGTTCTGTGTTAAGATGCACACCTGTAATATTTACTTACAAGGCGTTTTTGTAAAAGTTGCTTAAATATCTTATCTTAAATAACTAATGCCTAGTCCTGGCTTAAATCTAAGCCCCGTTTGTGAAACCAGGCCTATATGTATGAAATATGGGTAAAGCCTGTGTAATGCTTATTGGTGATATGGAGAGTTTTCTCTTTCCCAGTCCTACCTGAGACTTTTAAACTATAAATTACTTCCACTGAACCGCAATAAATCCAGGTGCTTCAGTGGAATGTGGATCCACCGGTTATTTGTAGCGGCCTAAATAACAGAAGTTGGGTGTGAGCAGCAGTGGATCTGCTCTGCTGTCCAGCTCACAGGTGGCAGATACCACAGACGGCTGTCAGTCAAGCTAAATTTAATTGAACTTGTCAATGTAATTTTCTGGTGTGTGTGATGCATTGTTCCCCGCTTTTATGTTTGGAATCATCTTAGGAAATATGCTTAGGTCGCATGAAAAATCAACTATTTGTCACACCGAGCTCCTCTTTCTTACGTGCAGCATTGGGTAGTCTGATTCATTTTTATCAGAAAAATTGAGAGTATTTTCTGGGTCTTCAACTTAGGCTGGGTTGATGGTGGGTCCTTTTATGGGGAAAACAATTCTAAAAGGTAGTACAAGTTAGTATTGGTTCACAAATAGTTTCTTTTGTTCTTGCAGCAAAAGCAAGATGAAGATTACATTGAGAAGGTGAAAGACAATCAAAAGGCTGCTGAGGAAAGAACGGCCAAACGCAGAAAGAAGAGGTTTGCCGAGTACTGTCTTGTTTGTTTTAGATGCGTTAGAATCATTTTCGGAGGGTTTCTGAGACTCTGTTCTTTTGTGTCGTTTAGGGAAAAGTTGAAACAAAAGAAGCTGATGATCAAGAAAGCCAAGATGGAGAGCAAAACAGAAAAAGGTACGAGATAATGAAATCATCTTAGAAATCCACCTCGTTATTTTCTGGAACACCAACTGGAATACATTTACTAAACATGAGTGTCTGATATATTTCCTAATACTTCAGTGGATAATTTATTGTGGTGAATCGAGCTGACCGATTTGTATACATTTGCTCTTTTGTGTCAAAAAAGGGAAATGAATCGTCTGTGATTCAGTGTTGTAAGATAACACGTAAAACCATCAGTGAGGGCGAATGTTTATTATGAGCACTAGATTTAAAAGAGCTGTTTATGGATGGTAGCACAGATCATTATTATAGTAACTGCACTTCTTGAATTTCAGCATTCATCTGAGCAGTGAGTCATAATGTGTTTGTTGTGTCAGCAGGCTCAGAGGAGAAGTCATCATCATCCTCTGCTTCAGAAGCAGAGGATGATGAAGATGGTGCAGAAATGCCCAGCTTCATCATGGGGAAGAGGTGACAGCATATACCACCGTACAATACAAGAAACACCTCAGCTGAGCTTAAATACACTCAAAATCATTGGAATCAGAAGCGCATTCGTATTTTGAGCTCGAGTCTAATGTTTTCCTTTTCCTAATGTTTTTCTTTCATTGCTGATTGCTGATGATAAAACGGTGTGACCAGGATAGACTTTTATTCTGTTGTAAATAAGTAGTTTTTTTTATATATATATATAATAAACAACAAAGGGAATAATTTTGCCATTTTTGTCTTTTATGGAAAATTTCATTGACTGTCCTTTAACTGTTTCTGCTTTTCCATTATGTGAATAAAATACACTTAAAAAGTTCAAATGGTAATATTTTCTCTTATTTGTGCTATTTTTAATGCAGCACTTTTCCCCCAAGGATGAGCATGTATTATATGATTTTACAGGGTGTTTATCCCTTTCACAATTTTCGGTTCTTTTGAACTGTTTAAAACCTGTTCAATAAAGTGCATGCAAACTTCACAAAACCATCTCTCATTCGGCTCTGAGGGGTGAATGAAGGCCTCCTGTAGTGAATCCATTTTTCAAATGTAATAAACACTTTTCTCTCACTTCTGCTACATTTTTCTTCACAAATCCTTGGTTTGTGCTTCTAATTCAAGACTGGCCTTTAGTTTTGTTCTCTCTCCGCACTCATCACTAATCAAGCACCGCCGACATCTAACGTAATTCACCGGAACTGCTTCCACGTACCACTATCAGCAGAAGTGAGAAAGTGTTTATTATGAAATATGGATATTTATCTCACAAAAACGCATGGTTTCCTACAGGAGGGATTTAATCGCATTTTAAGTTTGTGCGCACTTTATTTAACCTGTTTTAGACTGTTAAAGGGAACCACCCCACCTACTGCAATGATAGAGCTTAGAAGTGGCAGCACCATTTTTAATATAACTCCGATTGGATTTGACCGACAGAACAAAGTCACATACACCTAAGACAGGCTAATCATTTTCATTTTTGGGTGAACTATCCCTTTAACAAGAACAAATTTCGTGCAATGGTATAATCATAAGCTTCCCTTTCATTAGTTATACAAACAAGGCAATGGTTTTGCTTTTAAATGTCCGATACCAATCATTAATTATGCACATCATTTTTCTGGCCTCACATTAACGGAGACACATAATAGATATAATAGTTTTTGTAAAAAAATAAAACAATGTACGCACAGGACCATTTAAAATGGCAAAAATAAAATTAAAAAATACACAATGGTTTTTGAGGATTTTAACGGATTATCTATAATTGGCAAAAATCTTCTAAATGCAAAATAATCTCTGCATTTAAAAAATGTAATTACTGAGAAAGCTAGTGGTGTAATTGTTCGTTAGTCACTAATGGACCCTGTTGTCATGTGTACTACATTCCTATGAAGCACATGTGAGGGGGAAAAAACCCCAGCATAATTCTCTCCACCCTGTATTACCACTTGACAAATACTGTTAATAGCTCTAGTTCATTGTCTGATTCACCACAATGGGACTCTGGATATTGTTGTTTTACGACTACGTCATTATTTAAACTCGCCTGTCCAGTCTTCGCAAATAATATGATTTCTGATTTTACATGTTCACACTGAGAGAGAACTCAGACGGAGAAAGTTACAGAGAAAATGTCAATGACTTTTACTTATAAACAACGGTTCATTCGCTTCATGTCAAAGCAGGTCTGGTTAAGCCGGTTTTATCAACACCGTTTTGGTTACAAGCACTTCAGACAGTTGCTGGACTGCCAAAACATGCAGCCTAGTTTGTCCTTGAAAGCATATTACATTATTAATAACTATGTAACACTTTGCCCTCAAGATGCTAGGAATGGAGTATTATTAATATGAAAAAACTCCACACCTCTGTTTTTGATGTCATGTTAACTCGCGTCACGCGCCTGTTTGGTGGGAATTAAGTCACCAGTATGTGGAGGGTTTGTTGACTTTAACATTAGTCATTCACGCAGACGTTTGCTTTATTTTCCATTTTAAGTGTCGGATCGTATGCTGCAACTTTGGCCACCTTGGCATTGTGATTGTGGCATCGGCAATGAAAACGTGTTCTGCGCTTTAAGATTAAAGTAGAAAGTGTTTTAACGTGATTCAAGCATTTTTCACAGCTTACAGAATAGCAACAGTCAGTCTTTGGCATTTCTAAGCACTTTTTTATCTCCAAAGCACCTCCCAGTTTCTACCTGGGATTCACACACCCTCATGAAAAACTCTCTCCCCTCCCTTCAGCTTCTTTTTATAAGAGTTGATTGGTATCTGCCAGACATATTGCTAAGCACAGACACCAGCCAGGTTGACTTTTACTCAATTTTATTAGTAAGAATCTATCTGCATCTTTGTCACGAGATGAAGACGAACACGGTGATCCGTTTGATGTCACTGATGTCTATCTGGATGTGGACTGGAGAAGGTAAGTGCGTTTTAGCCTTAATTATCCATGTTTGTTTGTTCTTTTTAGATGGGGGTTGCTATGGAGATCTGGTTTCTGCGTTATATCACAAATGCACTTCAGCTATCCTTTAATTAAATTGTTTGTCTTATCTTTCAGTTTAAATTGAGAGAGGCTTTCTTAGGTAATAGCTCATTAAAGACAGAGTAAAGTGCACATAACTGTCTCATTAAATTTGTATCATGCTGAATTAGATGTTGGATGTCAGACAAAGATGATTATAGAATAACCATTCAGCAAAAAAACCCTGGCAACTATTGTGAAAAAAATGAGATAACTCATCAAATGTTACTAAAGAATTGCACTTATGGACTGCACCCATGCTAATGTCTAGCATGTCTGTTTATTATGTTAATTTAAAATTTTTTTTTATAATAATTATATATATATATATATATATATAGTGTGTGTGTGTGTGTGTGTGTGTGTGACCCTGTAGCACAAAAATACTGTAAAGGCTAAAATGATAGATTTTTCTGTTATGCCTAAAATCATTACGATATTAAGTAAAGTTTGTGTACATGAAGATATTTTGTACATATCATACTGCAATTATATCAAAAATTAATTTTGAAGTAGCAATATGCATTGCTAAGAAGTTAATTTGGAATTGGAAAAGGCGATTTTCTTTAATATTATTATTATTATTTTTTTTTTTTTTTGCATCCTCAAATTCCAGATTTTCAAAAATTTGCATCCTACCCAAATGTATATTTGTATTGTCCTATACAGACTGTATATCAATAGAAAGCTTATTTTATCTAGTTATATAGGATGAGATAAATAGAATCTCAATTTCAAAACATTTACCCTTTTATGATATTTTTAAGATCCTGTTTATATCATATATATATATATATATACACACACACACACACACACACAGGGATCATAAAAAAAATCCTCCAAGTATAATAACGCCCCATTAAGAATGAACCATTTCAATTTTTGGGCACCTTTTTAAGCAATTCTTATTCCTGTGTATTAGATTTGTTATAAATAGGTGAAAAAGCTCACTGAGTCATTAATTAGTAGTACGTCACAGGATGCCACACTTATCCCGCATTTTTCTAAATGACCTACAACAGAGATGAATACTGATACACTGACTCCTTTCTTATGTCATGTTCATACTAGTTGTAAAAACAGAATCTATATCGAGACTCGAGGGAAACACACACTAGTAGGCAAGTCTGAGCCTGTGGATTCTGTTTCGTGCCCAGTTTTCCATTAATACACCTGTAGGACTGCGATTACAGCATTTAGGGTTGGTAGGTGTTACACAATCCTTTTTTCCCCCTAGGACAGGTGCATGTGAATCAGACTGAACCTGCTATTATTCTGTGACAGCCTTGAATGAGGATCAAGTTGGAACAATGAGGTCACTTTAAAAATGTCTCTTTAAAGTCTTTTTCTCTGTCTGCAGGTCAGTTATTCCAACCTGAGCTTGTATCTAATGCCTTCCTAGCCAGGATCACCAGTAATTCAGTGATACTGACGCAGCCGTACTGTGTATTTAATCAGTCGTGCACTGGCTGTCAAATATGGCTGGTGGCTGGGCTTTGCTCAGGTAAAACATCTTCAGAAATTGTAATGATTTTTCACAATATTGCTATTTTTTGGTATTTAATGCAGTTGTATAAAAAAAAAAAAAAGCCCTAATGCAAATTCTCCCATCTGTTTGCTTTCCTCTTTCACTTTTAGCAAACGGCAACTTTGATGCTCTAGTAAACAGCTCAACTACCAACATCCCGGGCTTGTCACCCTACCCAACAGCATTCCTCCCAACATCACCAAACTTCTTTCTGACCAAAGTTGGACCTCTGTCAGACTTCCCCTGTAGTCAGTACCCTAACAGTCGCTACTTCGTAGTCGGCGCTGATGGGATTTGTAGCGGTGTCAACTGTAATGGTCTATTACCTGATGGATCCACCGTTTGGTAGGCCCTTTTAATATATTGTGCAACATGAATGGAAGAAAAATTGTGCAAGCATAAAAAGACATCAGAGAGTTTTCTGGCCCTATAGACAGCAATGCAACTGAAACATTCAAGGCCCAGAAAGGCAATAAGGACATTGTTAAAATAGTCCATATGATATCAGTGGTTCAACCTTAATTTTATGAAGCTATGAAAGTACTTCTTGTGTGCAAAGAAAAAAGAAAAAGACCTTAATTATGCTAACAATTTCTTCTGTTTTGAGTCTTCGCTCCACATTGATGAGAGTACCAAAATGCATGTGTCTTTCTGTTTGGTTTTGCAGAATGTTATGGTTGAACTGATGTCACATGGACTATTTGAACAATGTCTTGACTACATTTCTGGGCATGTCATGTTGTGTCAGTGGAACGTGTCATTTCCATTGCTGTCTATGCAGGGCTGATTTAATCAAAAAATCCTTGTTCCGAAGATGAACAAAAGTCTTCCAGGTTTGGAACAACATGAGGGTTAATTTAATTATTGACTAAATGCTCTTTTTTGGTTGAATTATTTGTTTAATGCTCACACAGAAATCAGAAAGAGTATTTTGTTGGCTAACATGACATTTGCAAGAGAAAGATTAACCCAAACAAAAACTGACTTTGGAAATATTTTGCCCTTATTCGAAACTCACCACACCTTTTGAAATCCCAACAATTTGAGTGAATAATATGTTAATATTATACTGCTAATAATGTGTTAATTTATTGATAAATTGATCACCTATTTATTTGAGCAATATCACATGAACAAAAATGCTATTACTAAATATCAGCATGTTTGAGATGATATTCAAGCCCAAAACTACACATTTGTATTTGTTTTCTCTTCAACATTTATTTATTTATTTTTTTAAATCTCATTCAACTTTTGCAATTTTTTTTCAGAAACACACTTCTTTATTTATTCCTAAATTAATCAGTACATTTAAACCGATCAGTTGAGTGAATGATTCAGTGATCTCTGACAGTTTTTATTTATTCTGCATAAAAATACAATACCATTCAAATGTTGGTAGTATTTTATTTTATTTTTTCCAAATATTTTTGAAATGACTTTTCAAAGTAGCTTTTTAAACCCTAGATTCGAGTTTGCTTTTAATATATTGAAACTATTTTTTCACTTACAGTTTCAAGTATCTCCTACTCGATGTTAATGGGACTCTTGTTAATTCATCAAACTGGTCTGGTAACATTACTCTTATCAAACGTAAGAATTCACATAAAATCCTTTTCATTTTTGTTAAATGATATTGGAGCCATCCTAATAGCTGTTGGAGTTAATAGATATCTTAATAATCTATTCATACAGTACTGCCCCTTGCCTCAATTTATGATGGTCTGAGTGCGAGATCTGGTGCCATGGTTGTCATTACTACCATCCTATGTGTGGCTGCAGCTCTGCTTTTACTTCTTTTCCTCATCATGTTATGCGTAACCTGGTGAGTAAATTGCCCTTAAATCTGGCGTATATTATCATATATTATTTCCTAATTGTAATTCGTTTTTCTAACATATGACTGAATCTTGTCCATCCAGCTGTACCAAGAAAGACGGTAAGCAAATCTCAGTCATGAACTCAATCCGTATCCCCCGCTACGACACCCACAACCTGAAGGAGCGCGTGCACCCCTACGACAACCCTGCTTACCAGTCAGACTTAAAAAATTACTCCACCTCTTCCACTCTGCCCAAGGATGGCGCACGAAAGCTGTGAGCTCCCAAAGACGCCGTCACTGCACTGCATATTCCAGGGGAAAGCAAACTACTTTGCAGTCTTTCCTCTTTTACTGTTACAAGATCAAACAGAGGACAGGACGTACAATTAAAATTAAGCCATCAACATTATGACACGCGTCTTGCATATGTTACGTTGTTTTGACACAGAAATGTTTCCTGTGTAGAATGGTTGGGTTAAAAGCTATTTTTGGTCATCATCTTCCAGCTTTTTGTAAAATCTTGTGACCTCAGTATTGTTTGTGATCCAAAAAAACGGACTTCACAACACTGACCACATTATTATGCAAATTCACTAGATGGCGCTGTTTAATAGGAAATGTAGGAGAGTGACAGTCATACTGTAGTATTCACTAGTGCAGTGTTTTGTTTTTTTAACCTTTCTTGTCTTAGGGGTCAAATAGGTCTAAATAACCCTTTATCAACAAACCAGGTGAATTTGTTCTTTTCTTTTTTTTCATGTTTAATCATGATTATTCTTCATTAATTATTATTAGTTAGTAGTTTTATGAGTCATTTTGATCTTTATCGGCTATGTTATATGTATACAAGTTATATGTTTTTAGTTTTTCTGTAATTGTTAATCAAGTTTTATGCAGAAATCTTACTTAAACAGTCTTTAAGTACAGTCAAAAGTACAGTCGTTCCAATCAATACAGTGCAATTTTTAATAATTATACAGTTAACTTCTGAGGAAGCATCCTAACTGAGATGCAACCTCATAAGCGAGTTGAGCTTCATAATACTTTAACAAGCATAAAAAATAAAGAGCACACACAAGTATTGGGTAACTCATTTTCATGACTCTTTTTGTTGATACTACTCAGTGTTAAATGAAATAAAAGTTTATGTATAATGTTGTTTTTTTTAATGCTGCCTTAAATTTTGGCCGTTAGTTTTTATTGGGAATGAAGCCTTTATATTCTACCTTTGGAAAACTTTGTATTAAAATAAAAAAATCTGATTATCATCTGGCTATTTTGGATATAATCAATTACAAATTGCAAAGTACAAATTCATACAGAATTACCATCCTCATAATGCGTTTATCATAACTTTTAACAACACTTGCTCCTCAAAGGATGCTCATGTTTGGAATCACGTATCTGTGCTGATTCAAATGACAGTTTACTGGCAAAGCAATATTGAGTGGATTCATATATTACTCAGAAGTGACATTTAAAGTTAAAACATGATGAACCTAATACAAACATGCAGTTTTTCTGTGTACAAAACCTTAGCTTGTGGATTGTTTTTATCAGCTGTTTAGGCGTCTCATTCTGACAGCACCCATTCACTGCTGAAGATTCATTAGTGAGCAAGTGCTACATCTGCTAAACAATAATAATAATAAGCTAATGATAATTACAATTTGAAATTGTTCCGATACAAAGTAACAAACTCATTTACATATTTGATGGCCTAAAAGTTTCAGTATATTTTTAGCAAATTCTGATTTTTGGGTTACCAAACAGCACGTTTTACCTCTTGTTTAAAAAAGATGAATAAAAATAATACTTTAACAAACATGCAGTAATGCTTATTTATTTAATGGGAGCTAATTATAAAGTGTTACTTGCAATAATATGCAAAAACATGGGATATCCTAATATTCCAGAGAAAAAGCCTTGCTAAACTGTGACTCACATTCACACACACACTTTATATCTAAACAGAGGGCGGTGCCGGGTAACTCTTTGATAGACTGGTGAGTCACAAGAAGCCCACACAGCGTAGCCCCTCTTCTGGTCACAGCTCGAAAGGTGCATCTGTATTCCTGGATCAATGAGTCACATGTGCCCACACTCACATACATGGTTCGGCTTTATTTTGTAAAAAATATATTATTTTAAGGAAAATGTCACTAGAACCTATACAACATTCTCTAACATTATCCGACATTTTACCTTTTGTTTAAGAATGTACCTTTTTTTTTAAGAATTTGTGAACTTCCCTTTCAATTTGGTCAGTTTATCTCTGTATGGAGGGGGAAAAAAAACCTTGGGATTCGTCAAGCAATCACCTTCCTTTTTTCCTTGATACAGGACCACTTCTTGATCTTCCACCTGCTCCTGCTGACAGCCCTTGTGCATATGAGAATATGTCAATACTGACTATTACATGAGAGTCTATACTTGATTTCCTCCAAAGACCATAATCAAGGAGTCGTTCAGTTTTCCACTTTGTTTATTGAGATGCATGCATTCAGTGAGGCCGTCAGCCTTCAAAAACAGCTAGAAAGATATTTTCTTTGAATTGTGTTCCAGTATTTTGGTTCTTATGTGAGTCATTTCAGTTACAGTGAAGTGTCTTTCCATTATGATGGGATTATTTGGTCAGATCATGAGCTTATCAGTCAAAATAACTTGTGTTGACGCATACTACCTCTGTGAAAAAAGGAAGTACGCATTAAACTCTATTTTGAACGCAACATTTTCTTTACTGCTTTTTAACACTAGATGATATGTATAATGATTTATTAGAATCAGTACACATATATAGAAAAATGCACTTTAGCATTCCACAGAGGCTTGTGCCACAGTCTAGATATTCCTCTATAAAGATTTGAATTTAAGAAATATGAGAGAAGTGGATAGCTGCTCTCAGACTCTGTAAAAATACAGTTCAAAAGGGGGTTTTCATCGTGATGCCATAACAGAACCAGTACAGGTTCGCTAAATCATCTTTTCAGTGAACAGTTCTTCAAATATTTTTTTTCATATCTGAAAAAAAATCTAATAATCTAAATTTAGAACGCTTTTAAAAAACATTTTTGAGTAATGGAACATTTTCATGGATGTTAAAGGTTATTCAGGAACCGTGTAAGATAGATAGTAACAGACAAAATGTTCACGTTTCAAACATATATTTCAAAACCGTTTTAAAATAAAGCAATCATTTCTATTCTTCATTTTTAAAATCAATACTACCCCGTATCATCATAACGAGCTGAACACAATGAAACCACACTAACATACATAAGACAATAGTCAGCTATAGAGTCTATATAATGAAGGTAGATTTTAACTTAAGAGATGAGCTGTAGGCTAAAGGCAGGGCAGGTTGTTGCAATTTTATTAGGCAGTTTGCTCGCAACCTTTAATACTTTTATTGTTTTAGTTTATTACTGTTTAAATTTAGCGGAAAATAAAGGTTTCTTTGTTGTCCCATATATATGTGGACGTGCGTTCGATGAACGGTAGCCTATCTTTTATCCTAGACAAAAATGCTGGAAACGTTTATCTGGTTTCGGTAGCCTAACGTTACCCTTTAAGATACAATCAATACAAAAATTGACCAACGCCGAGAAATATTAACTGGAGTAAAGAATGTGACCCTATTAGTTCTTAGTGTTTACTATCCAGTAGTCTATCAACACCAATGTTTGCTTATCTCAGCAATGTTAGCTTTTGTTAATCTAGAGGGTTAGGAAATCACTCCTTTTCTCCCTCACACGGAGAATTCATTACACGCGTCGCGTCGCGCCACACCTCGTCTCCACTTGACGCGACGCAACTAAAGTAGCTAAAACATTTAACAAAGCCTCCTATGGAGTCGAGTACTTGTCTTGTAGTTTATAACCAGTAGTGCTGATTGTAAAGGAGGCGTTGTAGTTTTGTCGCGTCGCGTCTGTTTAATACCTTCGCTCAAGTGTGTGATCCAGTCAGTCACTCCTCCTCCTACAAACAACCCACAGAGATCAAAAACCCAGCAGCGTCTAACGCGTGGATTGTGTAGACGACCGCTGGACGGACCGGCGGTGCTGCTTCTCAGCACAGCGTTATGTATGACAAGCTTTAGTGATAGAACAGTTTATTTGCCATTTGTGCAATGCTTATAATCATGCGCGTTACTGAAGGAATAACAAGTGTCGGCGCGTGATATATGCTCTGAATGACAGCATGGCTAAACGAAGCACACTGTTCATCAGGATTGTGGAAGGAAAGAACCTGCCAATCAAGGACATGTAAGTGCTGATGACTTTATGTGATAATTATAAGATGAATTGCACAGGAAAAACCTATGTTGGAAGACGTGTTGAGTATACTACAAACTGAAAGCAGTTGGGGATTTGACAGATATGTTAGGTACATATAGTCCCAGTATATAAAAAAAATTATAATCATGCCACTTTTTACAGTGTATTATAGGATATAGCAAATAGTGTTTATAAATGGATAAAAAATCAAATAAAAACACTTTTGCCATTTAATCATAAACATGAACAAATAGGGTAGCCTATACCTGTCCTATACCTGCAGGCTATTTGAAACACAAATGAATAAAAGTGTCTCTGTAAGTGATACACATATTATCACTATATCATGAGAATTATCATCTGAATATAAATTATATAAATATTTTTAAACAATGTTTTAGTTATGCTTTGATAGAGATTGAATATCAGCCTTGTCTATGTGCGGACCAGATGATGAACTTATGAATGTGTAACAGTGAACTCAGAGGCGTGCGGATCAATTCGCAGCAATTTATTCATAGTTGGACTGGCAGGGTAAACAACAGTGTCAGAAACATAAACAATATCAGGCAACGATCGGGGCAGGTGGCGAACAGGCAAGGTCGATAAATCCAGGCTGTGGGATCAAAGGGGTAGGCAGCGAGACAAACAGAAATGGGAAACAGTCCTAGATCAAACACAGGGAAATCTGGGTACAAGGGAAATGCTCAGAAATGTTTGCAGGAGCAAAAGCAAGATCGCAAAGAGCGAGTTTCTGGGTTAGTCTTATATACTGGAGGAAAAGGAGTGGTGATGAGGATCAGGTGCAGGTGATCAGCCCCAGGCACAAGGGTGTATGGGAAATGCAGTCCGGGTAGTGGTGTGACCTCTAGTGGTTATGGGTGGAATTTCAGGAACGAGATCGTGACAGAATGTAAGTTAAAATGCTTTATTATTGTATAATTTGTTCACTTTTGGAACATGCATAACAGAAACATATAGCCTAATGCATTTCTCTTCATCATCAGATATAATTCGTCAGTGTATATCAGCCATACCATCAGATTCAGTTAATTATATTCAGATATTTTACATTAAATTTTTTTCAAAGCTCATGCATAAACACTCTTTTAAAACCCTTAATGAGCATTATAAATGCATTAAGCTAGTTAATTGGTTCCCTGTTTGGAATTGGCAGCATTCCATAGTGAATAACACAAATTGATTTAGTGCTAATAAGCTCAATGTTTTCTTTGTCTGACACGAGGTTGGAAACTCACATGGTTATGATTTTAAACAGTAGCCCAGAAGACAACGGTTTATATGTTTCTATTTCTGGAAAACACAGCTTTTTGCGAGGAAGTGACTTTATTGGATAGTAAGGTCATCCACATTAACATTTCAGCACTGTGGTCATGTCAGTGTGAGGAAAATGTGATTCCCTGTCCTTCTCTTCTTAAGTTACTGATTCCACTTCCTTGTATGATTCGATTAAATAACTAGTCACTTATCAAATTTGCTGAACTGTTTAGTAGGTTGAATTGAGTGTTTGCAGTTGCACTGTAGTGGCACAGCCTAAAGTGCACAATGGCAGACTGCACATGTTCTCTACAGACCTTAGTTACACAGGACCTGGGTGAGCTTTAGTAAAGAGTACGCACCTTTTTGGATTTCTCTGGTTTTCTTTAAATGATTGCAAGGTTCTGGAAAGATTCTGGACTGATTAGGTGAGCCAATTGTAATCAAGCAGGCAGAGAGCAATCAGCTCCCAGGCACAGGAAATATGAGCACTTGATTGGGACATTTACAAGTAATCATAAGTATTAGATATTAGTAGGCCTACTAGATATTGTTGTCAGGCATCATCCTTTTTTGTTTGTAATTTTTGTAATTATATATAAACTTGGATCTAAAATGACAACAATGAAAATAATTTATTATTATTATATTATATTATTAGATTTTATTACAAGATTGATTCTGATTGGTCAGTTACCATCACCACATATCTCTTAATATACTTCTAGTTTGAACTTGCTACTTGCCAGCAACTGCTTTCTTCACTAAAAATTTGCATTCAAATATTTAGAGTATTAAAATAATTTGTGTCTAATTATTTAGTTTTGTGGCATTTAGCCATGTAATAAGTGCAATAACGTACATCCAGCCGGTGGTTATTGCAAAATAAATCCTGTCAGGGTTTATTCTGTAATAACAACTGTCTGGATGTACATGATCATTTACATAATGCTTTTTAAAATTGTATTGTTTAGTATTTGTTTTACTAAATCCATCAATATATTGTAATATTTTACTGTAAAATAAAAAAATGAGTAGTAGAATTAATAATCTATAAAGAGTAATTTTCACACTGCAACAGCATAATTGCATTATAAATATTTACAGCTGTCTTAATTTGTTGAAAAACTGTAGCCGAACCTTGAGAATCCCTTAAAATTTGACACTGTGTTACAAATGCAGCTATATTTGTAGTGTAGTTATTGTGCAGCCTTAGGCCTAACTGTAGTTTGAGAACAAAATTAATCTAATTCTCATTTATCCATTGGCATTTCGATCTGTATTCAAAATGAGGCTCAGTGTTAATCAGTTACAGTCAAACTTTACAGCTGACATCGTTTCAGAGCCTTTGCTATCATGCAGACATATTAAGTTGTAGTCATGTGACGCAGCACCCACCTAACCCTCATGTTTTCTTGAGATGACTGTAATATTATGTCTGAGGTCTCAGAGACCATTGATTTAACATATCAATGAAATTAATTACATGACACTATAGGGACCAATTCTCACTGTTATGTTGCTTATTAGCATGCCTTATTGACATACTGGCTGTTTATTAGTGATTATAAAGCATGTATTCAGCATATTCTATATTACTACACACTTAAACTTTACAACAACTTCAGTTTTTAAATTGGAAAGCTGAATAAATAAGCTTTCCATTTAGGGATGCTCATTTCGGTTATTTCTCGTAACCGACAACCGACGCTCATTCACCGATTATTAACCGTTAACTGACAACATTATTTTAAATGAGAATTTAATTCAATTGAATTCAAAGGATAAGCGCCTGTGACCCGTTAAAAACAGTCATATTAATATCAACGATGGCAACGTCTTACCACTTTCTGACATGACAGGAGTCCCATCGAGGCGCGAGTTCTTTCATCAAATCTTCATTAACCGACAGCAGCTTTGCGCGGAGAGCGGAGCATATAAATCGCGCACAGAACACAAAACTGACGAGAAAGGCTCCGGAGGAAAACTGATGAGATCTAATTAAACTTTCAGATGACACGCAGCTCATTTCTCCATCACTATAAGTTACCCAAAGCACACATAAAAACACGTAACACCCGCTAGAAGCGTGTTTGTGCAGCAGAGCGGCTCCTGTTCCGTTCACACAGCGCGTGTGCTCCGAGAACACGGTTGCGAGTCCTGAACATTTCCCGGTGAGTTCCGTTACAGAACGCGGTTGTCACTCCCTGTACTCAACAACTGTGTTCTGCTGCTGTGTGAATGTGGCCAATAAAATGTGATTTTTTTTTTTGTCAACACAATTTTATAAAGGCTATGAGTAGGTAAAATACTGAAATAATTAAATAAATAACCGCAAATAAACCGTTTAACAGATTGTATTAATCGGTCAAACGTCAAATCGGTCGGTTAAAGCTTAAACGATTAAAATTACCATCCCTATTTCCATTGATATATGATTTGCTAGGATAGGACAACATTTGGCCAAAATACAACTGAAAATCTGGAATATGAGGGTGCAAAAAATCATAATATTGAGAAAATTGCCTTTAAACTTTTCTGAATGAAGTATTTAGCTATTCATTTTTTGATATATTTACAGCAAGTAATTTACTAAATTCAGGAACATACTTAATGTAATTTTCACTGTAAAAAATGACTGATTCTAACGATAAAAAACTGAAAATGCTTCGGTAAAAACCTGCTAAATTATTAAAGGTAAATTCCTGTAAGATTTACAGGGAAAAAACGTAAACTGACATTCCCAGGATTCCCTGCATTGCATTTTTTTACATTTTGTTTGAATTTGATGTTTTTCTTTGAAATGACAATATTTCTTCTTAGTTTTTCTTATCAGTTATGTTTATTAGGGTTGTATGTTACATGTCAAGTTGTTAAATTAATGTTTATTGCATAATGTAGTTTAATGAGTCTAGTTTAGAATGAGAATAGTTTAATATAGCTGCTTGTGATGGGCTTTGGTTCATCACGTGATTTTCTCATCAAATGACTCTGGGGTCTCAAAGTCCCCAAACAGAACATCATGGTTACAGAAGATAAGACAGGCAGAAAAAAAGAGAGGAATCTCTCCTCTTCCTGCGTTTGTCATCCCTCTATCCTGCTCCTGCAGGTGGCATGAGGATGATAGTATGTGGTTCAACTGCCAAGCTACAGTGCTGTTTGATGTAGCACCTGATTCTGACAGCCACAGGTTTCCCCATTACACTGACAACAACAGGCGAAGATGAATCACCGCACGATGCACTCATTCTCCTCTTCCTCAACACACACACACGCTAGCACGCAAATACTCATACTCATGCTCTCGGTCAATTCACGGCTCGTCTGAGACAGCATGCAATGAACAAATGCTCACCTATCAGATGGTGGTGTCAAAATCAAAATAGGAGTCATTAAAAAAAAAAAAGTTTGGAAATGCCCAATAAATAGATGCAAAAATGTATTATTCATGTGACGAATGCTTTTATATCTGAAATTTAAAGCTTTAAAGAGGAGTGTGTACAGTTTCTATAGGAATCTGTGTGTTAGCATTTGCTATTCATCCCACTGGAAATTGATTAACTGGTTTGTGCAGAGTGAAGTGAATAAACAAACTATCTGCAAGTGGTTTGGCATCATTTTTTATTCATATACCCTTTTCACATTTCAAGTCATCATATTTGGGTAAGGTTCTACAGCTGTGAATGGGAAACTTCATCAGATATCTTTTTGTATTCCTGTTTACTTACATAGCAAAGAAAAACTCCATGATAGTGTTTTAATGACTTTCAAACAAATATAGATAGGCTGATAATGTTTGTCAAGAGAGAACAATATCAAATGTAATGTTGCTATAATAGATGCTGAATTGAAAAAATATGACATCATTTATGACGAAGTTAGTTCAGTTTGCAAAATGTCACATGCATCAGCTCTCCAAAAGTGAAATAATTTATGAATGACTAATTCACAATATTTTTAAAAGGGAAAAAAAACCTCTATAATAACCAACTATAATAACCAATTTCTTTGAATTTTGCACATGTGTTTTTAAACTAGATTTTTAAATATATCTTGGAAAATCTTTGACCCCATAAATGACTTTGCTCTGGAATCTCATAAATATTAATAGTGGATTGATGACGATTCTGTGAAATAAAAGATTTCATCAGTTCTTTCATAGAGGGTTCCTTAAAGCTCCAGAAAGGACGATTCTTTGTTGGACTTGAAAAGGTTTTTCTATGGAAAGAGGCTATAAAAATGAAATCATTACTTTTAAAGCGTATGATAAGAAGACAAAAATATTTTTCATTTAACCTACCATAAAAGTATATTATCTTTGTATTTTAAATAAGCCTTGTTACTGATCTGAGAGTGAGCAACAGCATCATAATTAGCATGTTATTAATTCTTGATTGCATAAACCAATCATGTGTAATCATGAGGTTAATAACTACTGCTCAGAGTTTCTGCCAGTGTGGAATAACATTATTGTTCATTTCACTTGCAGAACTGGAAGCAGTGATCCATATTGCATCGTGAAAATTGATAACGAGGCAATAATTCGGTAGGTATATATTTTTTTTCCTGACATTTCAATATGAGTCCCAGTCTTTGGGGATCTAATATTGGTCCACGTTGCTATACAGCCTATAATAAGTCAATGATCACAAACTGAACAGGTAAGAAATGTAATTTTCTGTGAAGCAGAACTAATTGAATTTGTGCCACATAATTGAAATCTCCGCTGTTCCATAGATTGCTGTGTAGTTGTACCAGAGCTTGTGTACCTCCACATTTGGCAGCTATATAAAGGTCCCACTATACAAATCTACGATTTGAGGAGAGTGAGGTGGAGGTTCAAAACGCAAAATATATATGCCGTTACTGTGAGTACAGTGTGGGCATATTGATTGCTGGTGCTCCACATGGAATCAAGAGTAGGAGGCAGAAGGTAGAAGAAATGAAAATCCATCTTATATGCATGAAAATCCTGCTACGAACCGCTAGCACAATGAAAGCAGTGAGATTTTTAAAGTAAATGTAAAGTTTATTACATTGTTTTATTTGTCATTCACTCCACCTCTTTATTCCGAGTGCCAATAAAAATTACTTATTTTCCAGCTGAACTGAAAGTTTTAACAATCATTCTATTGATATCAACAGTGCCAATGTTACTGAGTGTTTTCTGAGCCACTGTGATTGTTTGGGTCAATAATTTACGTTCTCTCCCCGGAATACCAAATCTGAGGGTGAATAAATGTTAAGTATAGATTGTGGTCTGATGTTTGTTTCCACAGGATCATTACCACGGTAAATGAGCCTTGTGAGTCTGCTGGCGCCAGAGTGCAAATGCGACTCGCTGTGTTTACGAAACATATTTGCCTTAAGAGATTAACAAAATGCTAATCGTTTCTGATCAGATACCACCTGTCTGCCTATCACTGTGGTTAAAATAAAACTGCTGTATGGTTTTGTTATTGTGTAAATAGATATCATTATCTCATAGATTCTACAGACATTTTTTATTCATTTATATTTACATATATTCTGTGTTATAAAAGTAAGACGATACTTATAAGAGTATACTAGTAGTAAGATGAGTATTGTTTTATTATTTATGCTTCATTGTAATATTTAATATTAGGGTATATATATTAATATTATATTTTGAGTTACATTTAATTTTTAGATTTATATTTTAATTTAAATTGCAGTGATTTTATCATGTATTTTCTACATTTATTTCAGTTTTTTTAATTTTAAGTTTATATCTAATAATTATATTTTATGTTATTTTTAGTTATTCTTTTTCCAAAAAAAAGCATGTCGAATATTTATGAAGATTACATTTTTCATTTATAGACACACCAGGATGACTTTTAACTTTTCCCACATTGTGTGAACAGTAATGATTTCTTTATTTATTTTTTCTTTTGTCTTGTAGGACAGCAACAATATGGAAAACATTGTCTCCGTTCTGGGGTGAAGAATACACTGTCCATCTTCCTCCCTATTTCCGTACAGTGTCTTTTTATGTCCTGGATGAGGACTCTCTCAGGTCTGAACCTACATACTATGTACTACTTACTTGGTTTAATGTGAAGTGTGTGATATTTTTCAGGAAAAATGCTGTTTTCTGAAATCACGCACTTTCAACTACTGATACGACTAACTTTATTAAATTAAACAGCAGTGTAACTGTGATTCAAATAACACTTAGTACTTATTTTTGCATATTTTGCCGTTCGCAGCCGAGATGATGTAATTGGGAAGGTGTCAATCAGTAAGGAGCTTCTCACTGCTAAACCTCAAGGTAAGAGAGAGTATTTCCTAGAGAGCATCTATGCCCTTTATTCACTCGCTGTGGTGAAATAGGAAATCAATATCCAGAGCCAACAAGGCATTTCTTAGTTGTCAACAACTGTCATCTTGAGATTGCAAGATTAGTGTTGCAAGAAAGTTGTTACAAATAATCAAGTCAGACCCGTAGTCACATGGTTGAAGTGGACTTTAAGCTAAAAGACATATGACTGTCATGTGACTGTGATAAACCACAAACTTCCTCAATTCACATCTATTATTATTTATTAAGCTACATCTGTTCAAAATGGATTATTAACGCCCAAGTGTTCAAGGCATTTTCGCTTGGTTGACAATGGAATAGGGGGAAAATTTACAAAGAGGGGAACAACGTAATCAATGGAAGAGTGGAAAAACATCTTGGTTATGTGTGCAACCCTCGTTCTTTGAAGGGGGGAAGAGAGATGTTACGTCATTGACCAACGTCATAGGATCCCCATGAAGATCTGAAGAGGGTGAAGGACACAGCTTCTCCGCTAGCAAGAACTGTAAGGCGATAGAGGAACCAGATGTAACCATTCTGAAACACTGGAAGAAAGTGCTCAGATCCAATGGAATTGCGCTGGAAGCCAGCACCCGCCTGGCCTCCCGGAATTACCTGATGTTACCCAAAACAGGATCCATGCAAAGATTGTAGAATCTAACGAAGGTATTGGGTGGCGCCCAACCCGCAGCTCTGCAGATATCTGCTATAGAGGCACCGTGCGCCAACGCCCAGAATAGAGCGACACTCCAGGTGGAGTGGACTCTCACCACTAGAGGGCATGGCTCACCTTGGGCCTGATACACCAAGGAGATGGCATCAACCACCCAATGGGCCAACCACTGTTTGGAGACAGCATTCCACTTCTGCTGCCCTCCAAGGCAAACAAAGAGCTGCTCTGAGCTTCTGAAACTCTGGGTGCATTCCACATAAAAGCGCAGAGGGCAGCACTTGCAAGTTCACCACTTGATCCTGATAAGGGGGTAGTGGGAACTTTGGCCACATAACCAGGTCTGGGTCTCAGGAAACGTGAGAGTAGGCCGGACCAAATTCAAGGCACAAATCGCTGACTGAGAATGCATTCAGGTCTCCCATCCTTGTCATGGAAGCGAGCGCGAGCAGTAGTGAAGTTTTTATAGACAAAAACTTCAGCTCAACTGCATCAAGTGGCTCGAAAGGAGCTCTTCGTAGTCCAGCCAGGACGACGGAAAGGTCCCCAGAAGGGATTAGTGCGGTCTGGGTGGGTTTAACCTTCTCATACCTCTAAGAAACCTGACGCTCAGATGGTGTCTTCTCAGGAAAAGTGTCAACTGTATCATGATAGACCGCGATAGCATCGACATAGACTTTCAGAGTAGAAGGGGCAGCCTCTCACTGCTAAACCTCAAGGTAAGAGAGAGTATTTGGCGCAATCAACAGAACCTGCTTCTGGATCTCTCTGATCTTGCAGAGTCTGTGCAAGGAGGCTCACTAGGGGGAAGGCATACTTGCCAAGATCCCGGGGCCAGCTGTGTGCCAGAGCATCCGTGCTTAGGGGAATAAAACAACTGGCAGTGGGAAGATTCTTGGGAGGCCAACAGATCCACCTGGGCCTCCCTGAATCGGCTTAAAATCTGCTGGATCCTCCCGGGATGGAGTCTCAATTCTCTGGGTAAAGTGAGCTGTCGTGAAAGAGCATTGATTGCATGATTCAGGTCATGAATGAAGGAACATGAATGGCTCGCAGTGATTTCAACCGCGAATAACTCCAGAGGAGGAGATGGCGGGCGGGTTGCAACAGGTGACGGGAATGAACACCACCCTGATGGTTGATGTACATCACCTTTGCTATGTTGTCTGTCTGGACCAGCTCACGGCTGCCCTGCAACATCGGTCGAAAGCAGTGCAGGGCTAGCAGTACGGCCAACAACTCAAGGCAATTGATATACCACTGCAGTCGGGGTCCTGTCCAGGAGCCCCAGGCTGCTTGCCTGTTGCACACTGTGCCCCAGCCCATCAGAGAAGCATCCGTGGAGACTACCACATGCCTCAACACCTGTCCTATGGGCACCAGTTCATGTGAGTTCAGCTCCATACCAAGAAAAGAGAGAGTCTGCTCTTTTTCCGGTTGATCAGCCCAAAGGGGAGGACCTTGTACTGATACGCCTGGCCATCGAAAGCAAAGCGAAGAAATGGTCTGTGTAGAAGCAAAATCGAGACGTGAAAGTAAACCAATCCCGGTGTCGAGCGCAAGAGAAGATTTGTGTCGGCGTCAACATCCTGAACGGAAGCCAATGAAAGGACCGAATCAGGAAACGCAGATCCAGGATTGGCATTAACCCACCGATTGGCATGAACCTGAATGTAAGGAGGCGGGGTATCACTTACAACCTGAACATTGAGGCCAAGAGATTTGAAAAATTGCTCTTTGAATGGGTGGGCGACAACGAGAGAGAAAGCACTCGGCCCTCCCCCAAGGCTGGGGGCACAGATGTTGAGGTCCCCCGACTAACAAGTTTCTTCATCTCTGGGCAGCCTGTCTCAGGGCAGCTTTGCGGTCTTCCGGGAAGACTTAGCTGCAGCCGGATTTGAGACGGGCTGTGCCGCTTTACGGCGGCGGGCTCTACGCCCCTGCTGAGGTGTTCCCTCCTTAGGAGCTGCCGGGGGCGGAGCAGGTGTGAAACGTGCTGGGGGGTGCGCTTGGCGACGGGCAGATGGAGGCGATGCGCCCGGCAAGATGTTTAATGGCCTCTGGACAGTCTGTTTCTGGACAGTTCTTGACAGTGTCGCTGAAGAGGCCGCCCTGGGAGATGGGTGCGTCAAGAAAGCGCACTTTGTTGGTGTGACCCATCTGCGCCAGATTCAGCCAGAGATGATATTTCTGGACCACCATGGTGGACATCACCTGAACGAGGGACCGTGTCCTTCGTCGCCCGGAGAGCAAAGTCGGTCTCCGAGTAGAAGCAGTTCAAACATGCATTTTAGAATATCATATAATAGGAGAATTTCACATTCTCATTCAGGATTACTGCATTTATTTTGTGGAAAATTTACTTTTTTTTTTTAATCATTAAATAAACAGGCCACTCTTTTAAAACTATAACTTATTTTAAAAAGTGGTCTTTGAGTATACAACAGTTTACAGAAATAGTCATGAATTTTAAAAGTTGGATTTTTCTTTTTTTCTTCTGTGCGCAGTTCCTGCAGCAACCTCTGGTTAGAACTACCCTTGTGCAGTTCTTTTAGCACCATTGGCTTTTATTTCAAACAAATGCAGATTTTTTTTACTTTCTATTCATCAAATGCATCACAGTTGTCATAAAGATATCAAGAAGCTTTTTTCAACAAAGTGTTCCTTCAGCAGCAATCAGCATATTAAAAAAAATAGAATGATTTCTAAAGATTCACGAGACACTGAAAATTGGAAGAATGAAAATTCAGACTTGCATTTAAAAAAAAAAAAATATATATATATATATATATATATATATATATATAGATCACATACAGTATATACAATTTATAAAATATATTTCATAGCAATGTACTTTTGTACACCAATGTAATCCAGATACAGTAAGGATCTTTGGATCCATGATGCATAGGGATGTTGTTAATTATACTACACGTGCATTTTATTGTGTGACTTGTGTCACAGGTAATTGAGTCATCAGTGTCCCAAATTCATGTTCACGGTATACTGATTCACAACATAGAGAACTAGGGAACAGAATGAGTCACAGCTATATTCTCTTCAATATGCACCAAGTGTTTCTCAAGCAGATGTCATTTATTTATTTAGAAAAAAAAAACATTACTGATGAGAAACCTGAAAAACTGCATGAATTGACTTTAAGTCACTATAGTTGGACTCCCTCGTGTACTATGACCCCTTGTTTCAGTGGGGTTCCTGTGAGGTGGTGTTTTGAGATTGGTGCTGGTGAGTCATTGTGGTTGTCTGAGCTTGCAACTCATGTGTGTTGTGCCTGAGGGGCAAGGACATGGCAGGGTTATCCATTATCATGGCACAAAATGGAAGAGAGCATGACTCTTTGTATCCCCTGTGACGTGTTGATGACTAGTCACACAACACAGCCCATCCGTGATGGAACAGAAAAGCGAAATGACACCATTCATTAATTCATTAACATTGTTTAGTTCACTGTGTTGGTGTCTCAGAGAGATAGGGTGTACTAATGATTGTTTGGCTCAGCTTGTTAGTGTTAACAATGGCCTAAACACGATAGAGAGTCTGTTAAATGTTGCCCAGCAACCCTAGCCTCATTTTACAACTGAAGCAGTTCTGTCAGGGGTGGTGCACTTTTCTGAATATTAAGCTTTGGTTCTCATGTGGGTAATGCTGGGTCGAATCTGGCTCACAACAGTTCTTTATCTGGTTCCCTACAATTTTTTTGTCTATGACCATATGTTATTCCGTATACACTATCAAAAGCATAGAATATAATTAAGATTTTTGAAATACTTTTACACACATACTACACACACACACACACACACACACACATATTTATAGGGTTAGGTGTGTGTGTATCACAACACTTCTGCTTTTACTGAACGTTTTATATATATATATATATATATATATATATATATATATATATATATATATAGA
>JAUCMU010000097.1:20226770-20237235 GCA_032275025.1 Enteromius treurensis | reverse complement strand
ACGTCTTTTGGACGTCCAGTGACATCTTTTGGACGTCCTGTACCAATACTGGACGTCTAAAAGACGTCATAAAAAGATGTCATAAAAATTTTCATTCTGGTTTGTCAGGGGATAATTTCAACGTCTGAAAAAGACCATTGTTTAGTGGGCTCTATAGTTTTTATGATTGGCTAATTTTGATGTTTAAGAGACAAAATATAAACAATTCTGGAAAACCTTTATATAGAGTTGTAAATAGATTTGCATTTCAGTAAGTGAAAAAGATTTGAGCCCCAACCATTCATCAAGAATTCAGTACGTTCCAATTAATGTATGGCCTATAATTGAAAAAAATAAAACTTCATTACATTTTTTAAGGGACTTTAGTTAATTAGTTAACTAATTCATATATAAAACAATTATTTTTTTCAGTGTAAAAATTGATGACTTCATAATCTTCCTTTTCTTAGTATTGGTATCAAATTTCTGGATGCCAATATGCATATGTAAATTCTATGCAGATAAGGTAATGCAAACAATTAAAAATAATATATATTTGTAAGAACTGTGCATGGTTTATAATTTATACTATTTGTTTCAAATCTATATGAGATCCCAAGTCTTTCATCGTTAGACCACTACTGCCTTTCACTTGTTTCTAGTCTACATTTATAAATGTTACATACTGTAAAAGTCTACATTGTATGTCATTCACATTTCACTATTAAGTGAGCCAGTGCATGACACTCGTGTCTAAAAGTTGATATTTGAAGCTATTTTCTTCTGCCTCTAGCCTTCTCATTATATGAGTATTTGGCCATTTGGACACTGTGTTTAATTCTTCACTTGACAAGTGCCGCAGTAAAGACCCAATTGCATAGCTCTGGAAATGTGTTAATGTGATGGGCTATCCTGAGGCCAGCATACTAATACCACACGGCCTCGGAGCATCACTATCTGTCATTGTGTCA
This sequence comes from Enteromius treurensis, assembly GCA_032275025.1. Classification (NCBI taxonomy): domain Eukaryota; kingdom Metazoa; phylum Chordata; class Actinopteri; order Cypriniformes; family Cyprinidae; genus Enteromius; species Enteromius treurensis. The sequence continues at coordinate 20,236,285 of JAUCMU010000097.1, read as the reverse complement.
GTAATTACAAATAAGAGAGCAGAATACAACACTTGCATTGCTTTATGATTTCCTTGAGGTTGTTGTCATATAATGGCACTTTAATGGTAAACCATTATTTTAAGGTCTTATAACAAGACTATATCACTGTGTAGCAGCAACAGAAAGTCACAGCTAGGTCAACATAAAGTCTGATCTTTGTAACGTTTCATTGAGTTTGTTGAGTTTTTTTGGCAGTGGTTTTCAACACCTGAATGAAAATAGGTTGCATGCTAAATTGAGGCAAGGAGGCAAGGCACCTAAGGTGATTATATATAACTTATATACAAGAACTTAATTTGGACAACTATAAATTTGATTTCCTCTTTTTTTTTTTTTTGTTTTTTTTTTTTTTGTATCTCGGCCATATATTGTCCTATCATAACAAGCCATATATTAATGGAAAGCTTTCAACTTTCAGATGATGTTTGAATCTATATTTCATAAAATTTACACTTATGGCTGGTTTTGTGGTCTAAGGTCACATGTATTGAAATACTTTACAAATGATATACATCAGTGGTTCTCAATCCTGGTCCTCGCGGCCCCCTGCTCACCGTAAATAAGTGAATACGATTTAAATTACGTCTCGCACACTTAAATGCACTTTCAATGGAACGAATAAATTCAGTTCAAACTGGAATCATGGCGGAGTATTCAGTGAGGTCCACTTCGAAGTGCGCATACGTTCGAGCAGAACAAATGACAAGAGCGAAACAAATGCGCAGAGCGGGATTGAAAACCGCTGATCTAGCACAGTGTGTGCGAGACATAATTTAAATCGTATTCACTTATTTACGGTGCAAATCCGTGAATGAATGTTCCGAAGTGAAGTGAACTTTAACGGACACTGTGTAGGGACCATGTCGATTGGGAACACAGCTAATGCACGGATCTCTCTTCTAATGAGCTGATGATCAGAATCAGGTGCGTTAACAAAGAGAGACACGCAAAATATGCAGTGCAGGGGGCCGTGAGGACCAGGATTGAGAACCACTGCCTTAAGGGACATGGTGGAGGAAAAAATTTGGGTGGGTGAAAAAAATGTTTTTCAAATCTTTTGCGTTCTCTTGCAAAACGTCTTGTGTTATTTCACCACATGTGTGTTCTTGAATGTTGGACTGTAAAAGTTTTGCGAGATAATGCAAATATCTTTGTGATGGAACGAAATCAAAATATTCCCACAGATCATTTATTGTATCATTTTTAAAATAGTTATTTTGAGGGAACATGCTAAAAATGATTAAGGCTCCATAATAAAAGTACTAAAATTAAATTTAAATAATGGTAAAATATCACTGCTTACTTCATTTTTATTTAATGATTAGTGTCCATGTTAAAACACCACTCACATGTACCCTTTGTTCTCTGGCATGTAGCAGCTTCTCATAAATAAAGAAGTGTTTTGATCTCACAGACAAGAAGAAAGCAGACGGACTTTCAAAGCTTTTCTGTGTTCTCCAAGACCTACATGATGCCCATGCTGCAGTGGAGGAGGAGGAAAGATCAAAGAATAAAAATGTTTTCTTGGAATTACAAACGTAAACAAAAGGACTTTTTAACTGGTTGCATTGCACGGTAATTCACAGTGTTACTCAGTCACTGAGCTCATACACACCTGCTAATATTTGACACATAGATGAGAAAAGAAATAATGTACAGCAAGTTGTACTTGTTCTTGTACCCTTGAACTTTTAAACAGAATCTTAATGAACGGGTAGATGGTCTGCGATCACAATCCCTTTATGAAAAGATAGTCATGGTGCATTTGTGGAATATTTGGTATTTAGGAGAGTGTTACATTACAGAAATGATTCACGTGGGTCGTCTTGTTGGCGTTTTAGCAGCTTTTTGCATGCATTCAAACTAATTTGTTTCACTTTTTCAATATTGCCTTCAGCATTCTTCCTTCTTTAATGTGCTTTTGACTTTACAAAGCACCGTGGATATGCATGTCAGCTCTTCCACCGTGTCATTTTTCATTAAATCAGTTTAAATAGAATGTTTATATAGATTTTAAAGATGTTTGCTTTTAATTTATTTTTTAATTCTGTTTCACGAGCTCACGCTTCCCTATAATAACGATTAGGCGTATTTGGCGTGCTGTCCAGGTAGCGATCCGGGATGTCATCGAACGCCGAGCCCTAGAAGATGGAACCCTAGGGGGTAGAACCCTAACCAGGGCTGAGGAAGACGCGAAATAACGGTGAAGAACGGAAGGAGGAGGGATGCGTAACGAGATGAGGAGGGGAGGAAAAGGGGGCCTATTTAAGGGGAAGGCCTATGAACCTGATAGGCTTAGACTGATTAGGGGATTGGAAACAGCCGAAGCTAATCATTGCGTCAGAGCGCCTCCCGAAACTTGTTTGTCAACATCACATGTTGATAGCAAGAGGAGAATTTGTTTATTCTTGGTTTAAATGCCATGTTAAGCTGCCATTCGTGCTGTTTAAATCTCTTTGTGTCACAATTTGTTGTTATGTCTTTCTATGATATGAGCTGTAAATAAGTATGCATTGTGCTTTTCACAAAAACTGTATTCCTGTGATTTTTTTTTACATGTGGAAGATTGCTTTTTTCCTGAATGGTGGTAATGTTTAGTATTTCTCCACTAGGTGGCATTACAGCGTTCTTTATTGATCATCTGAATTCAGGCCTCATTTGCAGGAGAACAGTGCTTATGAGCACACAAAAAAAAGTATCAAGTACTTCTCTGCATGATGTTTTTAATTCCTCTGCAGTCATATTTAATTATGGCTGTAATTTACTACCTTTTAGTAAATATTATGTGCACTACGCAAATCTCTTAAGAACAGCCTGCATTAATGTAACTGTAAAGTTATAAGGGGATTATTTCAGACTTTTTTGAGGTTTAAAAAGTTAGTTTTAACCCTTGACTCTGTAGTTTAATTTGCAATTGCATTCACAATATTTAATTTGTATTAAGGGGAGAAAACAATTGTGTCATCGTTTACTCCCTCTAATGTTTGAACCTTTATAATTTTCTTTCTTCAATAAAAAACAAGATATTTTCCAGAATCTCCGTGCTACACTTGCATACAATGCCTAGAGTCATATGAAAACTGTGTTATGAGCTAATCTGCAAAAATATCTCATTTGGATTCTGTGGAAGAAGGATTTGTGTTTATACTCCATATTCATTGAATATGACCAAGTCAGGTAACAATGTGTGGGCAATAGATTTTAAATTGAGTGTTATTTTATTAAGACATTTGGACCGCTTCTTTCATTTTCTGTTTTGTATATATGTTTTTAATAATTTAGTTGCATCCTTATTTTTTTATTCATTATACGTTCTTACATTCTTAGAAAAAGGGACGTAACTGTCATTGGTGTAGTATCCTTTCACAAAGTAATGTACACTTCATGATCTATGTACTTTTAAAGTACCAATATGCATCTTTAAAGTACTAACATGTAGTGCATAAATGAGATGCAAAGATTAACTGTTGTACCTTAGAGTGTTGCCCCAGTCACAGCTTTGTACCTTTTATGAGAGCGTAGGCTTCTTGTTATTGTTTTGAGTGTGTTATTAGTAGAGTTTTGAGAGTTTTACATTTACAGCTCCTGTTATTAAAGAGTCAAAGTGGTGCCTTATGTTTACAAGAAAGAAAGTGCTTCCTGTTTTCTCTTCAGTATTCATCTGAAACATGACCAGCCCTCTCTGTTATTTTCGCTTTCTCTCCACCTCTCGCGGTCTGTTTTCCTCTCTCTCTGTTTTCTTTTACGGGAAACACATAATCGTGTTACACCACCTTCTGTACTATTAAAGACAGGCACTATTATTTCACATGCTAAAGAGGAGGCACTAGTTGGAGAACCAGTTATTATTATTATTTTTTTTATTATTATTATTTTTTTGCATTACAGCTAAGCTCCTCGTTTTGCTATGTACAAGCATAAGAATAATAACTGTTTGTTTTTAAATTGGAAGACTGCATGCAAGGAGTCAGTTAATGTATTTTTTTTCCCTCATTCGTAATTTAGCCTAGTAACTGACCAGCTGATGATTTTCACTCCAGTGTGTTGGTTATACTTTAGTAATGTGGCAGAATTATTATTAAATTCAACAAGTTTCTACTTTTTTCTACCTATTTTAAAGGTATATTAAGCATGTTTTAATTTCCTCATGATGATGTTTGTGGAAGTTTATGCATCTACAAAACAATAAAAAGGCATGGAAATTAAGTAAAACATGTTATTGGTTGCGGCTTTTTGTATTTTGAGTGTTTTTAAATATTTTTGTTATTATTAGTTCATTTCTCATTCGTTTTATAAATCCTTAAATGACCTATCTGTGCTGTGGACAAGAGGTTTTTACTCAATAATTTAATCAATGACCGGAAATACATAAATTCCACAATCAGCTGGACTTGTTTGTTGAGTTTCCGGTCGAGATGCCCACGCGTCTTTTATTTTTGTGGCATAAAGTCATTATTCAGCGGTAGAAAGTAACTGGTATGGCTAAAACAAGCGTTGTATGTTTTTAAAGCAAAACCCAATAAAATCGTATTCCGCGCCGTAACGTAGCGATAACAGACTATCCAAACTGTCGTAATAGGAGGTCCGACTCGTGCGAATCGGTTCTTTCGAACATTTGCCTCTAGTTCAAATCTTTAAGCGATTCAGTACTGGTTATGGTCCCTGTCGTCTCCCGGCATATGCTTCAAACCGTTACATTGAAGCCAGTAAGGATTATTTGTATTTAATATTTTATCAGCTAAATTTAAATACAAAGTAACAGTAATTTGCTAGAGCGAATTCAGTTTAAATTTTTTTAATGAAACTGCCATATAGGCTAACCAAGTCGTAAACATATTTCCATTGTTTTAGCGCTGCTATCGTTTTGACTCAAGTATATTAATGCGGTTTATTTCAAATCGGCACGTCCAAAAGACAATTCTAGACTTGTTCGGACGAAATCAATGCGATTCATGAACACCAGTTTTGTTCCCCCGATTCACATAAAAGATTCGACTCAAAAGAGCGATTCACAAATCGGACATCACGACCCCCCCGCCTGAAGGCTTTTACTCCTCCTGCTTAACGACCCTTAGTTATTCAGAAACCATTTGCTCATCACTGACACACTTTCGAGACATTTCTATGCATCTTTGTGTAAAAGAGCTTTCCTAAAATCTGCCGGTGTCTGTGAGCCCCGCATCCTGTCCCACTCTCACTGCCAGCTTTAGCTCAGCATCCATATTTTTCGCATCCGTGTGTGCGAGAGAGAGAGGGAGAGAGAGAGAGAGCAAAGGGAGTGGCAGACGCTGACAAATCTCATGCCGGGAAGCCGACTGAGCCATCCCTGCACAGACCGTCTGAAGTTCGCCGGAGCCGACTTTCTTTATAATTCACAGGATTTGGACTTCATAAGGTAATCGTGCTGTTTGTGAGAGCGGATCGGCTTTATGTCGCTTGACAGGGGCGTGTGAAGACGGTCGCGAGCACGCCGCAGTGAAGAGCCAAAACAATAGAGCAGCAGAGTCTCCGGCGCAGAAATGAGCCAGCAGACTAAACTTCCGCCTCTTTTAGGATATATTACAATTTATTATACGCTTTATGCTGCAGTCATCTGTCTTTTAAAAAGATATTCGCGGAGGGAATTTGTAACGGCGCAAATTTCGGGTTTAGAAGGGGGCTGTGATGACAGCATATCGAAACTGCCGAGCTCAGTGGATAATGGGTCTCATTTCACAGATATGCTAGAATACCGCAAATAACCTTGCTTTATTACTGATCTATCATTCATTGGCAAAGCAACGCGTTCTCTGCCTGTCGGTCTCGATTACATTGTTTCAGCGATAAAATGTGGCTTTTGTGTCTTTCTTTGCCCTGAAGCATCACATTATTGATGCTGTGGCTCAGCCAGTATCCTGTTTATGAACTGGCATGGGCCATTCATATAGCAAATTGCATCTAGTCAATGGGATTTAGCTGTGTTTTTCAAATTCTCATGATGATTGTCTTCAGTCCCGCAGGTAGAATGGAGAGGGATATCTGCCATCCTCACGTTTAGTGCCTGAAAAAAAAAAAAAAAAACCTTGATAAGCTGCGAAACTTGAAGTGTCTCTGGTGGACACAATGAACATGCTAAAGTCCAGTGGCTTGAAGATCCCAGGCAGGGGTCCTAAACACTCCAGTCCAGTGGGACGAACAACTGCTGGCCCATCAACCAGTCCTGCGGCTCAAAAAGACAGTAAGTCAGCTTCTTCTGTGCCTCACTCGCCTCCAGACCCACATAAGCCAGTCTCATCATATAAGCCATCACTAGGCCCAGACTGACACTTTTCTGCACCATCATTATTTTATAGTATTATTTATTTATACTTCTTATGTATATAATAGAATTCATCAACATATTGAAATTGCCTTTTATTTTTTAGATTTTATAAAAAAATTATTTGATGCATTTTTCATTCATACGAGTTGTTGGGGCAACATTTAAATTGATTTTTATTTCTATTTCAGTTTTAGGAGTCAGAGTTATTAAACATAACATTTTATTTGAGTTATTAGCCATGACAATATTTCTAAAGTTATTATTTTAACTTTTATTATTTAAAAGTTTTAGGAATAATTTTTCATTAATTAACACTTTTATTCTGCAAGAATGCACTAAATTGTTCAAAAATAGGACATAAGCCCCTATAACTATAGTTCTTGGTGTTAACGGGCAGTTGGGGCCTTTTCTTCAAATAATCATAAAATGTATCATAGTTTCAACATATTTAGCAGCACAAATGTTTTCAATTTTGATTATAATAAGAAAAAAAGTCTTTTTTAAACATATACAAATAGTTATTTTAATTTGTAATAATATATATCACAGTATTACTGTGTATTTATTCAAATAGTTGCAGCCTTGGTGAGCTTAAGATGCTTTTTTTTCTAATACAAAAACGTTTGAAGGAGTGTAGCACAGTTTGATCACTCTTCAACTCACTTTTTATAAAGCAGTAGACCATTTGTTAATATCAGCGGGTGCAGATTGCTTTATTCCAGGACAGCTGGATCTGAGTTGTGGTTACTTGTGATTAATGTGGTTAATTATCTTTCGTATCAGACGACAAGCGCTGACACTGGTGACACAGACATTGGTTACATAAATCACAGTGAGCTAATCCCTGCCTTGGTGACGTGGCCGACCTCACATCCAGCCACAACGAGACCAGACCATGCTATTTACATTAGTTTGTGTGTCACCCAGAAGGGTGTCATGATTCAAGCAGACTCTGGAATGCTTTGTTCGTAAAACACAGACATACAGGAAGTGCAGTGAAAATCAGGAGGAGGCCTGCTTTTCACATAAAGACGTAGTCTAAGATAAGGGATTTTCCTTAAAATGCCATTTTACACAAAACTCACATTTATAAGTCTTTTTATATCAACGCTTTGTTTTTCTTCTGTCTCTACCAACAGCATGTGTTTTAGGTTTAGCAAAAGCAGCTCATGATATTTATAACCGCGTGGGTAAAATGTGGTACCTGCTCTTTGTAAAATTTCACACCATAGAATTAATGTGTCATGTCCTGTGGTGGTCTAATGCAAACTGTCATATGGGGAAAATGCACTAACATTGATCATAGTCCTCTGGCTGTTCTGAGAGATCGAAGAAGAAGAGTGTACACTTGTGGCAAAATGTGACTTAAGGAACACATGCTTTTCAGCTGCTTTTTAGCAAGGTTTTATAAAAACACTTTCAAAATGAAGATGAACACAAGGGTGGTTTATATGTTTGCGGAAACATACATCTTTTCCCTGCTCAGTTTTTACCAAATCTATAGGCCAGTTGACTAATAAACATTGACAACCTTCACTTTTGGAGAAAAAGAGCTCGGAGTTAAAATGTACAGTTATATATCCTCATGGAAACCAAACAGAAAAATTGAAAACTTGTGTTGCACTACAAAAAATATTGTCTAATAAGATGCCTTCTGCTAGAAGAATGTCTCATCTACGACTTGCATGAAGTTGTTTTAGTACAAAGCTTTTAATATCCTCCATCCTAACGTCCTTCAATAGTTAAAAAGTCAAAGTTAAAAACTAAGTATTCATTTTGCAAACTATACTGATGTAAGATCTTGTTTACACTATAAACATCCTCTTGGTCATGTAAAATGGCCTGTCTGCCGCCCACAGACTGATGCTCCGTACACTCCCAAAACTAGACTTTTCCCTGAAGATTTCTTACATATGCAGCCCAGGCACAGGAAGTGAGTAGCACATTGGTTTATACACAAGACTCTGAACCAGTGTAGCTTTTTGAGTGTTTTTAGGCCAGACAATTGTTTCGTATGATATCTTTATGAATGCTTTGGTCAGTAGCATTAACCCTATTTTCTAAGTGTAGCTTCTCACTTTCGATCAGGTTTCTAAATCAGGTTGCCATTTACACACTGTTTGATGGATAATATTGACTGAGATGACAAAAGTCTCAATCTGATTGGCAGCCCACAACGGAAATCAGGGTCACATATCATCATCAGTTGACCAGAAAACCAGAAAAAACGGTGAAAAATATGAAACATGCACACAGGCGCATGCAGTAGATGTCCACAAGCTTGTGCATGTGCTTGAGCTCTTATTGAGCAAAGTTAAAGCTCATTATTATTATTTAAATGGTTTACTAATAAATGTGCGATTAGTCGAGTAATGCTTCTAATAGTCGACCAGAAAATCTTTAATCGAGGGCAGCCTTGAATTTCCATGTCCCTGTTTCTTTTTCAATGCAAACGAATCGGAAGCAAGATAAGAAAAATCTATGGAAAGAGGCCAGGCAACTGAAGGATGAAATTGGTGACAAAATCACATGTCGAGTTCATCTTTCAGTTGGGGAATCAATCAACAAATTACATTCAAATAACACTTTTTACTTTTGTACCTGCATTTATATCACTCTATTTTACAGTGTTCTTGTTACACTTGTTACATGTACATACTATATTAATAGCTGTGAATTATTCATCAGCGAATTAGAAGCAACTAATCCCAAACTTAAGCCTAACCCTATAGTAAGTACATGTTGTTAATTAATATTGCTTTACATTTTGTATTAGGGCTGCACGAACTGTAACGTTCGGTGGTCGTAGACAGAAGAGACTTGCACGAAGAAGTAAATAAAGAACGTAGTTTTACTAGGCTTCTATACACACTTTTGACATTTACATACAATAATCACAGACAAGGTACCACTGAAAAAGACATGAACTAAATACACAAGGACTAATGACTTGAACTAAGAACAGCTGGGGAAGCACACGTGGGAATCAATTAACTAATAATGACAACAAACACAGGAAAAACCATATAAGGGCAAAACACGTGGGAACAACCAAAATGAACACAAGACCAGAAAACAAGACTAAGACAGACATGTTACAATAACGGTATTTATGGCCCACGATCAGTTATTAAATATCGTCGCGATTTTACAGTATAAAGACCAAACTGTTTTTATGGGCGGAGTTTATGGA
>JAUCMU010000097.1:20199393-20213783 GCA_032275025.1 Enteromius treurensis | reverse complement strand
AGCGCATAAAAATTCAAGACGTGAAATACAATGCATTAAAATGCAAGCACTGTTAATTGCAATGTATTTTTTTTTTTATTTGTGAAATTCAACAAGCTTTTTATTTCAAATACTTTAGGCAGGATTTTTGTTCCATATATTTATAGCAGACACATTTTTGTGCATGTCTGCTGCAAATGCACCTCTTTCCTTTACAGCTCGTATTTCAGTTACACTGCTAAAAATCATCTGTTTGCTTTTAATTATCATGTCTATCTCGTTGAAATCATGTGTTTTTAAAGCCGGATGAGCTCAGAGTTCTGATGTATGGTTTTCTGAGGGCACACATTGGAAGAAAGTGCTTCTGCTCCACATCTGACTCTGTTATCTTTCATGTCTTATTGCGCTTATACGGTCAAATACACACAAGTTTATGTTAAAGGGTTACTCAACTTTGAACATTAATCATGTACCCCCTTGTTGTTCCAAACCCGTAAACACTTCGTTCGTCTTTGAAAACACAATTGAAATATTTTGGATGAAAACCAGAAGGCTTGTGACTGCAAACAGTTTGAAAAACATCGTCAGAGCACTCTATCTGCTATCAGTGGTTCAACCGCAATGTTACGAAACTACGAGAATACTTTATGTACACACAAAAAAATAACAGATTTATTCAACTTCATCTCATCTGGTTCAGTGTAGCACCATTTTGGACAATATACGCTGGACGCATTACATAATAAGCTTCCCTTCCTACATGGGGGTGCGAAATCTGAGCGGCCCTTTTGTCACAAGCTTGCCAAGAAATGCTTACCAAAACAGAATTTCTGGATTGTCCTTTTTGGGTTGGTAAATGCACCGGAAACCTTGTTATAGCACTTGAAAAAAGTCTGATTTTCACGATGTCACCTTCAAAATGAAAATTCTGTCATTAATTACTCGCCCCATGTCATTTCAAGACCTCCGTTCATCTTGGGAACACAAATTAAGATATTTATATCGTAAAAATATCTTAATTTGTGCTCCGAAGATAAACAATGGTCTCAAGTTTTAGAATGACGGGAGGCTGAGTAATTAACGACATCATTTTTGTTTGAACTGTTCCTTTAAAGGGGTCATTATGTGTTTTATCACTTCCTCGCTTTAAATGCTTGGTAATAAATCATCATCAAATCCTTATTCGAATTAGGACCCAAAAGTCTCATTTCATTTCTCTCGGTGAGTTTTTCTTCCTTTGTTCCTGGCAGCTGACAGAGACGTCCTCACGATACGCACGGAAGATCTCGGGGACCACGGCTCTGCAGGAAGCCCTGAAGGAGAAACAACAGCACATAGAGCAGCTCCTGGCTGAGAGAGACCTGGAGCGGGCCGAGGTCGCCAAGGCAACCAGCCATATCTGCGAGGTAGAAAAAGAGCTGACGGCACTGAAGGCCCGACATCTGCAGGTGTGACTCACACATATAAACACAGCACTTATATGTGCATTTCATTTACTTAATTTAAGCACAAATATAAACTTCAACTCTCCATTTTACACTACATTCCAATCATATCTCTTTCAGTATGCAACAGAGGCAGAGAGCAACCTACAGCAAGCACGAGCTCTGCTGGCAAGCACACAGAAAGACAAAATGGAACTGGCCAATCAGCTTGAGGAAGAGAAAAGGTACAGTTTTTGCTTGTAGTCTCCTAACATTTGCTGTTGTTCAGTTGCACAGATGCACTAAACCTTTTTTTCTTTTTAAGTTTTAAAACAAATAAGGTGCTTACTGAAGAATTCTTAAATTGTCCTCTAGATGTGGAGGATGTAGGCATATTTTACACTATAAAATTAGAAGGTGCATTCATCAGGAGTATTCATCACTTCCAAGGGGGCCGCATTCAAATTCAAATGAATATATAATTATAATAACTTCATTACCAGGCATAAAATAAATAAACACATTTCTTTTTTCTGATCCAGTGACGTTAATTTGGATCAATAAGAATAGCTATACCATGTTTAAAATACATCTTAAATTGCCAAAATTGTTATTCAGAGTGATTTGTTTTTATAATATGTTCTGCACTCACCACACAGCTTTTGGGAAAAATTCTAATCTAAAGATTGGCCATAAATTATTTACATGATTTTATAATTTGGTAATTTACTTGCCATGTAGAAATGTTTATTTTATGTGTTGTAGAACCAAAATGCTCACATTCTCTTAATCACAGCTAGCAGTATATACAGCAGATACTTAACTGTGTATCCTTTTTTAGATTAATAGAGACATTTACTGACACAACTCTTAAAATATATGGCTATATCACAGCCATGACTGACAAATACAACTGGAAATAGTGTATTTCTACAATCATATTAGGTATTTAAACACTTGTTTTGTGTGGCCGCTGCATTCATGCCAATAGGTGTCAGTATAAAGTTTGAATCTGCTGTCTATCCTATCATCCAAAGAAATGAGCACAAAAGTAAATGAGGAATTCCCTGACACCTGGTGGTACTTCTGTGTTATGACAGGAAGGTGGAAGATCTTCAGTTCAGAGTTGAGGAAGAGTCCATTACCAAAGGAGACCTGGAGGTATCTGCCTTTTTTTTTAACTAACATGCTATATTTTTACAGCTTTATTGGGAGGTGTTTTAATTTTGAGAATTTCTGATGCCATCACTGACTGATAGAATTCATTTAAAAAGTATTTCCGAACATCTTCAGTCCACAACCACTTAAACAGCCTAATTGTCATTTGCAAAAAAAAAAAATCACCATAATGGCTGTTCTGACTAAGATCTGTTTAAATGTATTAAATATGTATACTTTAATGCTGAATGTTATATCATACTCTGTCTTGCCTTTAAACGTCTTCACACTTTAGTATTATGACTGGTGAAGAGCTAAGACCGGTTAATCTTTTTCTGTGCTACCTATGTATGTCTACTTTTCTCTTTCTCTCGTGTCTTTCCATTTCCCCCCTCTCTTTCTCTCTGTAGACTCAGACCAAATTGGAGCATGCCCGTATTCGGCAGCTCGAGCAGTGTCTGCATTTGGAAAAGTCCAAAGCAGAGCGGCTTCAGAAAGAGTTAGAGGAAAACATGGTAAACATGCAGGGAGATGAAACACCCCAGCTTGTAGCCATCTCTCCCATTGCCATGATTCCTTCACTTTGTTTAAAGCCCTTGTCTGTGGGTTGCCACTGCTTGTGTGCTTGACTTGCCCAGGCTTGGGATCTCCATCATTTGACATGTTTGAAACTAGGGCAACTGATCAGATATGTTTAATGCCACTCTTTTTTTTTTTTTTTTGCTTCATCGCGGAGCTAATTGATCAGAAAAGATCAGATATTTCAGGCTTGTTTTAATTTAATTGCTTTAGTCTCGATTTAATTTGAATTTAGTCCAGCTCTGATCGGAATATGCATTGCTGTGAAACCCAAAAGTCATGAGTGTTGGAGATCTTTGCCTGTCTCTGTGGGGCAGCATTGTTGCTGATAGCCCGGCACTGCTTTCAACTTTCATTTGCAAAATATTTTTTCACGTCTGTCTTCTCTTGTTCACTAAGCATCTGCCTGAGACCCTCAGGTGAAGTTGAGGGGTTATCTTCTCCACAGTGATCTCATTTCCTCATATTAGCCTTTATATTGTGTTTTTAGATGCTGAAGTACAGCCTCCAACCTTTAAAAGAGTTGTGACGTAAACCCCCTCTGACACCTCTACGTTGTATTTGCAGCCCATATCTTTTTATCATTAGCAGTAGCTGCTAAAAAAAAGAAAATTCTAAGATTAAATACTCACCAACGTATCGTTCCAAACCCACAAGACCTTCGTTCATCTTTGGAACACAAGTTAAGATATTTTTGATGACATTCGAGAGCATTCTGTTCCTTCCACAAACGGCAACACAACTGACACGTTCAAGGCTCAGAAAAGTAGCAAGTATATTGTTAATATAGTCCATGTGACATCAGTGGTTCAATCTTAATTTTACGAAGCTACAAGAATACGTTTTGTGTGCAAAGGAAACAATAAATAACACATACATTTTTTTCCTTCCATGTCAGTCGAATGTCATTGACGCGCATTGAAGAACGACATGGAAGAGAAGTAATTGTTGAATAAAGACTTTATTTTTGTTTTCTTTGAAACACTAGCAATTACTTAGCCTAATGACTATCCAGAAACCCCAAGTACTACCACAATGACCGCCACAGACACCCTAGTGAACACCATAAATACAACAACAAACAACCATCAAAACTGCCTTGCAACACACTAGCTTCTAACCAGAAATCCCTATCAAGCAATGCCTAGTGACTACCCAGAAAACCCAAGCATTGCTCTGATGTCCACCAAGACCCTAGCTGCCGTTTTGACAATTCCTAAGTGACCATCCAAAACAGCCAAGATAGTATTAATACCCTAATGACACCTCTAAATACCTAGCAATCTATCAACCACTCACATCACCCTAGCTAAAACACCTTAGTAACTGACTAACAATGCCTTTGCGTACAACAAGCCAACACTCTGGGAACCAACATGAACATGAACAAGCACCTAGCAATGTCCTATCAACACTCTTGGCAACCACCAAATTTCTAGCATTGTGCTTTTGCATAGACAAACACCAATCAGGCCCATTCACCCCTGGTATTAAAGGTTTTAATCGATCCAATCACAAGTGGACAACGAAATACAGTTTTGACAGAATAGTTTTGAACTTGTCCACTTATGACCACTTCCAGAGGTACTTGAAAGCTCCACTAAAGCCTGCCTACTCGATTATTAAACAATGTGGGATGTGATGTTGAAACGCGCTGACCAGACAGGATTGACACGTTGCTGTCTGAAATCATACGTTTGGTATGAAGGTGAAAAATTACCAATGTTGCCTCATCAGTCTTGATTCAAACACATATCCTTTGCATTCGGTGTGGTTTTGCAGCCGTCATCTTAAAAATGAAAGCTGCTGCTCTCTGGAATGGATTTCCGTTGTTTCCCTTTGGAATATTAGCTTATTTTGCAATATTAGGTCAGAAAATCAGTTATAAGCCCGTACATACACTTGCCCATAAACCCTCCCTTTAAAGCAATCAGGTAAGTGCTTTACAGTGGATAGAAAGAGACAAAAATGAAAACAACAGGTGTAACCTGGGGCCTGTTCCATAAACCAAGATTTAAGGCTTATTTCAGTTAGTCAGACTTATTGCCAGTTAATTTGTATTAAAACAAGTCAGACTATCTGCCATAAGCCTGGCTTATTTGGTAAACTTGTTTTATGGAACAGGCCCCAGGAATGTGTCTCCATGATCAACTTGTGTTCCGATCGACCCAAACACATCTTAAAGGATTAGTTGATTCCAGAACAAACAGCTCCTGATAGCTTACTCACCCCGGTGTCATCCAAGATGTTCATGCCCTCGAAGAAATTAAGGTTTTTGAGGAAAACATTTGACGAGTCTTCAATTGAGACCTTTCCTGAAAAAAACATACTTTCTTATTGACTGAAGAAAGAGGGACATGACCATGTTGGATGATATGGAGGTGAATAACACTTCTTCATTGTGGAAGTGAACTAATCCTTTTATATCAGGCATAAACAGGGCCTCAGATTTACTTGAGTATATTTAAAAGTGTAGATTTGGCCGTCATTGTAAATAATGAAGGCAGCACAGTCCAGGCACTCTAATCAACAGGATTTCACATTTATCAACAGGTCAGAGGCAGGCTCCAGCCATCACCCATCAGGCTGGGCAAGAGTGTCAAGGTGATATAAAGGGAGTAACATGCCGTGCAGTTTTCAGAGTGGTCTTCTGCTTTAAACATGAATATTATATTTAGATGTGTGCTCTTTTCACTTCTCTCTTGTGGTTTGAGACTGCATCAACAAACTCTTGTAGTAATATCTGATTTCTGATAACCTCTTTTCTTTGAACTATCAGATTTTCAGATGACTCCACGATGACTAACATTAATTTCTGTTTGCTTTGTGAAATCAAAAACATCTTTGAAAATTTTTTCTTTTAAACATAGTTTGACTCCTAGTAGTGATTGCCTGTGTTCCTTCGGACTGTACCGTTCCATCTCATAATTGCCTGGCTGCTTTTAGATGGACAGACTGAGAAAGGCTTGCTTGGGCTTGAATTCAACAGGAATGCTGGTGTAGTTTCATAGGATGCACTATATCCGCTTTTTTGCACATGCAAGAGCCATTTTTCAAGAAATGGCCATTCACTAAAATGTTTGCTGGGCAAGCAAATGCTTTGTTTGCTTCTTATGACGGTTATTTTCCCGTTGCTAGTTCTAGTGGGCAACTCTCCAAGATACTTCATACAGATTATCAACAAATTAAAATGAAATAAATTTTTTAAATATTTATTTGGGGGATGCACAATGTATAAACTTATTTATATAATAATATATTATAATATATAAACTATTTTTACAGACATTTTATAGGCAATATGATGTCTGTGTTTTTTTTTTTTATGTGCTAGAACTTTTTTTAAATTGTAGGATGGATTATTATTATTATTATTATAAACAGCTGTTTTTCCTAATGTACTTTACAATCTACAATAAAACAAAAATAATATAATGTTTGAATGATTCTGATATATCAAATATAATTTCATAATAACAATTCAGTAGTCAACGGCAAAAATTTCCTTATTATAATGCAAAAATAATAGAATTGTATTGATTTTTTAAATTGTACAATCAATTAAATTGAAAACATTTTAAATGTATAACATTACAAAAATAATTGTAAAAAAATAAAGTATGTTTGTAAAATTAATAAAAATTTGTAAGTGTGCTATGTAGAAGTATTTTTAATTTTAATTAAAATATTACTTACAGAATTAATTATTTTGTTTTTGTTTAATTTTGTTTAAGTGTCATTAATATGATGACACATAAAATAATAGTCCTAAAAGGGTGTTTTCTTAATTTTTTTGAATTAGTTTGCTCTATTTCAGATCTCTAATTAAATCCAAAGACTGCGTTCAAAGGTCTCGTTGAAGAAATTACTAAATCCTTTGAGGGTTGCCCCCTGAGCAGACCGGAGTTTTTGGCACATAAAATATGGAAGATGCAGGATTTCTGACCCTCTTTCTGTCCTCTAGCAAACTACAGTTGAGGAGAAAAGTCGTGTTATGCAGCTGGAAGAAGAATTGTCATTACGCAAGGCTGAGGTCGAGGAGCTCCAGGCTCGGCTTCAGAGAGGTTCCTTTGGTCCAGGCACAGACGCTGGAGACAGTGCACCAGGGATAACTTCAGAGACTCTGGTTTTGCGGGAACAGCTTCTCTCTGCAGGCCGCGAACGACGCGAAGAGAGCAGCCAGTTGCGAGAGAGGTATGAAGCATCCTTGAGCAGCAGTCAAAAGGAAGTTGAACGCCTTAAAGCCACAACAGAACGTCAGGGTCAAGAAATCTCCGACCTGAAGCAAAGACTTCAGCAGGCTACTCGTGAAAACATGGAGATGATGGACAGCTGGAAAGCCAAACTGGACGCTTTGGTTGGAGACCATCAACGTGCTCTAGAAGAGCTGAAAGCCTCGCTAACAGGAGATCGTGGGGCCTGTGAGAACAACATTGGAGAGGGTGAAGGAACCACACCTGAGATGAGAGCAGCTCTGGAAAGCCTAAAGATGGAGCAGCAGCTGGAGTTAGAGAACCTGAAAGCCAAACATGAGATCGATGCTGCCGTAATGGCCAAAGAGCGTGAAGATCTACGCGCTCGACTTCAGGAATTGCGGGATCAGCTAGAAGAGAATGAGGAGAGCTGGAAGGTCCAGATGGAAGCCAAGAGCAACCAGTATACTCTGGAGCTCAAAGAGGTCTCGGAGAAGCTTCGGAAGGCGGAGTTGAGGATCAGCGACTTCGATAAGTCCCATGAAGAGCATGAAAAGGCCACCCAGCTTCTGAAAGAGCACTTGGAGCTGGCTGAGAAGAAGATGGTAGATTATGAGGCCCTGCAGAAGGCTGAAGCTCAGAGTCGAGCAGAGATCCTCTCACTGCAAGAGAAGCTCCGAGTCAGTGAGAACCGACTGCAAGCTGTTGAGGCGGATCACACCACCCGGGATGTTAATGTTAGTGACCTCTGGGACGAAAATGATTTTAGTTATTTATTTACAAATGTGCTGAATTTGAGTTAATGTTATCCTGCTTAATGCACGCATGGCTTAAAATGTAATGTAATAGTATATATTTAGAAGCAGTCTTGAAGAATTCTCATAGGATGAATAAGAATCAAGATCTTACTGGATAGACCAAATAGGTTTATTTATCCAGAAGGATCTTTTTTGATGCTTAGATAATGTGATCCCATTGAAATCATATGGTTTTAGCTCCAAATTCTAATATTCTAATGTTTTCTGCTCATCCAGATGATCGAAAATAATGACAACTCTGAAGAGAAGATGAAATTAAAACAGAATATGGAAGGTGCGTGTACAAATACAAGGCTTTTTTTTTATATTTTTGAAAGAAGCCTCTTATGCTCACCAAGGCTTCATTTATTTGACCAAAATGTATAGTTAAACTATACTATATTAACACTATATTGTTTAATATTACAAATGACTGAACATAAATGTTTTGATGTCACTTTTGAATAGTAGTAAATGAGTTGACGGCAGTTTCTAAATCATTCAGGTATTAATGTTTTATTTAGTTTCTTTTGATCTAAATTTAGCAAGTAATTACACAGTAGTTGTCAGACATTTCAGGATGTGAAAAGCTCTCTATACCTGTTTATAACTTTTCTATTAGAAACTCTGGAGAAACTCACAAAGAGAGAAAAAGAAGTATCCACTCTAACAACTCAAGTAGACGCCCTGAAGACCTACATAACTGGTAATTAACATATTTAAAGTGTTCCATTTATGTCATTCTCATCACAACTAAGAGAGCTATATATAACACACCATAGGATGATGCTAGTGATATTTTATTCGTCTTCTAACAATAAACACAACTGCATCTTGTGTGAAGCCTTGGAAGAAAAGGTTCGTTTGGGAGAGAAGGCTGCAGATGGATTCTTAAAGGAAAAGACACGCTTGGAGGCGGAGCTGGAGTCCATGACCAAGAAATCCCATGATGCATCAGGCCAGCTTGTGATTATTAGCCAGGAGCTTCTGAAGAAAGAAAGGTAAAGAGCATAACATGGTGATTTATTATAGGTGTGAGTAAGCTTTTAAGCACTCAAGATGATAATGACAGCACATGTGGAAATGATTTTCGAAGCACATTTCAAGATATGCTTTAATCATCTCACTTACACCAGTAAATTTGAATATACGTAGTGTGTACTCGAGCCTCTATTTAATATTGTCGTGGAGAACCATCAACCGGATTGCTTCCCAACACACTAGGATAAGTGGTTAGTCATGTACCTTTGCTGATTGGAATCTACTGAAGAGCAATTTGAGTAAATGAAGACAATTACACTGATTAAAACTGGGGCCGAAACGTCATTTAGCCTATTCAATCAATGCTACACGCTGACAGCGAATATCCTGTCAGGGGTTTGGCCTCTGCCCTTAAAGGGATAGTCAACCTAAAAATCTAAATCTTGTCATAATTTGCTCAGCCTCAAGTCATAGTCAATTTTTGGTTCTCATTCACTTCTATTGTACTATCAAAAATTGGAATCAAAACCATTTAGTTATATTTGGTCTTTTTCTGTGTGTATGTCAGGAGCCTGAATGAGCTTCGGGTGTTACTGCTGGAATCTCCGCGTCACTCTGCTGGAGTGGACTGGGACCTTAGCCGTGAAGTCCACAGAGCTGAGTGGAGGGTGAAGGAGCAGAAACTACAGGATGACATCAAAACTCTGCGAGAGAAACTTTTGCTGCTGGTGAGATACATTAACAGAAACTACAGCCATTGCTGCTGTTTTCTAACACACATCTCATTGTTGACACATTTAAATTCAATTTGAATAAATGTACTTTTCAGAAGCAAATATATGTATGCATCATTGTTCAAAAGTTTTTTTTTTACATTTCTAAGGATACAACTATTTAATCATCAATATAGTAAACACAGTAATATGACATTGTAATTTAAAAAAGCTGGTTTCTATTTTAATTCTATTTTAAAATACTATTTATTCCTTTGACTGTAAAGCTGAATTTTCAGCATCATTATGCAGTCTTCAGTGTCACATGATGTTTCAGAAAAGATTCTAATATGACGATTTGCTGTTCAAGAAACGTATTCTCTTATTATCAATAGGGATAATAATGATATTATCAATATCATGATATCACAATAGCAAATCTGTCTTGAAATGATCATGGTCACATGTTGATATTGAACGATAGGTCTTTGTGTAGATTTTTCTTCTTATTCTAACATAAAAGGTCTTTAATGCTGTGTTTTGGGTCATTATGCTGTGCTCTGTCAAATAAACTAAAACCGTAAGCACAATATGGCTTAATCTCTTTATCATCTTGGGATGATGTGCTCTCCACACCTCAGTAAAGTTCTGGTTACAGCGAATGAATTCAGTGAACTCATTTATTGCATGTGCTGTGAGTTTAGTGCATGCTTAGTGTTTTTTTTCCCCGGCAGATGATTTCAGACTTTCGCTAGAGTTGCATTGAGATGTGTTTTTGTAAGCATGTTTTCACTGAAGCTGGAGTTTTCTTTCCTTCTTTCCTCTCTTGCCGTTTCGGTCTAAATAAAAGGCATCTAAAATGAAAGTGCAGAATTAATTGCTGACAGCTAGTGGTTTAAATGCTGTTGAAATGTAAGATATCTCTTTCAAGTGCAGTTTCACAATATTTGACTATTGCTGTCATAAGAATCAATAATATATAGTTGTTATTAGTATTATTATATTCTCATTTGTTTGGCTTCCTAAAACACCAGTGTGAATATAATTGAGATTGAGACAGTAAATCACAAATAAAAGTCCCTTTAAAGTTCAGATACAAGTCAATTCATTCAGACTTTATTTCTAACTAATGTTTTCTTAATGTTAAGAACATGGGCTGGAGCTCATCGTTTAATGAGGAAACTGCGATCGTTTTTTCACTTTGTGGTAAATAAAGCAAAGCACAGAAGTTCAAAAAACATCACGTTAAAAAATTTGGGGGATTGGGTTTATTTAACTTATTTTATGAATTAATTATATTATTATTAATTATCCTATTTGAATAAAAAGATGCATTTTTATGTACACCTCAAAATAAAATCAAAAGTTTATTTAAATACACAATTTTTAACTGCATCCCTTTTAATGTACATTTTCCTTCTATCAGGGTCGGGAGAGGTCATCTCCAGAACATCGTCGATACTCAATGATGGACCCATCTGCTTCAGACACAGAGGTGGCCCGTCTGCGTCAAAGGCTGCTGAGCACAGAAGATGCCCTGAGGAACGCTCTGGAACACAACCAACATGTGGACCAGCTAGTGCAGGCCATGCGCACCCGACCGGACAAGAACCAGGTAAACGAAAGACAGTTTAACCTGCTTCCTTCACTGGACACAGTGTGTCACAAATATTGAAAGGCTTTCTTTGTGTTCGCAGGCACACGCTAGTGCAAATTCTGCAAATGGAATCCATCAAGAAGACACTTCCTTCACACAAGAGGTTAATAGATCTTTGCTCAAAGAGGATTCAGAATCCTAATGTTTCTGCATCATGCTAAACTCTTGTTTCTTGTATCTAGGAAGAACACTGATGAGGGCTAAAACGGTTCTTAGATGTTTAGGGAAGAATGGAGGTGTATTGGGAAAGAAGAAGCCAATTTGATGCCTAGATCTTTGGACTAATGCTTCACTGGACATCTTATTTTCTGTTTACAGTTAACACCAAAACAATGACTTTTGCAGAAACCACAAATCGAAGAATATCGAAAACGATGCTATAAGTGGAAGTGGTTTTTAAGGTCAGTGGTACAACACGGACAGACTGACACACTGACCCCGTAGACTACCTCCGAGATGGACAACGATGTCTGACTTAACAAACGAGAGTATGTTGGTCAGGATACTCGAATCCTCGGAAAATCCAATACCCTGCTATACTCTCAGTTGGCTGTAACCGTTTGCAGTTTAGAAAAGATTTTTGGCCTCAATTTATACCGTTTAATTTATTTGCCATCTATGCTTTTTAAAAATGGTATATTCAAAGAGATAAACTGGCCAGTTGAGGTTTGAGGTCTGGTCACTAGATACTGTAGCAAACAAGTAAATAAACCAGACAGGCTCCCTCATTCCATTCCTGCTCATTTTTTTGGGTCGATTTTCTTCATGAATTTTAATGTATGAATTCTACAGTATTTCACAACCATGTTCAACAGAATTAGCAAGTTAAGGTGCACCGTTAAGCTTCAAGAACCAGTATTGCAGATTCTGTCCATTTTAGTGCATACTTTTGTAATATTATAAAATATTAGCAGACAATGCCAACTCCTGTCCTGTAGTTTATTTAAAAGATCAATGAACCAACAGCTTTTGTTTCATTTGGAATCATTTCATTCTTTTCATTCAGACTGGAGAAACATTTCTTGACACTCTTAAGAGGAGGTGCTACATGCAGTTTTTAGCTGAATTTAAACCTCTTTGAACTATTTTTCATTGCAACGACATTTTGCCCAAATTATATGAAACCTTGTTCATTTACACGCACCTTTTGTATATTAATACAATAAACGTTTTTTTGTTTGGTTCACATGCAAGCATTTTTGACGAATGGAAAGGATCAACTGTAGTACCTCCTTTTAAAAAAAATCAAGAAAACTGTTTAGCATTTTCTCTGATCAGATTTCTCTGTCCATACACACATTGTGGTAACAAATCTAATGTTAAAACAGAAACAGTACAAAACTGCAATCTTCTCTCCTTTGGGAAAACGATGTGGATGAAATACTGAGCAATTAGGTCATGTTTGTTCATTAGGCAACTTTATACTCATGCGATTGTCCTTACAACCAAGAAAGCATTTTCTTTTTCAAAAAGAACAGGGAAAATGATAGGGCTGGCCCCAGGTTTTGCAGTTGAAATTGCTTTAGATTGCAGTTGGATTCGATTAAAATGCCTTTTATCTGTTGGGAAACGGTTCACTCACTACTTGCTGTAATGGTTCCCAAGAATCAGTAATTAAACATTAACAAAAGAAACCCTTTTTTTGGCATTTTTTCTAACAAATGGTTTTCTCACATTTTCAAAAATGAAGGGTTTGTATATAAGCACTTTCTAATTTATCACTACATACTATATATGAAAATC
The DNA here is from genome assembly GCA_032275025.1 of Enteromius treurensis. NCBI lineage: Eukaryota > Metazoa > Chordata > Actinopteri > Cypriniformes > Cyprinidae > Enteromius > Enteromius treurensis. The sequence continues at coordinate 20,200,559 of JAUCMU010000097.1, read as the reverse complement.
TTTATCTGTCATTTTCAAGAAATGTTGCCATTTGAACCTGAAAATGTCATGCTTTTATTTAACATTTGATTTGAAAAGGTTACGGTCATGTTTTTCCGCTTTATTGGGATGTACTGATATTCAGTTTAGCGGTCTGATTCTTCTACCGTTACATTAATCCCGAATGTACTTTGTTAATTTTGCCAAAATAAAAGAGTTAGGGTTAGCTAAACCGTTGCTGGCCACCTATGACTTCCATAGTATGCAAAAACATAGAACTAGAATTGCTTTGTTTCCCCACATTACACAAAACAGAATTGACCCTTTAACTGGTACCAGAGTACTTCTTGTAACGTAGCTACAGTAGTTTAGGCTGGACGAAAATGGAAGTGTTTAAAAAAAAAAGAAGAAGAAAGGTTAGTAGTTTAAACTCCCATCAATTTGAAAGGTTTAAAATCCCATGAATCATCAAGAGACATCTTGCTTAATAAAAAGTTTAACATTTTCGTTCCTCGTCATCTGGAAGATAGAAGCCAATATATTAAGTCTAACTAGTCTGTGTACTGTAAGTGCAATAACCGTTTATTTTTGACCCTAATAAACCCAATAAAAAATATATATAATATTTTTATTTGTTAAGTGAATGATCACAAACTTAATGGTTACTGATGATCTACAAATTCCTTCATATTTGAAGCCTATATGAAGCATGTCACATATAAAGATATTGAGACAAATTAATATCAAAGCTATCGGATGTCAAATAAATGTCACTGTTGCTCATAGCTCTATAAAACAAACAATGGCTATTTGTGGTATTTTGCCTACCTGTTGTTTTTTGCTGAGCTAGTAGGCTACACTGTTGGTTCCATTTAAGGCTATGGTAAACAGGATTTGGTAATCCTGGGCCCAGTTTTTCTAAAAATTTAATCTGAATCAAATTGGTCAAATCGGATTTGGAAATCCCATGTTTTGCTATCCAGGATTAACTGATCTATCTTACTTTTATGACAGTTTTTAAAGGTGCCATAGAATGCATTGAGAGAATATTTTAAATTGCTCTTTGATATGTACATAGAAGGTATGTAGCTTAGGAAAGGGGAAAAAATCCCCAGAAACGGTTTTACAGGTCCATTTACAACCCTAGAATTTGACCCTAGAATGAAACAGTCTGTTTTTGCCTTATT
>JAUCMU010000097.1:20140827-20166393 GCA_032275025.1 Enteromius treurensis | reverse complement strand
TGTATTTTTGCCGTATCGAAAACATACCGAACCGTGACACTACTGTATCGTATCGAACCGAACCGTGATTTTTGTGATCCGTTACACCCCTAATATATACATTTATTTGAAATAGACACCTTTTGAAACATTATGTCTTTACTGATCAATTTAATGCATCCTTGCTGAATAAAAGTAAATTGCTTCTAGAAAATCTCACTGACCCTAAGCCTTTGAAAGGTAGTGAATTTTTAAAGTACATATCAAATTGCACAGCATGAATTACACCGTGACAGCCTGAGAAAGCCGGGGAATTTTCTTGGAACACATCTTGCTTTCATTTCATCTTTATTAGGTCATCAACAAGAATATCAACTAACTCAGTTCCCTCTCTCTTTTGTATCATAAACAGAACATGAAACAACTTCCGTAACAGGAATGGAGGTCATTGAGAAAAGCTTTGGTTTTCATGCATTAATGTCAACATGCAGTAAAGTATATCTGTTTTTGTCTCCACAGCATTCCAACCATCCCTCTACACATGAACGGATCCAGTAATGTGAACTCCGCACTGGCAGGTACAGCACTCACCCGTCACACATGCCACACCAGAGAAAAATCCTTCCAGTGATGCACTCTTCTTGGCTCTTCTTCTCTTCATCCCAGAAAGGTGTTTGTTGCTGCAAGTAGCAGCTGAACTGTTTCTTGGGAGTGTCAGTATGAACCACACAGACGTTTCCCAAAGCAGCGATAGTCAGTGAAGTTAGTTATGGCGTTCTTGAGCGAATGTGTCACAAGTCTATTCATGCCTCATGCTTGTGGTATATGGTTTCCACCTTGAAGTTTTTGTCTTACATCAGCTGCTTGTCACAAATCAGTTTATGACATTAGTGGCTTCATTGAGTCACCAGTTTGTGGGTTTTGAGTTGGTGTGCTTTGAAAGAGCTCGCCTTTCACGAGCTTCAAGCTAATGGTGCGTGTCTGGGGATGTTGGATATCTGTTGTTCTCGTATCTGACAGCCGCTGCACTAAGATAAATGAGGCATTCGGGGAACAGATAGACAGATCTGGGACATAGTGACATTTCCAATGTAATTTTCACTAGACTGTAGGTGGCGTGATCAGTGCAAACATTTAGATAAATTAATCCACTGAGGTTAGCACAGGATTTTTGTGTCTGTGCTGGCTTGTGCATATACATATACATACATATACAGCCCTAGTTTGGAACCACATGAAAGTGAGTAAAAGACTGAACGATCCCTGAACGATATTTTGTGAGGTGCTGTGTCTCTGGAACTAAGGGATGCGCAAAATTACGATCGATTATCTTTATAATCGGTTTTGTTGGTGGATTGCCTGAAATGTGAAACGTCTTAATGTACTGTGTAATTACGCTAATTTGGGTCCATCTGACTCCAACCAGTTGCTTTTCATAACATGGGTTTCAAGACAAAATAGTTAAACTTTAGAAGTTTTGCTCTTTTAAAGAAATGAATGCTTATATCCATGTATAAAACCCTCTGCTGCTTTCATGTTGTTTGTGATGCATCAGGAAGCTTTTGCTTTCCATTCTGGTCTGTTATTATGGTGTAATGGATTTCAAATTTCCTGAATGTCACTTAAAAGCAGCTTGATTTGTGGTTGGTAACTTCGCATGTCAATCAGATGGTCTTTTCTTGTCAACATGGACCAGACTTTATGCAAATAGCCAAAGAGACCCTCTGGAGACTATTAGCTAGTCTCTAAAGTGCATTGGATTCTGTGTACTGCATTTAGCGTATTTAGTTCTAGATAAGTATCAAGAGCAGGTAGGATTGTAGTCAACATCTATAGTTTTTATTGTTTCCTCTGCAGTAAGTAGGAGCCTAAACCTTTCTTGGCCCCATCAGAGCATGCCTCACTTGTGGTTGGCCTCTCCACTCTTGGCTCATTACTCTTCCTTTCCTTCACTCCTCCTCCTCCCTTCCTCCTGCATGTCTCCACATGGCCTCTGGCCGTTCCAGGCATGGCTTCCATTTTGATGTCAGCTGCAGGACTGGGAGTTTGCTTCTTGACCGCCCCCTTCTCCCAGAGTGGCTCCAGCAGGCCCACCAAAAGCCAGCCCAGCTCCGTTAAGAGGGCAAAGAGACAGTCCAGGACAGGTAGTTAAGCACCGCCAACCAGCTCGACCGAACCTGCCCTCCACTGGCCTGCAAACTGCTGCCGCTCCTGTCCTTTTTTTTTTTTTAAATTGCTGTTTTTCTTACCATCCTACTTTCCGTTTATATTTTTCTCAAAGGGTTTGGTACTTCAGCTTCCTTCTGACATGCTCCTTCTGGCCATTGCAAGATGTTTATGTTTTGCTGTTTATCGCTTGCTTCGGCTGCCATGTTTTCACCCATTTTATGTTAATGTTGTCATGGTCACGCTGTCTTGCTTCCATCCTCCCGATCACATAATGAATGCAACTTTGATGGTATTCGGCTTGACACCTGCCTGCTCACCTGCGGAACACTGCAGACAGATGTCTGCTGGGGGGTTTATGGAATAACAATTGTTCACTGGTCTGTTGTTTTTTCTTCTTCTCTAACCCTACATAACCTGTGTGGTTGTTAATGCCATTTAATTTAACGCCTTTAATACAGAAGATGGATATTAGGTTCAGACTGACACTCACAAGCAATGTTAGTGTACTGCTTTAATATCAGCTTATTAAAACATCCTAAATACATATTCAGTTGTCTGACAACTCTAAAAACTAACACTAGGATGTGTAACCTGAACAGTGTGTGCTTTGATATGGTATGTAAAAGGCTGATGAGTATCAAAAATCGAGGATAGTTCACCAGAGATTAAAATGGCCCTCATGATGTTCCAAACCTGTGTGAGCTTCTTTCTTATGTTGAACATAAAGGAATGTATTTTGAGGAATGCTTGTAATCTTATGATCTTAATTGGCTTTCATAAGATTTCTTTCCCTACTGTGGAAGTCAGTGGGGGACCAAAAACTGTTCATCTTTTAACATTAGAAAAAAAATTTACACCGTTTTGGAGCAACATAAGTGTGACTATTACTATAAGAGAAATATATAACTGATATTTCTGACTCTAAATTCTGATTGGTTGAGCCGACTTCAGGTTCATGTAAAATGGCTGATACATGCAAGTCATTTTAAATTCTACTGTTATTTAGCAAATTGCTTATTAGTATTATTATTAGTTGTAGTAGTAATATGTTTAATTATAAAATGTAATAATTTAATAAAATAATAAGCAAAACCGCTTGAATTTGACTGGTAACACTTTACAATTAGGTTCCGTTAATTAGTTATCATTAGTAAACCGATTCGCTAAAAAAAAAATCTATATTGTTTCATTTTGTGAAACTAGTGATGGACAGAATATGTTTCACTGCTTTTACAAGTGATCACAAAGTTTCTTGAGCAAATGGAAAAGTTTTGTGAGTGAGCGTAAAAGCATTGAAATATTCTTTTTCCTCCCATGTCACATTTTTTCCTCATCACATTATCCCCTTAGGGATTGATGTGCAAAAAAGAAAGAGTTTTTAATTGGTTTTGCTTCAACTTTCTTGGGGAAAATTCTAATAAGCTTGTGTTTACATGAGCTTTATATGTCAGCTTATAACCAGTGTGCCATAATGCTTAAAAATGCTCTCATTAGAGCAAACTCTGATTCAGGAAGTCTAGAGCAAACATTATTGCATTAGGTATTTAATGGTTGTTCCGTGGAAGTACGCTGGAAACAGATGTCATAGCATGTCTCACTGCTTCCTTCCAAAACACGTGTATTTGGCCATTTAGAAACCAAAACAGACAGATACAGGAGCAGTTTCTTTTCCAATAACAAGTAGTGATATTGAATATTTAATTATAGATTTTTAAAAAAAAATTGACTTTAGAGAGCACTTAATATTGTAAAGGGAAGATACTTGAATGTTAAATAACCCACAAAAAGGCTTTTTAAAACATTTAGTTTTGGAGGCACACATCGATTATTTAAAAAATGACCATAACAGCCATGCACAATGATTGGTTTCTTATTGGTGCTATTAGCAGGGGGAATTGATCTGATTGGCCAGAAATCTGTGTAGTACAACGAACACAGCCTAGCTGATAGACATATATGGCTCTACAAGCCACTACACTGTAATTTAGCCTGAGCTTTCAGGGAGTCTTTAACAAAATGTAATCATGTCATAACATTTGATTTTGAGCGCCAGTTTTTGGACTCATGTAGGTTACGGTCTGTCTTATTTATGTTCTCAGCACCAGCTCAGAAACCAGAAGAAGTCATTAAGAAATACATGGAGGAAGTGCCTGTGGTCCCAGATGAGGTATATTTAAATAAGACTTTTTGTACTAGCATAAATGGGTCATTTTACAGCATAATTAAATGGACCGAAATATTTCACTTAAAGAAAATCATTTCCATTTCTGGAAAATCTTTACATTTATTTTCATGACGTTTATGCAGTTTGTCCTTACTAACGATGCAAGAAATTCCAAAGCACAACATGACCTGTATATATTTTTATGCCATTCACCCATACGTTTAATGCTTCTTTTGGAAATATTATCCATGCCTTGCCCTGTGAGATATGTGTGCTTTCAGGACTGTATTATCTGTATGGAGCGCCTGTCCTGCCCGTCTGGTTATGAGGTCCCAGCTGAGTGCTCTCAGTCTCTGCAGCCCAACACTGTGGGCAAACTCACAAAATGTGGTCACACTTTCCACATGCTCTGCATGCTGGCCATGTACAACAATGGAACCAAGGTGTGCAATTCCTTACCAACACTTCTAACTGACACAGATTTGGGAGCGAAACGAATAAAGCAGTGCTTTTACTTGTATTTAATAATATGTCATGCTATTGTAGGGTAGCTCCAGGATTAATTTTAGATATACTTAAATAGATATGCTACGTGAGCTGGGAGTACATTTTGAAATAAAATATAGCTTTAAAAGTATTAAAATATTCTATATCGTTCAAAAGCCAGAGGTCTATAAGAAATTAGTAATTTTTTGAAAGCAGGCTTACTATGGCCACATTTATTTAACAAAAAAACACACTAATATTAGATTTTATTACACATTTCTATTTTAACATATTTTGAAAATGTTATTTATTCCTATAACAGTAAAACTGAACTCCAGTCTTCAGAGTCACATGATCATTCAGAAATTATTTCTTTTTATTAAAAGGTTACTCCACCCCAAAATGCCCTCCCATGTCATTCCAAACCCATAAAAGCTTTGTTCATCCTCAGAACACAATTTAAGATATTTTGGATATTTACAGTAATAAATTACTAATTACTAAGTAATTACTAAGCAATAAACACTGTCAAGACCCAGAAAAGTAGGAAAGACATTGTCGAAATAGTCCATCTGCAAGAACACTTTTTGTACATATTGAACTATTGAAACATCTGCTTGATGCAAACTGCATACATTCTTCTGAGTGAGCTGCGACACAGATACTTTTTCTACATTTATTCAAGTTTTAAATATGAGTAAAAACAATGTATTCGTGTGTCCCGTTTGGTGAACTGAAATTTTTTTTTTAATCATTTGAAACAGTATAAATGTATTTACTATCACTATTGGATAATTTAATAGCGACAGTGAATCAGTTAATCATTCCGTGTCAAATAAAAGTTTTAACTTCTTTAAAAATAAAAAATAAACAACTTCCTGACCACCAAATAAAACTGTAAATATTCTAAATAATTAAAAAAAATATTTTCATGTGAACTCTCCCTTTTATTTTCTCCCACTTCTCGTAACACCACAGGATGGGAGTCTTCAGTGCCCCTCATGTAAGACAATCTACGGAGAAAAGACCGGCACCCAACCCAAGGGCAAGATGGAGATTTACAGTATCCCTCAGTCCTTGCCTGGACACCCAGCCTGCGGCACTATACAAATCATTTACAACATTCCGCCAGGAATACAGGTCTGACTTGGCAAGCTGATGCAGTTCTGTACTGTTTCATATTTATCTGCACCATAATTTAAGCATATTCTTAACAATAACATCTATAGAAGAGGTAAATAAATAAACCAAACTAAGTGCTAGAGGTCGACATGAACCAGCCAAATGTTTTCATCCAGCAGACTGCGTTTGTTACGGGCATAACTGACTCATTCCTTTGTGTGGACATGGTTTTGTCCTTGCCTCTGCCCGCGCTAAGCACTCATCATCTTAATGCACTCTTTGTCTGCAGGGTCCTGAGCACCCAAACCCAGGGCAGCCGTATACATGCAGAGGATTCCCTCGCTTCTGTTTCCTTCCTGACAATGACAAAGGAAGAAAGGTAATGGAGGGAATTGACCCAGTTCAAATAAAGATTTATGTTGTGCTCATTTGTCAGAATATTGAATCGCTAGTTCCTTTCACACATTAAACCTGTTAAATTACCGTTCAGTTGCTGAATCAACTGTTCCAGTATTACGTGTTACTCACGCAAGCATTGGCTTTGGGTGCTGCTATTCACACGCTGACACCAACATGCCGTTAAAATGTCATTGTGTGTGAAAATATAGCAGGCTGCTGCTAGTAAAAAAAACAAAAAAGAATGGCCAGCTGTTGGAGATATACAGATATACAAAATAAATGTTTAAAGGGACAGTACAGGATTTACTTACTGTCATGTTGTTCAAATCCCATTTATCTTCAGCACACAAATTAAGTTTTTGTCTTTCCTTTAATCCACATTTGTAAGCTTCAGAAAGTGCATGAACGCACCATGATTATAAACCTGAAAATACACAGGTCATGTGTTCCAGTTTGCACACCTTTTTTGTTTATTTAAGTTTTTTTAGGCGAACACCGCTTTCCGAGTTTAAAACACAGACTAGTCCCTCTGGCACTGCAGGGTTGTATTAATAAAATCACTACGGCACATCCGTTGCGGCATTGGCTTTTTTTCACATAGAGCTTATTCAGGTACTGAACCCGGCAATGTTATCAGGTCCCCAGCATGTTTGCATTCACACAGAAGGCACTCTAGCAAAATTTCTGGCAATTTTTTTAGGGACCAACGTGCAGTGTGAAAGGGGTTCAAGGCATATGAACGTACACTTAATGTACTGTTTAAAAGGGATTTTAATTCTGCCATTAATTACTCACACTCATGTTTTTCCAAACCCAGGGTGATCATATGGCCATTTTTACAGGATTTCTACATTGCCTTAAATATCCAGACGTTGTCTGTTTGCGCTGTGCAGATCGAGAGCTACAGAGAGAAGTGCAGACGTCCTTATTGTCCTTATAGTTTCGAATCACTCTCGTGGTACGTTGGTGTCGTTCAATGATCGGTGTGCAGCGCAGCTTCAAGTTGAACAAGTGGACATATTGCTTTGATCGTTCTTTATAGATCTCACCTTCTCAAACACACCATGATTCGTCAATTATGTGCAATTCCTGCATGTTATTGGTCAAACTACTTTGGATATTTTAGGCAATATAAAAGTCCTGGCCAGGGCGTGTCCTGTATAAATGGCACATATGGCCACCCTATCCAAACCCATAAAAGAAAGCTCTTGGATTTCATCAAAAATATCTTCATTTGTTTTCTGAAGATGAACAAAAGTCTTACAGGTTTGGTTTGCCATGAGGGTGTGTAATTAATGACAACATTTTCAGGTCTGTGTGAACTTTAAAGCATGAAAATGTTGATTACTTTCAATGAATGAACGCAAGTTTGCTAGGTCTAATAAAAAAAATTGCATTTACAAAATCACTTAAAAATAACCATCTTTGTTATTCAGCCCTGTAATAGTTTAGCTAGTTGTATCAGTAAAACTTTGTCTGAAAGCGTCCTAATCTTATACAAGGTTGAACCTTTAAAAGAATGTTTCAACTCCAGCATTTATTGATTGCCAATAACCACAGAACATAATTTCTTGGTTTTGTAACCTTTAACCTTTAACTTTAATTAAGTTCCATGTAACAGTACGTGATTTCTCTGGCTAGAAAAATAAATCACTCCTTACTGCAGCGGAGTAACAAGAGAAATGCGGTCTGTATTGGCTCAGGACCAGGTCTTGCTCAGCATTTATGGATAATGTTGATCTTTGCACAGTGCTCAGGTTTGCGTTTCCCTCTCAAAGCAAACCGCGAACCGTGTTTACGTTAAAACCTGAGGGTCCTGTTCATCTCCAACTGTTTCTAGGTTCTGGAGCTGCTGAAAGTGGCGTGGACACGGCGCCTCATCTTCACCGTGGGCACTTCCAGCACCACAGGGGAGCCAGACACAGTCATATGGAACGAGATCCACCATAAGACAGAGATGATGTCCAACGTCTCCGGCCACGGCTACCCAGACCCCAACTACCTGGACAATGTGCTCTCAGAACTGGCGTCACAGGGCGTGACGGAGGACTGCCTGAAACGGGACACTCCGAGCCAAGGGGCTCAAGGTTCAGCCATGTGAACCGGACCGTCCCATCTACTGTAGATCTAATAAAACTTGACGAAAAGGGAAAACTAGAGTTGCGCTGTTGGTTGGATGTATGCGAATGTGGTTGAATGCAACCTCCCTCATCCGTTTCCGCTCTTTGGCCGAGTCGAGAATATTAGCGCAAACGCGCGGGGGGGTTCGTGGTCATCTTAACTTTCACCGAATTGTAAGGCAGCTTCCAATGGTTCTGCAGGAATAGCCCAGCTTAATGTTTTAGATTGATGAGGGTGAACGAATCTCGTGTCAGGAGGAAACGCGCCCATTTAGGCATCCTTGATTCATCATAGGGGCGGTGATGTCCTTCTTGACGTACTACATTACAGTAGAGCATCTGCGACTATGATCATTGTACTATTGCTGGGAATCAAGCTTACAATGTTTCCTTAAAAGCAGTACGAAAACAGTAAAAATTGCACATCAGTGCAAGTCATAGATCTTTAATAATACTGTAAAATGTACTGCTTCAGAAATGAAAGGCACTTTTACAGAATCTGAAGCTGTTAAATTACATCATTTATGTTTTTGTTTTAGTTTCCGAGTTAGATCGGTGATGGTGTTCACTTGCTGCTATTACTTTTTCTTTTAGTTTTTTTATTTAGTTCACAATCATGAGGGACTTAAAGTGATAGTCCATCTAGAAATGTAAATTCTGTCATCATTTACTCACTTAATCTTGATTTTGACTTTAGAAGGCAAATAAGATATGTTGTGTATGGGCAACCAATTAGTTTTTATTCCCATTGACTTACAGGGCAGAAATTACAATGCAATCCAATGAGAACCAAAACTGCTTGGTTAGCAACATTTTTTAAAACTATCTTCTTTTTTGTTCCACAGAAAGTCAAACAGGTTTGGAACGACACAAGGTTGAGTGATGGCAAAATGTATTTATTTTTTTCTCCGTATACTGTCTCGATTCACCTTAATACATTTTCTATTGCAATGAGCCCCTTTTTTGAGTGTACTTTAATGCAAGACTTTCAAACAGCTCTGCAACACTACGTAATGTTGTTTAAAAAACATCGACGCTTATTTAATTGTAGTCCAAATCCTGAAAATAGGTGTAGAGATGCAATTCCAGCATTATCATTGAGTATTAGATGGTGCCACAGAGACAATCAGCAGTGTTTAAGATATAGTTCATTACCACTGCGAGTCTGCAGACATTCATTCATTCGTTCATCATCTCAAATTCCGTGATATGGGATATTTGGTTTTACAATGTATGCAACTGTATATATAAATATATATTCAACTTCTAATCAGCAATAAACATTACTCCATATAATGACACTCTTTGGTTTGTTATTATGAAATGCTGTATTCCTCCAGGCATCAGGCATTTGGTTGCAGCAAAAACTAAACGAAAGCCACCGAAGTTGGCAGCAATACCAAGAAAAGATCACATTTCACCAAAAAAAGAAAATATACCATACCATAAATACTGTATCATGAATATTTTCCCTGTTGATTGGCTGATCAAAAAAAATAATAATAAATAAAAAAAAAAATATATATATATATATAAGAAATTGATACTTAATACAGAAGGGCATACTAAATAAAAAAAAAAACTGTTTTAAAGATTTCTGTTATATTTTATTATTCTGAATTTTCAATTCATCAAATAATCCTGAAAAAAAAGTATCATGGTTTCCACAAACCAGCAGTTTTTAGCATTGATAATAATGACAGGACAAGGATCATGTGCCTCAGTCCGAAGACTGCAATAATGGCTGCTGAACATCAGCTTTATCATCAGAATTATAAACTTAAAATATGAAAATATGAATCACTCCAAGGCATTCGTAGTAACAATAATTGACTAAAAATTATTTGACTGGGCTAAATCATTCTAATTATAAAAAGGTAGTTCCTGTTTAAAATACATTGAAACAGAAAACAGTAGATCATAAGAGATTTCATTTAAGATCATTAACAATGTTAGGGTATATGTGCTCATTTACCTTGCAAACGTTGTTGACAACCATTTAAGCTTGCACCACAATACCTAAAACATATACCTGATTTTCATATTTATAATGTGAATAAAGTCTCCCAGCTGGAGTGTAGCGTTCTGTCAGTAGAGGACAGTGTTGCTCTATGAGACCGCAGGACATCTTCATCACATCCTTTATAAAGACAAACGCTTTTCACCTGCGGAGTGACAATCTTCTCTTCTTCCCTCGTGAGATGAAAGCTGAAAACTGTCACAGTCACGCCGGTTTTCAGAGAAAATCATTGTGTTACCTATCAGATCGTTTTAACCCGAACATTTCTAACTAAAACTTTTCACTTCTTAGCACCTATATCTGATTTGCTCTTCTTTGGAAGCAACTGCGCCTCACAAAACGGTTGCGAATTTGCCAAGCGATTCATTTTACTACGTAAATGGCCAAAATGTACTGACTTTGAAAAACATGGCGGATAAAGAAGAGGCCTTTGATTGATAAATCGCTGCTAAGTGGTGATGCTGTAAGAAGATGCTTCATGCAAATGTGAAGATCAAACAAGATTAGCGAGAATATTCCCAGCGAACACACTTGTTCTTGTTCTCCTTTGAAATCTTGAGTACTACTTGAGGCGACGATATCCAAACCTTCGCAAAATAAGTGGTTTTATGGCGTTTTTAGCAGCTTAGAGCTTTTTCATTTGATCTTTATGCACATTACAGTCGAATATTGAGTGTTTGGAAAATAAATTCACTTCTAGTTCTAGTTGCCGAACGTTAATAGAATATATGCTATTGCAAATTCAGCAAGATAATGTGTCCATACACTCTAAAACAAATCTGGTGTAGGATTGACTTTGAAAACATTTTTTTTTTTTTTACTTTAAAAATGTTAGTAAATTTCACAAAAAAATTACAAAGACATAGCAAGTAACACATTGAATCACATGTGGCATTTTGAAGTAGAAAGACGTGTAAAATGTGCTTCCAGTATTTTTATTTTATTTTATTTTTATAAAGTTTTAGAACTTTGTTTACAGTGTATTATGAAGTGGGGTCCAAAATAGCACTAAATCTCATTGACGTTCATATAGATGACTAAGACCTCCTTCAAAATTAATAACAGAATTTCTTGTTTTGGAGGGAGTGAATTATGCCTTTAGGTTTCCAAATACATTTTGGACCCACAGTATGGCCTTTGAAACAAATGAGAATTTGATGTAGATCAATCAATACTTTGAGAAGATCTCCTAAAAATGTGGTTCTACGCCGAACAAATACTCTAAGCACAACACTTCTCATGCCAACTCATTTTGGAATTGATTTACTGCCTGTTTATTGTACTCCCTTCCTCTGTATGCATGAGAAACCCTCTCTTTTGCTTATGAAAGCTCTCCCACTTTCTCCCTCCCTCCCTTTTTTCTTCATAACTGGTAATGAGACCCTCTCTGACTCCATCTTATTAGGAAACATCTATGCTGTTTGTTGTGCGTAATTAAAACGAGGAGCGAAGGGTGCTGTGATGAATTTCCTCCACTGAAGTGTGTCCCGCTGCATGCCCACAGGCTCATCTTCTCCTAAAATGGGCACTTGCAGAAGTTTTTTGAAAGAATTTAAAGAATATTATTCAGTCCTATACTTGTTTTATTACTGGTTCTTGAGATCTCAAATTAAGGAAATAGATAAAAAGGTTCAGTGTTTAATTTTAAGTTACATTTGCCATGAAAATAATGATTGTAGAGTTATTGTTTGCTTTACTGGTACTGTAATGTGCTTTAATGTGGGTTTCTTCATGCATAGCCAATATGTTTTGACCATGGGTCTTGTTTTATTTTAAAATTAAGTAGTAAAAATGTGTTGGCTGTGACACTGTGAAATGGAAATGGGCTGGCACATGAATATTAATTAAGTGCACAAAAAGGAACAGTTCATTACACAAAAATGAGTGCGGTCAAAGGTGTTGTTTTTAACTTTATATAGCCATGAGAAAATAACATGGCTTTTTACATTTTACTTGGCCTTGATATTTACAAGTTGAACCTATCTCCATTCCAAGGTGCAAGGTTTGAACTTAAACGTGCATTCTTTGTAAGCTTGTAAAAGGTAATGGCAACTTTTTAGATAACTTTATCTAACCTTTAAACAATTCCACAATTACAAGAAAAGATTTTTTAATATAAACTCACAAATGAGAGAAAAGAGACAGACAAAGCAAACAAACAAATACAAAAACATAAAACTATTCAATTACCATTTATTCTGTGGCTAAAACAACCTCATAATTCAGAAAAAAAAGTCTGAATTGTGAGATGTAATCTAGGTTTATACATTATAATTTTAATTTTATACAAAATGATAAATTGAGTTTTAGGTGAAGAGGTGTGTGAAAAGTGTAGGCTACATTAAGACTCAGGTTACTATAAAAAGATATATATTTATTATTATTTTTAATGAAACTTTTGGATTATTTTTTTATTATAGGACCACAATATTACACATAATACATAAAAACCAAAAAATATAACATGTTTAAGTCAACATATTACAAAAACTTCAAAATCAATATAACTTTTACAATTATTTTATTCTATTCTATTCTATTCTATTCTATTCTAATTTATGTATGACGTTGATTCACGTCAGTTCGTCTAAATTAATTTCGAGAAGGCCGGTTCTGTAAATATGCTGACGTTAGTTGGATAGCGTCGTAGTTGAAGATGGAAGGGTTGAAATGAATTATTTACAGCTGAAGAATTATTACCTACGGCATACTGACGGTGGAAGGAGTTGAGGTCAAAGAAAATACTGAGCAGTAACGCACGAGTTGCTTTTTTTTTAGGTAAGAGGGTTAATTACCGATCTGTGAAAATCATTAACATCAGTGTAATTTAGCCTTCGTGAAACTTGATGATTTTGCTCGTCCACGTCGAAAGATGGCAGTGCACGATCTAACACCACGGACGACAAACGCCAGGTAAAAAAAAATGAATGGATGCATCTTTAATGGCGTATAAACATAAAGTGAAATGACACCGTGATTTAAGGGAGAAATGATTCTTGCTGACCGATTCAAATGCTCAAACGACTGTGATATTTGATTATGATGTCACCTGCTACAGTAAGTTATGGGATTTGTTCTTTGGGTCAGTGCGTAACGTTAGATCAGTAATCGACTAACAAAGTTGGTCCAGTGGTCATGGATTTGCTCTTTAAAAAAATTTTGAGGTTCTGATCTGCCCCAGTAGACATTTTTAAGACTTTTAATGATCCGAAATTGCGCAGTAGATTTCATTTTGCTTCCCTAGAACGAAAAGCGAGCCGTGGAAAAGCAATAAATTGGAGCGATAAATTGGAAATTGCAACTGTCGCTTTCCACCACCGATGCCAACCACAATGAAACACTCGGCTAAAAATAAAAAATGACAAATACTGGCAGATCGCCACACACTTTATGAATTGAGAGCCATGTGGACAAAATCGCCCGCAAAGTAGCATACGTTTGGCGTCAGTAAGACTGATTGATTGATTATTCATTTTAAGGGTCTTAACTCTTAAACTCACTAATTCATTTTTATTTTAAGCAAAATATAGGTAAAGCAGTGATATTGTGAAATATTATTCCAATTCAAAATCATTTCTTTTTGCTAGTTTGGTGCTATTATTGCAATTACTTAAAAACGGTTGTGTGGAATGACTTCTTTAGAGTTTTTGTTGAGAATAACTTTTAGATGATATAAAAATGCTTTGTAACATTATAATGGTACCTTTTTCCTTTTCATTTAATGTGTCCTGACTTAATAAAAGTATCAAATTTGATCAAAAAGAAAGAAAAAATCTTACTGACCTCAAACTTTTGAAAAGCGCCGGAATTTTAACAAGCTTTTGGAGGGTGTTTTGTCGTTTCAACACTTTAAGCTGATAGATAATGTAGTTAGATATAATGGATAGTCTTTCTTTGATCATGACCAGGCAGGAAGGATGAAATGGGATGCCGGGTGTTTCTAACAGGTAACCTGGACAAACATAGATCATCATGCTGCAACATTACTTGTTCTGGTGAAATATTAATTTGTCAGTATGTGTGTTTTGAAGAACCTGCCTAACTTGATGCATTAAACCAAGATCCCAGAGAAGGATGAGCATTAATCTGTGACGTGCAGTGGTCTGAAGTCAAACTAAACTCCGGCCCATCTATCTCATGAGCTCAGTGGCAGTCTCAGCCGCTGTGCCATTACTCAGTGTGTCACATTTCATCTGGAGGTGTTGACACTCCACTCACCCAAACGGCTGATCACACAGTGTGTTCACAATTCCTGCGGGCTAATTGCACATTTCGCAGTGGCTCTGGTCCTGGTATGGGACTATGGAAATTCACTATCTTTCTCCCAGTCACGCCACTATTAGTTCATCATCGTCAGCTAATGAATGCAGGCTCCATTGTCTCTCAAAGTTTGATGAGATGACATGTAATTAATTGTGAGCTGTGCAGAATGCAGCTCAGAGGGTTTTTGATGTCTGAGAGTGCTGATTCTCTTGTATTGAATAATTTTCCCTTTTTTTCCTGGGTGCACTTCATGGAACCCACACTGAAAATGGCTGACCTGAAAAATTAGGCTGAGGCTGTTAATCAACATGAAATCATAAATGGCCAGAACTGAGAATTAGTTGACATGTAGCTGATATTTAGTTATAAGGTTATAAAGTTACTTATAGTTAGTAGAATGTCTAAAGTGGACTATCAAAATAAAGTATAAGCGGTACTTGGTTGTTAAGTTTAGGTACTGGGTAGATTGGGGATGGGTATAGAATAAGGTCACATAAAATAAGGCATTAATAAATGCTAAATTACTAGTTAAAAAATTGTAATATGCATGCTAATAAGCAACAACTTAATACAGTTAACCTAAAATAAAGTGTTGCCAATATGACATGCCCACTTAAGTTCAGTTATGTTTCCATATGAAAATGCATACTATTTCTAACAGAAACCTGAACAGAATCTCAGTTTCCACTAAGAAATTAATCAGCAAACTTTACTACTAATAAAAATGTTTCTTGAGCAGCAATTTTGCATATTAGAGTGATCTATGAAGGATCATGTGACACTGCTGAATAACATTTTAAAATAGATAATATTAGAATTTTAAGTCGTAATAACATTCCACTAATACTGTTTTTACTTCCTTTTGATCAAGTAAAGGTAGCATGTTCTGACAAAACTCTGTACACCCAGAAATCTACACCTATCAATATGACCATAATCAGAATTGTCTTTATTGCCAAATTACCGTGGTACAGAAGAATTTGTGTCTCTGCCAGCCAAGCAAGAGGACTGCTGAAATGCTATTTTATTTAGATATTCTGTTAGTTTTTACTGTGTATCTGTATTTGACCGTTCAGGTGGCTGTCTGCTCTCCCATTGGTATTTGCTGCAGGTGCTTATTTGCATAAAGTAAAGCTCACCTTTGTCATATCACCAGGGGTGTGTGTCAGCATGTAGCTGGAAAGTGCCAACTCTTGTTGAAAAATGAAAGACTTTGGGTCAATGTACAGCTGCAAACTGCTGTCAGTGTAAACGCCACTTTAGAGATAGATAAATTAATAATGCACTCTTGCTCGCCATCGGCACTCAAAATTCAATGCACATGTGCGCTGCTGCATTAGCATATATGCTCTTTATTGATGCATGCCATTTGATTTTTGAGGCCTTTGGTACGATGGACGGCAGCTTACAGATGTTTTAACAAGTTGTTGTTATTTGTGTTGTAACACAAATATCCTCCGGCTACGGACTGGAATATTCTGTCTGCTTGCGTGCCTTCTTGCCTCAGGTTGCTATTAACCTGATTTACACAAGTCCTGTTAGATTGAGCTAAGGGCTCTCATGGTGGGATCTTCTTATTCCTGAAGCCATCCGTCAAATTGCCTATCGATCCCTGGCATTTGGAAATTGGGCGGGATTCTGTATTCCGGACGCAGGCATTCTCTTGTTTCTCTGCTTTAATGGAGGAAAGTAAGAGACTGGGATCTTTACAATGACAATGATGGAGAGCAGCTGTGATCAGCGGTTAGTTTAAATTGACAGTAGTGATTGGTGGCCTTCTCTCAGACTAAAATGAGCCCGGTTCAAAACTCCACCTTGGCAGTCCCATTTGATCCGCATATATGATGCATCTAAGATTATTAATGGCATTCATATGGGCAGGCATTGTTTATTCAGTCCGGGAGCACGGGTGAGACTGTTTAAAGCAGAAGTCTGTCTTCAATGGCTCTGTCCTTCGTGCCAGAGCAGTCCATTGAGTTTCTGTCTGCATGAAGATGAAACGGTAATAATGACAGCTCCCATCAATACGTTGCCCTTCAGCAAGCGGTGATGGATGAATAGCAATATTCCGTGTAATTGAGAGCTGTTACCTGGTTTATTTATGTTTTCTTTCTTTTCGACAGAATTGAATTTGTTAAATTGTGTTGGATTTTTTCACACCTTAACTTAAGGGTTAAGTTTCACAACTGAACGTTTCAGTATGGTTTGTAGCATTTTTTAAACTATGAACCCTACATTCCACCTCTGCTGAGGGGAAAAAAAGTAGTATAGGGTTAAAGTTTTGTACTCTTTTTAGAGATATCATCATGTCATATGAATGAACGTCCCTGAAGTTTTGTAGCAAACTAATAGATCTGCCACAGCAACATTGATAACAAAAGGAAATTAGTGAAGCGGACTACATTTAGTAGATTCTACAGTTAGAATTTTTATTTGTCCTTTGTCCATTGTCCTAAAAGCAATTTTTTATTTAATTTAAAGGGTTGGTTCACCTCATCAGTGGATCAACCTCATTTTTGCGATGCTACGAGAATACTTTTTTTGAGCATAATTTACTCCTCTAAGTTCTAATAAGTTCTGTATTATATAGGCTAACTTAACAAATATTATTAAATAACTTATAACTTTAGCATATTTAACTGTATAAAATCACTGTGCACCACACTCGCAGTTGTGTTATTGGGGAGAATATTAACACAGCTGTTCTACTGTCTTTTGGTGTTTTCTACAGATGTTCTACTGTTTTTTTATTTTTTATTTTCGCTAACCTCTCATGGCTTATTACTTTATGTAACACTAATTTCTGTTTTGGAGTAATTAGCACATTGATGGACAACCTAGTATCACAAACTGACAATCTTATTGAGAAAACTGCCAAATAGACTGATTACAGCACATGGAAGAATCATTAGGATGTTAGTATCGCGAGCGTGATGCAGTTTCGAAACACAATGTGCCGAAACAAATGGTCTAATCCAAGAGGATCACGGCGACCTTCATGTCTCGAACGAACGTGGAAAAGATCCAACAGATTGCACTTAGTTTGTGCTCAAAAGAATATGCAGTCCTGGAACCATTCTTCCGTGTACCACAAGCTTTCCATGCAATCATTGTAAGTGGGTTAATGAAAGGGAAAAATTGCCAACTAGCTCATAATCTTCAGGGCAGGGACTCAACATTTTTGTCCTACCTCCTACATGTACACTTAAGATCAGACCCCAGGCCATTGACGGTTACTAAGCACAGTTACTCTTTGAATAGACAACAAGCACTGCGGCTCATTGCTTCAATGTGAGTTTCTGACAACCTCTCAGGGAGACGCAGTGGAAACGTCAAGCTTAACATCCAAAACGCTATATGTATAATGTGCCATGAAGAATGGGTGGCTAATGGATTCCGGCCAAGATTGCAGCAACAACCAAATATCCTTGGAGCTCAGTCCTGTGTCCTGGTGAATTCTCTTGGAAAATGCCTGGTCCGTACCTTATGCTCAAAACAGCATGAATAAAATCTTAAGTGGCTCCAAACTGGGTCCACTGTCATCCTCACAATAGGACATCTGCCTGCTTTGCTCTGTGCCGCCACAAACACCCCTTATCTCGGAAAGAACTGCTTTTCAATACCGAACTTCTAGTGGCTCATTCATTCCAGCTGAAATGTGGTCTTGACCTTTCTTGCAGTCCTTTTCTGGTTGCTTCATCAACACAGGAGAGAGATAGAGGCAAGTTCTCTGACTGCGTCGGCAGATAGTGCTTCTGCTGAGAGATGGCAAATCAACGGTGGACAGTTGGGTCGGGCTTGTGTGTTTTCAAGCAAACAACTCCGACTATTATTTTCTCCCTTCCATCCGATACGAGAGCAAACAGGGACACGACGCTGACACGCTTCAGTCCTGCAATCTTAAGCACTCCTCTGGGCCTGTTTTGGTTTCCTGTGCTCCGACAAGATTCTTTTTTTGGAAAGGGGAAAATAGTATTAATAAAATATTAGTCATTAATCAAACATGCAGGCCTCTTCGCTAGTCCCGCATGGTTATTGGGGAGAATTTAGCATTGCGGCATATAGTACTGCCTTTACTTTGTTCTCTACGAATGAAGAAGCTTTCAAAATTTAAACTGAGTAATTGACTTATGCTCCCCAGACGGCACACTATAGTAATGGATGACTTAGATGCTCTCTACGTATCCAGAAAACACATGCAAAGTAGCATTTCCACCCATCCAGTGAAGCGAGGCGTGATTTATACGTGCGTGTAAGCTATAACGGCTAGAGTATGTTGAAAAACTGGCAGATCAAATCCAATCAGGGCTGAGGAGAAGGAACCCCAGGTCCTCGTTCCTTATCACGCACCTTAGCCTCTAAAAGCACTGTTTGGGATTTGAGTGGTTCATTAACAACTAGAGGGTGAGAAACGAGTTCCACAACAGTTTTGCTCAGTCGGTTGTTAGTAGCTTATTGATTTCAGAAGCTCTTTGCTCTTTTCCGCCATATGCATTGCCTTGAATCAGCATGAGCAGTGAAGGCCCCTAATTCATCATTACAAATCAAATGCTCACTCACATTTGCATACACTGGCTATGCTTACCAGCACACATACTCCCATTCATCTCCGGCAATCTCCATGGAGACTAAAAGAGGGAAATGTTGTAGTCTGCGGCCTCGTATAGCAAGAGGTCTTGTGAGAATTATTTACTCTCTGGCAGTTATCGATAACCAGATATGAATAGGGCCGATTTGTAACTGTAGAATTGGTGTATTTGTTTGTGGTCTTCAGTGGTCATTGTTTGTGAGAGCTGTTTACTCGCTAATAAATGTCACTCTGTCTTGCGAACACTGGTTTTAAAACAGTATCAAAACTGAGAACCATTTCCTGTATAAACGTCTCAGTATAATGAAGTTGGGCTAGCAAATTTATAGCGGATCTCTGAAGATTGTCTCATCATAAACTAATAACGAAACTCCCACCCGGGGGTATTACTGCAGATAGGCTATAAAGCTTTCCTGTGCTAAACGCATTGATGGAACAGTGAAAATTTATTTCACGCATTTACATTTAGCAGTTTGCATCCAGCTGAGCCATTTTCTAGATCTCATTAATGTAATAAGATGTTCCAGTTGACATAATTGAGTGAAACATCAACCCCTTTTTGTCCAGAGACAATCTCCTGTAGCGTGATAACATTGTGTACCCTTAAAGTATTACATTTATTTTATGCCCATGCATTTGAAAGATGCTTTTATCTAAATCCGGAGCACATTTTCCCAGCATATGTATGCATTCCCTAATCCAACCCATGACCTTGACTATTAGTGCCTTCAGAAATCATTCTAATATACTAATTTGCACATTATAATCTACTATGAATCAGTAATGCTGCTATATATTTTTTGTGAAAACCATTTTTTGAGGATTGTTAGAGGTGTAGAAAGTTCAGAAAAACAGCATAATTGCAAAAGTCTGTTGTTTTCAGGTTCTATAATTGCTATAGTTTTGAAGCTGTATGTTAGTCAAACATCCTTGACGGAGATTCACATTTGTATTTTTCCCTGCTAAAAAAAATGAAGTTTCCTTGAATTTGAAGAGGTTGAACCTGTTACTTTTTCCATTCTGGATACTGGTTAGTGTCGATTTGGTGGGGCCTAGTGGAGACGCTAACAAAACAGCATCCCAAACATGGAATAAACCTTTTACTATCAATGGTGGTCTTTTCTGCAACTTTTTACTGTCCATTATTCTTTCTTTTAATGTGACTCTAAAGTGAAATGCTGCATTTATACAGCCCATGAATCAACAGCTTGACTCCTGCACAGTAAAGCCATGTGTGTCCCACTGCTGATAAGCTGAAATATGTGAAGTGTACTGAAGCACTCGTGCCTGTCACTGTTCTGACTACTCCAGCATGCAGGCTGGATCAAATACTTATCTGCACACTTCCTTAAGCCAGATGTGCTAACTAAATCAAACATGAAGAGAGGAAGACATGGACACTGGATAAATCTGCCCCACAGAGTGCGTGATCTGACTGAGCAAGTGTAACAAATTCTTAAAAGCTTGTTGAACAGGTAAGGAGTGTGTCCATGTCAGTTTCCATCTGTATGCTAGTGGCTTTTTAAAAGTTGGCAAAATCAACCTTTGGCATATGTGAGTTTTTTTAAAAATGATTTTCTCCTCCAATAAATGGACCAGAAATATTGAAAACAGTTAAAGGTGCTGTATCATGGAAATCTTTCAGCTGCTCAGAAAAGGGATCTAACTATAATATTACCACCCCTTAATAAGCATGTGTCCACCAATGGTGCACCATTGTGTTTTCACCAGTGATAAAAGTGTACCACTTCTGTCTTTGGCTGCACAGACAAGCATAGAACACTATTTAGAGCCCCAGCCTCGGAAGAGACAAGAGAACAGTAGATTTATTGATTTATTACGATTTATTATTTACGCTGCTGCCACTCAGATCAAATGTAAACGTAATTTTTTTTGCCAGCTGTATACCTTCATAGACATAACTAACAGTTCCCTTTCAATCAATCACTATGACTTTACTTCATTAACTGACGTCATGGGGTCCCGCTTGGGAGACCAATCGACTCTGACTTTTGGAGAAAATGGGAATGGGAATTGGCCAGTGGAATTTGCATGCGAAGCCACTCACCCTGACATATGGGTATATAAGATGGCAGCGCGCAAACCCTAATTGCCTCTCTACTTCGGAGCAGAATCGCTTGTGGAGAAGAAATTTGAAGAAATACCTGCTGTAGGAAGGTTCTTTGATCGGCATGTCCTGCATTCCAGCGGACAAGGCTGCACTGGAGCACATAGTGTGCGGCGGTCCTCCCCTTGACAGCTACATGGTCGTCAAGAATGTCCTCTGGGATGCCGTTCTGAATGTGTGCTTCTGGATACGGAAGTTTCCTCACTTCTGATGATGGCCACGATTGCTGTCTCACTTCAGTTCGTGCCTCAGTCACGCTGAGACGGCTTTCTCAGATAGTTCATGTGCTCACTGCGAGTGCATGTCCATGGCTTTGCTTAGATCACAGCTCTTTTTTATTATAAGGCTTTTATTATAAGGCGGTTCGGTGGGCTGTAAAGGTTCCTTGGCCACATCGGCTAGTGACTTGGCAGGTCTTAGAGTGGCCATCAGGAACAACACAGATTCCTGATCCCTCGCTGCAAGGCCCCGTGGGGTTACCAAATGATGGCATAGGTTCGTCACGCGACGAACCCAGCATCTTGTTTGGTGCTCCGGAAGAGGATGAGATGTCTCTCATTGCATTAGAGGAGGGGCATTCGTCTGCCTCCGCTGAAAAGGAAGCTGAGCAACCCCCCACTGTGGTGGCTGCCCAAATCTGAGGCAGAGCGCCATCACTGGCTGAGCCTGGTGCAGATTGTCTTAAGGGGGCGTGAAGCGGCCCTGAGACACGCTGCCCAGAGATAAGGAGAATTGTTCTTTTGGGGACCCTAACATCTGCTCCCCCAGCCTCAAGGGAGGGCCGAGACCTTTCCCACTGTCCCGCTCCACTTCCAGGGCCGAGCTACCTTTCCCCCTGGCTGCCCCCCCGTGGGTACGCCTGGAGGCCTAGCTAGCGCTACTCGGCTATGCGATTCAATTCGCCAGACGCCCACCCAGGTTCACAGCCGTTCTTTTCGCCTCTGTTCATTCAGAGAAGAGCACCTCTGTCCTGCGTGCGGAGATCGCGGTCCTGTTGGCGAAGGACGCAATCGAGCCAGTCCCTCCAGCCGAGATGAATTCGGGCTTCTACATCCCCTATTTCATCGTTACCCAAGAAGAATGATGGCTTACAGCCAACCCTGGATCTCCAGGTCCTGAATCGATCCCTTCTTTGGCTTCCGTTCAGGATGTTGACCTCGAAACGCATCCTGCGCCAAGGTCGAAGTGCTATGAAGTGCTCTTCCGCCATACGTCATAGTTATCACTTTTATCTGCTTCAAAAATCGGCACGTTTTATTTTGTGTCACCATACTTGTTTAAATAGGGAAAACATGGAATGTTTGGTTGCTTCTAAATTCATGCTTGTTTGGTACCGAAGGAATGAATGGAGCTAAGCTAAAGCTAACATAGTGGAGCCACACGCACTGAGACAGGACAGATATATATTAACTCGTTGAGGGAAGCACAGAGTGAAATATGGAAAAACAGTGGAGTTTTCCTGTAAGCGCAATAAGACATGAAAGAGAACTTTATTGCGCTCAGAAAACCTTTTATCAGAAGTTTAAACTAATATTGTTTAAAACATATTATTTTAGAGAAATAGACATGATAATCAAATGCTAAAACTTCACAGACACTTTCTGGGCACACCTGAGACTTAGGCTATTAAAATTGAAATAATAGGTCTCCTTTTAATTAGGTAATCTCTAATTAAATTAATCACTTATCAAATTTTGGCTTACATTTCTGTGGCTTATTAATATCCTATTCCATTTTAATTGAGAGGTGAATAATTATTCACCTTCTTAATGTCAGGAGGGGGTTGTTTTGCGCATACAGGCCTTTTATTTATAGGAATATTGTTATTAGGAAACAAATATACAACTATGTTTATCTAACCCTCATATGGCCACCATGCATATTTATTTAACCTGCTCCTCCTGATCCTTTCAAAACAATATTACTTTATTCTAAGGAAACGTCTGTTTCTATTCCTGTAGGTTTTAATCATCAGGACGACTCGTCGTAAACAACATCTCTAAAAGGGAACACAGGAGAGAACGCTGTTCAGATGAGTTGCTGTGAAACTTGGGTACATGCTTAAAGAGATGACAGGTAGGAACAACCTTCCAAATATGCTAAATTCACTGGCTCTGTGTGTTTGTTGTACAACACTTCATAAAATTGCAGTAGAGTGAGGGAAAGGCCATATTTCATCTGACAAACTCATCAAATGTTTGTAAGAGTATTTTGAGTGCTTACGGCTCCCGCTGCAGTGTTGCATAATACAGATATGCTTATTTTTTTTATTGTAACCTTTCTCCCCCACACAAACATCCTTCAGGTATGTCTAACTACACTTGATCCACGGGGTCTCAAATCCTCCAAATGCGTTGTCCTTTGCCCTGCTTTTCTGGTCTTGTGTAGTTGTTTGTTACTTTGCCCACCATCTTGTAGATTTAGATGATGCCTTGTTGCCCTGCAGCAGAGCGGAGCTCGAGGACACACTCTCCATTATCAGTCATTGTAACACCTGCAGTTCATCTGCGGGGAACTATTTACAGGAGCTTTAGAACAAATGGTTTGAGATTTATCACTCTATTGTGTATGTAGTGTGGGAGATTTCTTGTTTATTGTACCTTTTGTTGTCCCTAAACAACAACAACAGAAAGCAGCTCTTTTGTCCTTGAAATCTCATTTTGTTGTTAATGTCTAAAATTGATTTTAAAATCTGTATTCAACTATTTATTTCACACCTTCGAACAGTGGTTGGCATAAAGAACATTAATGGCTTTCTTTTGAGCGGTGGACTTTTTTTTTTTCGAAATTGGATTCTTTTCACAAGCGAGATTGTATTTTGAATGGCTATTGTAATTTTTAGGTCATTATGATAAGCTTATACAAATTCAAACGAATCATACTGCCAAACATCTTGCTGCAATGAAGTAATTTTCTCTTTTGTGGCACATATAAGAGATGTTAAATACATCGGCCGACTGGCCTCCATAAATGACTAATCCATGGACAAATCTCACTTGGAAGCTGAGGAAAGGATGTATACAATAGCTGGCTTTTACGTAAAAGAAAAATTTGCACAATCTAAATCTAGGTCATTTGTACAAATTCGTAATTGGCAACTCATAAAATATGTATGATTTAACAAAACTTTTATGAATTTGTATGCATGAGGTCGTACGAAATAGTATGAATTAGCTACCTAAAATATGTACGAATTGCTGTGAGATCGGGCTGTGTAAACTGTACTATGATGAGAACTACTGACTTGTATGAAACAACGCACGTTTTTATAAAAGAATAAAACATCATCAGCATGCTTAGAGGAGCTTGAGGTAAGGGGTTTATTAAATTAAAGTCTAAATAGCTAATAAAAAATAATAATCCACAAATAGGTGCATCGCTAGTGGGGGGAAAGGGGTGATCGAGTGGGTCTCGGAGGTCTGGGTGGGGCCTACCATCGCCTACTGGCCATCGGGGACACTGACACGTTCCATTAGAGTTGTGGGTCGAGCACATGTGAAACTTCAAAAAACAAATGCACCATAATGAGTCACCTGCCTATTATTAGCACCTGCGGACAATTAAATGCACTGGTTAAAAGCCTCACAAACCAGAAGCAAGTTGGCTGAGCTCGAGAAAACAACCTGCTTCCTCACCCTTGTAGATCTGCTTATGGACATTTGGATGTTGGATCCGTCCCCGAATTATCTGCCCATGACAGATATAAGCCCTACCAGCTCACTTACAGTACCTGCTACGAAGGGGTGACTCCCTCGGCCAGAGGCCACTGCTGCGAGGCGCCTGGAGGTTTGGACGCTTGAAAAATAGCTCCACGGGCTCAGGTGAACAGATGAAAGCCCACGAAGGGGTGACTCCCTCGGCCAGAGGCCACTGCTGCGAGGCCCCTGGAGGTTTGGACTTAGGTTCTGGACGCTTGAAAAATAGCTCCATGGGCTCAGGTGAACAGATGAAGGCCCACGAAGGGATGACTCCCTTGGCCAGAGGCCACTGCTTCGGGGGGGTGACCAGTGGCCGGTCTCGGACCCGTCTGAACCCGGGCTAGGTCGAGAAAGGGTGACCCAGGGCGGACGCGGCCACTCCTGCGAGGCGCCTGGAGGTTTGGACTTAGGTTTTGAACGCTTGAAAAAA
>JAUCMU010000097.1:20115316-20130819 GCA_032275025.1 Enteromius treurensis | reverse complement strand
AATCAGTGCCACCTGTATATAAACCAGTCTGTTTGTCTGTCTAGCACGGATCATTGTCGATGTATGTCTCAGTGTATTCCATCAATCCAGTGTGTTTTCATATTCTGGATTTATCGTTGTCAACCTCTGCTTCCCTTGGATCTACGTTTTCGTCTTGCCTTCAGGACTCTGTTTACTGGTATGTTTGACTCTCGCCTGGATTATCGTTCTCTCTTTTGTCTATACCTCTATTGATACTGATTGCCGGTGCTCGGCCTTGTCTGCTTGACCCTGAGCTCAATAAACTCTCATTTGCATCTGATCTCGCACGCCTCACGTCCTCATTCATGACACTAGGTGTGGGATTGTTCACTGAGAGGAAAATTGATAATAAGAGCTGTTGATGAAAACACACATTTACAAACTAAATATTGTAAGCTGTGGTTCGAACTGAAGCCCAACTACCCAGTCTCACGGTATTTATTCATGGCAGGGACACGTTTATTTAGTTATTTTCGTAAGTCCAGCATGTTTTTTTTTAAACTAAGATGCATCCAATTAAAACGTGCTGGACTTACGGAAATAACGAAATAAACGTGTCCCTGCCACGAATAAATGAATTACATTTAATTACGTGACTAAATCACAAACTGGCGTGAGACTGTGCTGAGCCCAACCAGGGGCCTGTTTCATAAAACAAGTTTACCAAATAAGCCAGGTTTATTTCAGTTAGTTAGTTATTTAATTGAATTAATTTTAATCTAGTCTTGATTTATCCAGATCTATCCATTAATACTAATCTCCAAGATTTTTTACATTATGCATCCCTAATTTTGTTCCACCTTGCTTCAAGCTTTTGACCAACTTGTGTTCTTAAGCCATCTCAGTATTCCTAATACTTATCTGTTGTTAAGATATATTGACAATATATTTATTCCTGAACTCCTGCATGCTAAATTGTCCCACATCTCATTCATGTTCAGAAATTAACTTGACAGGAGGTCCTAATTATTGCATTGCATCTAGTCATTCAATACCCATCAAAAGAATATTCAATCGCTCAAAAGCTCGTGCAGGATTTCCTGTTTAATGTTGCTCCCTATTTTCACAAAAGGATAAGATGCATTAATGGGCAGTATGCACCATAAATTTCTAATTCTTTTTTAAGCAGACAGAGAGGATAAATAATGTGTGGTCTGAGTGTCTGGGGGCTTATTGTAATCAACATCCCTATTGATCGACTGCCCAGGCTCCCAAAGTAATCTATTTTAAGTACACTCTCAGTAGCGCCCACATCAGGTCTTCCCTTATTCTATTGTAATTGCGTTGGCTGGACTCCATACTGGGCTGCATGTAGACAAGATAGGGAAGAGGATAGGGGAGAATTTTGATTCTCAAATTCACCAGCAGATTTAAAAGCAGATGAAATTTGACTGTGTGACTTCCATTTTCTTTCATTAAAACACATTTGTGTGTAGTGTGAGGGGGAAAAAAGCTTACCACATAATGGCTTTAATGCAATCTCCTTTTCTTTGCATTTGTCTTCATAGCTTATTAATCTTTGCACATTTCTACCTGCAGTGCAAACAGCTGTTACAAAACAATGCCTATGGTGGAAATATGGAACAACGCAAAATATACTTATGTATGTTCAACAAGATCAATAGTTGTATATTTTGGTCTAAATGTGGCCCCTCAGAAGAGAGAAAAAAACACATTACAGTGAAATTACAATGTGGTATGTATTGCATTTGTTTTATTAACTGACTTTCTGAATAAAAACAATGCCATTTTCAGATTTTTATATTTGTTTGTGACTACAATGTCAATATGGTACTGGTCTTATGTTGGAATGAGGGATAGGACTAGATGCTTTAGCTAGATTGACTGACTGATTGATTTATTTGTTTTCCCACAAAACTAATATGGTACTTTTTAGTCTTATGTAAAAAATTCAATCTGGTCTCATAAAAATATGTATTTCTGTGCACTTTTTTGTTCAACATCATTTGTTTGTGTGCATACCTGCATGTTTTGCCCCGGTTTAAAAGAGAAATGTCCACCAAGTAGCGGTAAAACACAGGTCCACACGTGAACCCTGGCACATCTTTATTACATTGACATACACAGTGAGGTCAATAAGTATTTGATCACCCTGTGATTTTGCAAGTTCTCTTAGAAATCATGAAGGAGTCTATAATTTTTAGCATAGGTGCATTTCCACTCTGAGAAACAGAATCTAAAAACTATCCGGGAATCACATTGTATGATTTCTTTACAATTTATTTGTGAATTACTGTGTCAAATACGTATTTGATCACTTGAGTCAAAATAATGTAAAAATTGGTACAGAAGAGGTCAAACGGTTCCTGTAGTTCTTCACCAGGTTTGCACACACTGCACGAGGGATTTTGGCCCACTCCTCCATACAGATCTTCTCTAGATCTGTCAGGTTTCGGCGCTGTCGCTGAGCAACACGGAGTTGCAGCTCCCTCCAAAGATTTTCAATTGGATTTAGGTCTGGAGACTGGCTCGGCCACTTCAGAACCTTGATGTGCTTCTTACGGAGCCACTCGTTGGTTTTCCTGGCTGTGTGCTTTGGGTCATTGTCATGTTGGAAGACAGTGTGGACCAAAGAGACCAAAAAGTCTACTTTGGTCTCATCTGACCACAGGACTTTCTCCCATAACTCCTCTGGATCATCCAGATGGTCCCTGGCAAACCTCAGACAGGCCTGGACATGGGCTGACTTAAGCAGGGGAACCTTCTTTGTTGCAAGATTTTAAATCATGACGTCTTGGTGTATTACTGATAGTAGCCTTAGAAACGATGGTCCCACCTCTCTTCACGCCATTGACAAGCTCCTCTTGTGTAGTTCTGGGCTGATTCTCCACCATTCTTAGCATCATTGATACCCCACGAGGAGAGATCTTCCGTGTGTAACCGGACTATTTAAAAGCAAAATAACAGGTCTTTGAGGGTCTGAAATCTGGGTGATAAGCAAGTGATCAAATACTTATTTGACACAGTAATTCCCAAATAAATTGTTAAAAAAATTATACAATGTGATTTCCGGATTTTTCTTTTCAGATTCTCTCTCAAATTGGAAATGCACCCATGCTGAAAATTGTAGACCCTTCCATGATTTTTAAGCAAGAGAGTTTACTTATTGACCTCACTGTATATGGTAAACAGTGAAATTGCACTTTTTTTGTTTTTATGTATTTTTGCAGTCGATTTTGGATAAATGATAATACAATCTGCTGAAAAAGCACCATATTAATCTCGCATTCACTCATCTTTTTCATTTCTTTCACTGCCCAGCGGTTGCATCGGAAGACAGCCACAGCATTATCATCACTGGCGATGCGTCAGCCGTAGCCGTGCGCTGTCTAAACATTTATGTCAAAACATTACTTCCAATGATGAACGATAAGGTGACTCAGCCGCTGTCACAGAGTTGTCAATGTTGCCACACTCCCTTCCGGACATTAACAAAGCTTGCGCTCTCTCACAGGAAGTGAGCTTTTGCCAGCTGCACATACATTTGTCAAAACAAAAACTCATACATACTTGGCTCTGTTGAGGTAGACTCTAAAAAGTGTCGAGGGTGCAAAGTGAATCTGTACCATGACTACTGCTGAAGAGAGCTTGAGAATTTTTTGTGGACGTGAAGATGGCTCTATATCTTTATGGATTGACGAAGGGTCAATATAGATTATGTGTACCTTGAAAAGTAATCATATACTGTATATATATATATAGTCCTGATGTCATTCTTATTCAACTTAATGGGAGTTTCTATGCCACAAGACACCCTGGATGTCAAATTTGGCATCGTTTTAGCCAGTCACCTAGACCACAAATGCCATCTGACTAATTATTCTGGAAAAAGAAACTGATCTAACATTTAGTAATATTTCTATTCAAAATTGTGGTTTCTTGATTTATGCTACGCTTTGATTTAAATGCGAACAGCGTATCCTTGCATTGTGTGTGCGCGCTGTGTGTGTCCAGTAGATGCTCTCTTTAATTGGTCAATAAAGTCATTATTTTTATTTCATACCACCTTCATGGAGTCTGTTTTTGACCGTTTGAGGGCTCTGGCAGCTCCTCCTGTTCCTTCTTGCACAAAGGCGGATGTAGCGGTCCTGCTGCTGGGTTGTTGTCCTCCTACAGCCTCCACCACATCTTCTGATGTACTGACAATCACAGTTTGTTTCATTTTGCATCAAGTTTCAGGGGTGTGGAAATTTCGCTACAATAACAGACTGGTCTTTAAAACTTTTAGACACATAAAAAAAGTTCTCTGCCACAAACTTTTATTTAACATATTTTTGAAAATCCAGCATGTAGTTGATCCTGATAAGCTCTGGTCATCACAGTTGTAAACACGATGGCTTCTTTGTTTCCAGGTTAAAAGTTAAAGAAAACGACACACATGTGTCTCCCGGAAATCCTTAGTCCACCTAATTCAACGATGACTTCGAAACTCCTGAAGTGTTTCCACTTTTGTGTGCCGTATGCATCAGACGTTTAGCCAATGTTCTGTGGGCATGACGTCTGAGGCTGCGATTAATTTAAGAGCCACAAAATTGTATTTATTGTTTGAATTTATTTAAAGAAATGCCAAAATTTGAAAGCTGAGACTTGTTTCACACCAGAAGTAACCTACTCTGTCTTGTACTGTTGATGCATTGTCAGTTCCTCTATGTATTTTTAACTAAGTGAAAACTATGTCTTGTCAGACATAGCAACAGTAATGAAAGGGGGTGGGTCCTTGTGAAGGGTAACCCGGTGCAACAGTTTCAAAGAGTGTCTTGAGCACTACAACACTAGCAGACAGATGGTCCTGTTATCATATCTCACTCCAAAATAAATATTTAATTGCTAATGTGTCAAAAATTACCAGAAAGCCAGACAGTTTATTAAGTAATGTGTTTCTATAAAAAAGTTTACCCTGTGACTGAGGTATGTCCTTCCTTGACTTCTATTCACACAGCCTCTGGTCTCCCTGTTAGCCGTTACGCTGACGTTTCAGCTAACCTTGAAAGCTTTCCCTGGGGGAAGGGCTCTGCCAATATCAAAACTTAGGTGAAGAAATGAGATATTATATGCAGGCAATCATACTAATGAGTCTCTGCCCTCTTTTCCAATTTGAAGCTGTGTTTTTCAGTGTTAAAATACTGTCTTTTGAGTTTAATATGTAGAGAAATATTCATAGGTTGATTTTTCTGAAAAGTGTAAACAGTGGTGTTTTGTGTTAGTTTCCAATACAAATTTTCAGCTACAAGAGAGTGAACTTTTCACAATTAAATAAGTGTTTCAGTCTCATTTGGATAACATGTACTGTACCATCCTTTCCAATACCGGTCAGTTTTAGCAATAAAAATAGCAAATCTGAATTTTTTTTACGTTTTTTATACTTTTGCATTCATGCAAATAGTCAGTCTGATGACAGTCTCACAATCTGTTTGAAAATAAGTCTTCTGTTCTTTGCTAACAAACAGACAGAGCTTTAAGCTTGTGCTAAAAGCATTGAACAAGTCAATCAATGTGTTATCTTCTCACTGTAACTAAAGGTCGAGGCCTCATTTCGAGAAACGTATTGCCGGTGGCCATCCTCCTGTGATCCAGATTAGCTGAAAAACATGCCATGTTCCACCTGTTGAGCTGTTTAGATTTAGGTCTTTTCAAATTTAAGCTGTCAGATCTTTCGTTATCTGATAATGTCACATCCACAGCATTGGGATCAAGCTGGGCATTATATTATGTCTGTGTCTTGCTGGGTAATTCATGTTTGCTTCTTCAATGATAATATAAAGAGCATATACATATTTTAAGAGTCAACCATAGCATAGGCAACTAAATAAATAAGTAACAGTAACATCCTACTCTCTTCAGAGGAATTGCCTTTTTTGTTTCCTTATGCAAAATGCAATGATTTTTAAAGTGTGTTTCTGCTGTTTAGCCTGATAACTATCCAGCTTTAATGGTAGGTAAAGTTAGTATTGTCAATTTGTAAAAAAAAAGATGATGCCATTTACTTAGCTGGAAAACTATATAATCAGTGATATCGTTCATTCAGGTGTCTTCAAGCAGCTGCCGCGGAGATTAATATCTTACCCAACATGCACGTGTATAGAAGCCGTTCTTCTTAGTGACCTCATTAGTATACTCTCTTAGCTTGGATAGGAAATATTTCTTAAAATTTCTTAAAAAATAATTTTTAATATGTAGTTGCACTTTACAGACCAGTGCAAGTCAGCTGAAATGACTGACTGACAACAAAAGCACAAACCAATCCAAAAAGGTTACTTTATTGTTAATAATACATTACTAATTGGCAACAGAAAAGCTTTGTGCTGGGTAATGGAAAACAGACCTTGCCAAAAGTAGGAATTTTGAAGTAATATCAAAAAATGCATCTATGGACGCCCACACTTCAGGTTCCCATTAGAATCCTCTTAGTGATTGTCCAAATGTTGTCTTGTAATGTGGAATCAGTGTTGTTAGAAGTTATTGTTTAAGGTAATGTTCATTTTTTTTGTTCATTCTGCTAGCTGATATGGCAATTGTCATATATGAGGTTATTTTTGGAAAAGTCATTTATTGATGCCATTGCAAAAATGTTCTATAGCCTTACACAATTGTTAAGCAAGTGTAACAGCAGTATTATTGAGGTAAGAAGGTAACAGTATAAATATGGTAGCCTCCATTAATGTTAAAGCCTGTTTTCATGAAATTCGAAAAATAGGTTGAATGTTGTTTTTTTTGTCGAAATTAGGTTTTATTAAATTATTATTCTATAACATCTTGTCTATTATCTCTGAAAATATATTGGCAAATTTCAATAGTTTGATGCAGAAAAATAGCAACTTATTGCAGAAAGCTCTTAAAAAAAATTTGTCTTTCTCTTATGAAAGACAAATTTCTTTAATGACCCGCTGTACAACAATTCTCGTCTGAATAGAGCTAAAGCCAGCTAAATGAGTCAAAGATCGCAGATTCCTTCCAATATAAAAATCCCCGGCATCCATCTAAAAAGCTCCATTACCAGAGAAATGTAAGGCTTGTTGTCTACCATTGTTAAATGCACTCATTCCTGTTAATCGACATCAATCTGGCAACCTGTGTGATTGTCGTTTCTGAGGAGGAGCTTCAGTATTTGGACTGCAGAAATGTCAATTTTATGTACTGCACCTTTAAGCAACGTGCTCTGTGTACAGTAAAGAGTATTTTAGTCTACTGATTTGATTGGAGTTTCATCTCATATGAATGTGGTTCATTTTAACCATATTCTAGTAGGCTACTGCTCTCTTCTTCAGATTTAAAACTTTTTAATGAAGGAAAATTACTGACTGCACCTTTGAACGGACTGATGGAATCAGAAGCAATCGTCAGTAAGTTTGGGTATTAATAGGCAAGAATTAGTTCAATGCGCTAACTTGTTGTGTATGATAATCAAAATGTGCTCATTACACATTTCATTTAAATGTTAAGGCCAAAGAAAGACCATGTAGAACTGTCATGTTTGAGGAAAAATCTCTATGGATCAATTAATATCTCAGTTATGCTATCAGTCAGTGATGATTTATATTAACCAAACCGATGATAACATAAATTAAAATTTATTTCTCTTAACCATGATCCTGGCATCTAAAATGGCCTTGCAGATGAAATATGAAGTTCTTGGAAGAGCTGAACAAACTGTCCTGGAGTCTGGCATGATAAATTTGCAGTAAGGAACATTACCCCAGCAAAACAAATTGCATTTATATCAGGAGCTGCTGCATGATGAATTAATTCCGAGCAGCTGAGAGCTAGTTGGAGTTCCAATGAAAAGGGCTCTATATATTATCTGCCTTTACCTTTTTCTGCTTTGGGTAAAAGCAGGAATGTTTAAATGAAATAGTTCAACTTAGATACAAATTCTGACATCATTCACCTTGTCAGAACCAAACAAGTTTGACTTACTTTTCTCCTCTGGTATACAAAAAGAAGAAATTGTAAAGTCACTGATGGTTGCCGTTTCCAACGCAATTACAATAAATATGAAACACACTGCAGTTAAAGTACTCCTAATTGTCAGTTCAGTTAAAATTTTTATGTCATGGATTTAAATATATCTATTATTACACATTTGCAGTGTGCAATTTAGAACCTTAATAATTGTATATTAACCTTAAATGAACAAATAAATTATAATCAAGTATAATCATGTGCTTTAGTATGGTAGTCATCAGAGCAAAATAAGTGTACAAAATGTTATTATACACACTGAGAGTGCATTGTTTTTGCTTAACTGTACCAAAAAACATAGTCATAAATCTCTTTAAGGGATAGTTGAACCAAAATGTAATTTACTCATCCTCATGTTTTTCCAAACCAAGTGTGCCACATGAGTCTTGGAAAGTGAAGCCATCCCATCTTGATCGCTCCCAGGTGACTGGCTTCAGTATAGGCCATAAACCCTGCCCTTTCCATGTAATCTAATGGCACGTGAGACAAACTAAATAATCAAATTACACTTCAAATAAATGTTTAACAAAGATGGTTTCCGTCATTTTAGGCAGTTTTTATCATGCTGATATAAGTGTTAGTTTATCTCTAAATTAGTAATCTGATGCTAAAAAATGGGGTGTGGTGTCATGATTGTGAGCTTGTGATTGGGTCTGTGAGAGTTAGGGCGGGACTTTGATTCCGTGGCTCCACCTCATGATCTCTTATGCGCAGACTCTGGCTCCAAAATGATGTCATTTTTCGCAAAATGTCAGCTAACGTACTGTGAATGTTTTGGCTTCACTTTCTATAGTGGAATTAACAAAAGCATTCTTCAAAATATCATCTTTCGTATACGAACAGTTGACTTTTATGTTTATGTTTATGTTTATGTTTATCTTTATATTTACTTCAGCCTTAGGAGTTGGAAGAAAACCCCTATTCAGTGCTAGAAAGTGAAAAAGTATATATATGTATAGTATGGTCATGTGTTTTGAAGAACATACCAGAACCAAACAATAAAGTCCTCCCTCTACTGAATTTTAAGCATGGGCTTTACTGGCTTGAAAATTACTCATGGGAGCACAGTGAGTTTTGGGAACTTCATTTCCCTTCTCGGGAATAACACCATATATCTTCTGGAGATAAGAGGCTGAGATCTGGCCTGGACAGGGTTGAATGATAGAGGCAATCCCACAGATGTGTGCGTTTGATAGAGTTTGCGTCAGTGTGCAGGCTCTGAAGAGAAACAAATAGTACTGAAAACTAACAAGTTTGGCGTTATGATGCAGTTCAGCAGCTAGAGAGGAACAGCCATGTGTCCTAAAGTTGACATTAGTGATTCCCATAAATCACCACTGTATATATAGTGTGTTCACTTGACAAAATTCTCAGAGGAATCTCCATGGACAGGAGGAGGTTATAGACATGCTGTAGTGTGGCAGCAGGTTTCATATTCAGCTATGTCCACATTTTGGCAATTTTCCTTATTGTAAGGAGCCTATTTCTTCTGGGTTGAAAAATAATGCAGATCCTGTTCCTTAAAAACTGCCTGTGAGATGAAATGTGTTTTAGTGAAACAAGCAGTACATTAGCAGAAGTTTTACGAGAAAAGGAAGAGAAGTCAAAGTTACTGTAAGGGAAGTCAAATATAACTAAAACCGATATCCAGGGAAATCATGTGCCTTTAGACTTTGTAAACAGCTTGAAAACAACAACAACTAGCGACATTTAAAAATATATATTTAGTTTTAATTCTTCCAAAGTTGTAATAAAAATCAAAGGAACAATTGTAAGTAGTGCTGTCTAACGATTAATCGAGATTAATCACATCCAAAATCCAAAGTTTTCGTTTGCACAATATGTGTGTGCTGTGTATATTTATCATGTTTATATATAAATGTATACATGCAAATATTTAAAAAAATATATGGTGTATGTATGTGTTTTTATACAAGTATACACAGTGCACATATGTAAAAAAAAAACCCATACATTTTAGTTGCGATTAATAACTATTGATCATTACACAGCACTGAACTTTTGACAGATAATCGTCTCCAGTCTCTCATATATATATATATATATATATATATAATATGTGGTAAAATACAGCTGTACAGATGTATATCAAAACAAACAGAATAAACATGATTTGTACAGATTATTTGTGGAATAGTATGAATACTAATACAATCTGTCTATTCTGTCAAAAGCAAAAAAAACTAAAAAACTATATATATAATATATATATCATAGAAATATATATTTTTAACACTGTAGTCTAATCTGGTGATAAAATGTCAAGAAAGTAAACTATTGATATCCACGTGTCAAAAACCTTTTCACAACACAGTATTCAAACGTGATGATGCGCACATGAAAACACTGCAATTGTCCCTTCGAATTGTAAATTTTGTACACGGTTTAATAATTCAAAGCAGCTCTCTAGAGTGTGTTCACATTTGTATGCTAATTACCCATGATGCAGTTATCAAAGTGATGTTATGTCTCTTTAAACCTCTTCATTCTAAAAGCTATTCCATGTGCCATTCGAATTATAGAGTTTTTTTCCACCCCCCAGTTAATCAGACTTGCAAATGTGAAGAGCTGCGTGTATGTTGAGGTTTCGTTCTGTTGTCTGTCCATTATTATTATAGGTATATTGACTGTCACATGACTGTTCCTGCTCGCTCTTCTGGCGCAAATCGAAGTGTAAAACTATGTTGAAACTTTGTTTCGGCAGTTGTCAGAAGAAATGTTGATTTGTTTACACCCCAGAAGTGCCAATGGAAATTTTTGCATAGTTTTAATTAGCACTAGGAAACGAGTGAAAGAATTGGAGAAGACAGGAAATACGGCGGCAGGTCTAAATAATTAGCAGTTATTAATATGCAGACTAGCAGATGCCTCTGTTACGAGTAATGGGTTTAATGTTGTGTCATGATGGTATGGCGCTGCCAAACCACTTGACAAATGCCTGTTAACAGACAATGGTGTTGTTAGCACCAAAGGATGAGTTCTTATCTCCTGTGCTAATGAACTTCTAAGTAATGATCTGCCAGTAAATAATTAATTGCAGCTTTGATAAAGGAAACATGTCAGCTCTTCTTATGGAGTGTTAGTCCTTTTGAAAAGGGGCTGAATGTCTGTAGATTTTAGTGTGACTTTGGATTGATTGACAGTGTACATGGCTATTAGTTAGGGACCAAGCAATGATCCTAAGCACCTATTATATTTGTTACCTTAGAGCCGATGTAGCCGCATCAGCTTGGCCTAGATGCAGCACAATCTGCAGGCACTAAGATGAGAATTTAGCTCCACGGCAACACTTAGGTTCTGAGACTCCGTCCACACGAAGCCGGTGCGTTCCCTATCCGATCATTTTTTTTCCCCTCGTTCTAAAAAAAAAATTGTGAAACCCGAAACCACTGAAAACGATGTAGTATATATGCCAAACCAGTATGGGGCGCTGTAATTCTGCCATAGAGATACACTATAAACGGAGAAG
This sequence comes from Enteromius treurensis, assembly GCA_032275025.1. Taxonomy (NCBI): domain Eukaryota; kingdom Metazoa; phylum Chordata; class Actinopteri; order Cypriniformes; family Cyprinidae; genus Enteromius; species Enteromius treurensis. The sequence continues at coordinate 20,119,328 of JAUCMU010000097.1, read as the reverse complement.
AAGACTTTGTATACAGCGCGCAAGGATATGCGCATGCTCAAACCAAGAAGAAGACGACGAAGTTGGCGAGTGACGCAGCCGACACGTGATTTGATGACATCATCGTTTCGCAAAATATACGGATTAGCTGTACACACGAAACCTCAAGGGTGTCGTTTACAGATTTATCCACTTTGGGACCCGGTTTAAAAAAATAGCGGTTTCAGTCTCGTAAAACGCCGGATCCGTGTGGACGAAGCGCCAATACGATAAAAATTGTATACGTATACAGCGAAACGCGTCTCCGTGTGTACAGGCCCTGAGCCAGACCTTTGCGGTCTTGTATTTTTCATTTACCCAAGATCCACAGATCGTGACAGATCTCTCTTCCAGCTCTTCTTTCATCTACAGTACCAATCACCAGAGTCAGGACACCTTTTGGGAATGCATCACTCTTCAAACCAAGAAGACATGATTGCCAATCCAAAACCTTGGAACCTTTCGGACTTCGAGACTGCGCCGGACTCTAACAAAAGAGACAATGCAAGTATCATACATATAACTAAACGAAACAGAGGTTTAGTATTAGTTATGGAAGCGGTTTTGAACGGCACTGATGGTTTTACAGGTTGGTCAACTGACTCTCTTTTCATAATTTTAATTCTAGCTCTTTCTTAATGGTTCACCCTTAAGCCTTCTTTGCACTTTCCCCTTGTGTGAGTGTATTTAGACGTGTGTGTTCAGTCATGTGAGTTAACGTACAGTTAATAAAACCTTTGCACAAATTACATGAGATTCTGATTCTGCCTTGCAAATTAATGTCCCTTTACGATTTTGGCCCTTGCTACATGCTCTAATGCAGTGATACTGTAAGAAAATATCCCTTATGACAATAGATTTACTCAAATTAAATGATCAAAGTAGTAAACTTCGGAGCAGTTCTGGAGATGTTATTCATGTAGCCAACTGATTTCTATCCTCATTTAGTGAGACCCAAGACCTTAATATCACCGGAAGCGTCTCGCGCAGGTCAGCAACATACTCCCGCACATCTGCAAAATACATTTACACTGAGACACACAGAATTTGTCTTTTTTGCTGTTAAATATTGACAAATACTATTGAAAGCGGGAGTGTGCTTACGTGTGTGTGTGACAGACCTGCGCCTTGTGTGATACAGAAAGCTCATTTTTAAAATAGAGACAGAAATGACGTGCAGTCGTGTAAATTATATAAATAACACAAGACTATTCATAATCCAAGTCTTTCATAATCCATCTAAATTATCTTAAATTGTGTTCTGAGGATAAACAAAGTTTTATGGGTTTGGAAAAACAAGGTAATTAATGACAAAATTTTCAGTTTGTGGTGGAGTAACCCTTTCAAAGCTGTCACTATACAGGTTTAATGCTAGTCACAACAATTTTACATTGCTTTGAAATAATAACAGTATAATAATACAGTAACAGGACTTTTCTTGTTTGTTTTTTTTAATTTGTTATTACTGGTGGTTGTTTGGCTGTTTTTATTAAAGGTTGCAGTGCTTAAAGATCATCAAATGCTCAGTAAACACTGCAGGTCTCATGAAGGTCACACAAATAGAGGTGCAGCTTTAATTTAATCAAGTTAAGCGCACACAGGGCTCTTTCATATGATATTTTAGTCTGAGAATCTTGTCTGAGTGGGTGATTTATTTACTTAGAAATATGTCTTCTTTTTCACAAGTGTCACTCGTTCAGTCCAATTAGCAGATCTGTAGTTTTATTGTTAAGAGAAACGCTGAGCTTAATATATATTTTCTCTAAAGGACTTTCAAATGTTGAACTAACTAATAAGAACAATTTCCACGCAAACCAAGACTTTCTTACATGGACTGAAGAACATATTGTGGGCAAATGGCAAATATTAATGATGTTTTTAGACTTAATAGATCACTGAGAAGCAGTAAAATAATTCATTGTTAACAAACGACAAGCAACATGGAACAGTGAGAGTATATAACATGCTTTATCTCATTTTTCTCTCTCAGGAGATTCAATGAGGCAAAAGGCTGAGTTGGCTTCATTTTTTCCATTTGTGTTTTTTTCCCATTCCTGTTAAAAATGCAGTAAGTTATTGATAATTGCAGTGGTTGGGCAGTAATAAAAATAAGAAAAATGTATCTACTCATAATTAAAGATGTTGATGTATCATTTTATTATGTTTTTGAACTGGAATATTGATTTACATAAAATCAGTGTTTGTGAAGATAGTCTCATACTGCAACTTAACTAATAATTTTAAAATAGTAAAAGTACATTAAAGCTGCTCTTGTCACGAAGCAGCCGTGTGAATCTCGCACTCTCGCTTCTTTGTGAGCAGGCAGGACTCGGAGGCAGAAATAACTCTTAACTGGAACATTTATTTAAACAAACAAAACAAGAAAACAAAGAAAACGCGAGGAGCAGTGCAAGGACATACGAGCATACATGAAATGTTATCGACTGACAGAGATACAAGACATGGGCGTGGTATTTATACATAAACTAATCAAACACACCTGGACAAACACGGCTGGCAGAGGATGAACTGACAAGTAAATAAAAATAGAGCACATGGCACAAGAAAACACAACAAAGATCACAAGGGCAAAGTAAACACAGAGCACATGAGAACAGTACATACAACAAGACACGCCTACGGCGTTACAGCTCTTTTTTTTTTTAAATAATCATGATCATTTATCATTTCAATTAGATTTTTGGCTCATCTATTTATTTATTTTTTTTGAAAAATAAACAGCTAATCAGGAAGACAGGAACAAGTTGATACAGAAACCAAGACACCAAGAGAGAACAAATAAGTGAGTTCCATTTAGGATCAACTGATTCACTAGAAAGAAACAGAATGAATCACCATTTAGTTCAGTCGAATAATTCAGACTTTAATGCGAGATAACGAACCAGACTTTATAGTGCTACGAAACTCAGGACCATTTAATGAACTGACACATTAGAATAAATCATACTTTCCAATGCTACATAAGAGAGAGAGGACTGTGGATGCACAAAATCACTTAAATGAATCTGACTTTACAGAACTATAAAAGTGAGGGCCATTTAGGAGGTACTGATTCACTATCAATGAATCAGTGAATGTTACTGAACTTCTCTCTCTCTAATGAAACTGTAGTTTAGTTAGTAGTATCACTATTTGTAGTTACTCCTCAGTTCTGCTGAAGAACCAGTGTACATTTATATAAGAATTAGCAGCATTTTCATTAAAATATTTGACAACCATTTTCTGTCAGCACCAGCTTGTTTCACCTGAGGTGCCCCAGGAAAATATACAATCTCTAGGCCCTTTGCACATACAGCTCTTTTTAATGAGACAAATCTCCTGTACGTTTATTCAATAGGGCTTAAAATAGCAGTTAAAAATGCTGATGTGTGTATCCATGTACCTCAGGAAAATGTCAAAAAGTTTCCTCTGCCAATGAAGCATTTGTCCTTCAGGAGAAACTAGGACTGCAAATCGTGTCAAACACTGGAAGACGCTGTGGTGTTATGTGCCTGCCGACAGTTTCGGAGACGCACAGTTCAACATTGTTTTGTGCAGTGATGTCTTTATATTTGACACCTGGGATAAGAGCCCAGTCTATGCGACAATCTTTTCTTCAGCACGTTTATCCGTCCTACTTTTGCTGGAGTTTGCCCTTAGGGGGCTTAAGCTGAGCTAATACTCCAACATTTAACATTTAAGCTTAATTCTACAGCTCTAGCTCAAGACTAAGTTAAATTTGATGGCAAATGTACTGATGCCATTATGCTGGCATATATACAGAAGAATCATTATTGTGGAGAAGTGTTAAGTATGTGTGATAACTACTGGGCCATGACTTCCTTGTGTATTTGTAATTATCCATGAATGTTATATTGGTTTGTCTGTGACATGCCATCCATATTTTAACACTACAACTGTCACAGTTCATGCCTCTGTGGCCCGCTCCGAACGGCCGCAGCGGGAACCTTCCCCCGAGTTTTAGTTCCCACCC
>JAUCMU010000097.1:20065322-20080693 GCA_032275025.1 Enteromius treurensis | reverse complement strand
CTGACTTTATAACTCGCTATTCTGACTTTATAACTCGCAATTCTGACTCTATATCTCGCAATTATGACTTTATAACTGGCAATTCTGACTTTATATCTCGCTATTCTGACTTTATATCTCGCAATTCTGACTTTATATCTCGCAATTCTGACTTTATAACTCGCTATTCTGACTTTATAACTCGCAATTCTGACTCTATATCTCGCAATTATGACTTTATAACTCGCTATTCGGACTTTATTACTCGCAATTCTGACTTTATAACTCGCAATTATGACTTTATATCTCGCAATTCTGACTTTATAACTCGCTATTCTGACTTTATATCTCGCAATTCTGACTTAATAACTCGCAATTACGACTTTTTTTCTCTCAATTCTGACTTAATAACTCGCAATTGCGACTTTATATCTCGCAATTCTGACTTTATAACTCGCAATTGCGACTTAGATCTTGCAATTCTGAGAAAAAAAGTCAGAATTGTGAGATAAAAAGTCGCAATAACCTTTTTTTTTAATTTTTTATACAGTGGCTGAAACGGGCTTCCATAAAAAAGGCCTTTATGGTCCTGATTTAACATTTTAACCGGACAAAAATAAATCTAATAAATCTTAAATCCATAATAATCTAAACAAAAGGTAACATAAATATAATAGCTAGTATAATAGTCTTAAACCACTTGTGGACATTAAAAGAAAAGAGGATCTGAATATTTAGAGAAAGCAGCTCATATCCTTATAAACTTAACAATCACTGTATGTTAAGAGATTTTTCAAAAATGCTTTAGAAAACAGAGTCAGGGCTGAGTACCAAAACAGACTTGTAGCCAATCAGCCATAAGGGGCATGTCGACTGATGATGTGGAGGAAAGTGCATTCAGTAAACAGCCAAGCTGAGAGACAGAAAGATAAAAAACAAAAGAGGAAAATGTCTGCGGAACGATAAGACAAAAGTAGGGCCTATGTAAATATCGTATCAGCTTTTCAGCACTGGAGAGACATCAAGAAGCAGAAGGCCTGTGACTGTACCCCATTGCTTTGGTTCTTCTCAAAAAGGTGTTTAACACCGTGTCTACACCAAACGCCATGCTGTGAGAGCTGAAGTCTGCCTACACTGGACGAAATAAAGCAACCTTTGAAAATCATTTGAAGTTTGTGTCAGCAAGTCATAAATAGAATGCCGTGGCAGTTTTCTGTCATTTGTTGTGCAGCTCGCATCTGGTGTAGACAGCCTCACTGATTATAATGATTTCTATGGTATTCTGTTGTGCCAGCCACATGTAGATGGTGTAACAGTGGCTCTGCTTTGTATCAAAGAACTAATCGTTGTCTAAGTTGCTTAGGCTACATATGTGTGGGGCGGGACTATCAAAATAGGGCCGTGTTTGTTTTTGTGATTTCAAATATCAATATTGCCTTCCAGAAATTGCTTACCCTGCCTTCAAACTCTTTACGAACCAAAAAAAGAGAGAAAGTTTAAGTAGTCCTTTGACTTGACTCAATTAATGAGGCAGGACTAAATTATGACAGGATTTTTATTTATATGTGAATAGGCCTGGCAAGAAAATAAGTTTTTATCCCATAAATAATTGCGATAAGCGTTGTTGTCCTTTTAAGAACATGTTTTGCCACTGAATGTATAATCAAAATATAACAGCATAATAAGGCCTTCACACTTTAAATTGATAACAAACAATTCATTAGTATAAATATTTAGATCATGGAAATTCATATTTAAAAACCTTAAAAATACTTAAATAAATAGTAAAAACACATTTTCTTACAAGTAGAAAAAAAGACAAATGCACTAAGAATCTTTATGGAGATTTTTCCATCTTTTTTTTAAAGTAAGAAAAACACAATCCTTATTTAGCAGACAGATATATGTATGCAGATCCTTAAACAAAGCCATATCCAGCAAATTTTTTTGGCAGGATTTTTAAACAATTAAAAGTATTTTATGAGATGCTGCAAGACATAGGCAGAAGTTGAATGCAAAAAACATTTTTTTATGTTATTGTCTTTTTTATAATGTTTTTATGTAAATATAATGGACAATATAGTGCATCAGCAAAAATATTTGAGGTATTCACATATATTGTACAATAAGTCAATATATTAATTATTGTGACAGGCCCATACGTGAACTACATAATTAATTAGTCTTACACAACTATATTTTACAATGTCTTGTTTATTAATGTGAACATTCTCTCACACTCAGTTTGCCTATTTTAACTGAACTAAAAAATTGTCATAGAACTTACACTGAGTAATTTCATTCATGATTTGAGTTTGATGTATGACTGTGTGTGAATGCTCGTCCTTGATGTTCAGAGCCACACACATCCATATTTAGATGTTAGAAATGTTACTTACATAAAGTTTCCTTTTAGCACACATTCAAATAAAGGAAGTTATTTGAAAACTTTTCAAGAAAGAACATGTCAGACTAAAGAAAAAAGACACATAAAAACTGAAGTATAACAAACTTTCCTTTAATTTGCAAGTTTTGCGTTCACATCTGGCATAAGAGCATATGAGGCCCACGCATTCGATCTTACAGCGAACTTGAGCAAGGATGGACACCTAAATCTATGTCTGAACATCAATTTGATAAGAAAAACTGTGTAGAAAAGTTAAAGTTAGTACTGCTACTTTAGAAGTATAATTAGTGGTTAATGATTAGTGGTTTACAGTGCTACACTGTTAAAAGTGTCAATGTTATTTTTAGTCATGTGAAATTTTAGACAGTCCTTCAGGTTTGGAACTTGTGTCATGTTAATTATCTTACATATTTATTTCAAGTTAATAATGTTGTAGTGGGCCCATGCAGTTTTTGGGTGAACTGTTCCTTTAACCTTGTAAGACTGGAGTGAGCTTGCTCTGCTGCCTTTGTCACGGTGAGGTCTCTGTTTACTATGGGCAGCGGTGACAGAGCAGACTTAGTTTGACAGTTTCCTGCTCTCTCTCTTTCCCTCTGAAGTTTTCTTCTTTGAAGAGGTCCATGAGCACTTCTTTGATCTGTTTCGTACTCTTTCTGTTATTATTTACACTGACAGAAAAGATGGTACAAGTGTCCACACACACTTTCAAAACAAATTAATCTATAAGGCCATTAAATGCAGTTTGACTGAATTATATTGAAGGAATATTCTAAGTTTAGTGCAAGTTCATTTTTATTATTGAAAATCAAAGTTTTATTTGGTCAAAAGCAATGGCGGATGAAGGTCAAAAATTAAGTACCTGAGTAAATGTACTATTATTAATAAACTGTTACTTCATTTCAAATCAGTCAATTCAAAGTGCTTGATTAATCCTTCAAATATTCTTGACTTTTAATCTTTTTTGATCGATAAACCGTGTAAAGCACTTTTGTTCTTGTTAAATAAATTAAGCAATGCAAAATGTGTGCAATATCACCTCACACCTCTGAGTGTGTATCCCGTCCTTGATAAACACTTTGCTCAGTGTTGAACACAGCCACATCTGACACTCACGATCTTGATGAAAAGTCTCATTAGTAGACTGAGGGAGCGTGAGCGTGATGTCCCAGCGTTCTACACTCAGAGGGTTTAATTAAAGAAAAAGAAAAACAATACTCACAATTCTTGCCTGACAACTTCACCTGTTCTTCTCATTAGAAGCAATATCTAAAATAAGTGCAGTATATATAATGTTTCAAAGTGCTCATTAATGCATTTGTGAAATCAATGGAGGAAATCACAAAAGAACTTCTCAATATCTCAATTGTTTTAATGAAAACAGTGGGTATGGAAAGTCCCCCTTAAATTTTACTCTGTTATATTGCAGCCATTTGCTAAAATCATTTAAGTTCACCTGTCTAGCACAGTGGCCTCCATAATGCTTAAATGGAAGATGTTTGGGATGACCAGAACCCCTTCTAGAGCTGGCCATCCGGCCAAACTGCGCTATCGGGGGAGAAGAGCCTTGGTGAGAGAGGTAAAGAAGAACCCAAAGATCACTGTGGCTGAGCTCAAGAGATAAAGTCGGGAGATGGGAGAAAGTTGTAGAAGGTCAACCATCACTGCAGCCCTCCACCAGTCGGGGAAATCTCCGTCCACACATGAAAAGACACATGAAAGCCTGCATGGAGTTTGCTAAGAAACACCTGAAGGACTCCAAGATGGTGTGAAGTAAGATTTTTTGATCTGATGAGACCAAGATAGAACTTTTTGGCCTTAATTCTAAGCGGTGTATGTGGAGAAAACCAGGCACTCGTCATCACCTGTCCAAAACAGTCCCAACAGTGAAGCATGGTGGTGGCATCATCATGCTGTTGGGGTGTTTTTCAGCTGCTGGGACAGGACAACTGGTTGCAATCGAGGGAAAGATTAATGCGGCCAAGTACAGGGATATCCAAAACCTTCTCCAGAGTGCTCAGGACCTCAGACGGGGCCGAAGGTTTACCTTCCAACAAGACAATGACCCTAAGCACACAGCTAAAATAACGAAGGAGTGGCTTCACAACAACTCTGTGACTGTTCTTGAATGGCCCAGCCCAGAGTCCTGACTTAAACCCAATCGAGCATCTCTGGAGAGACCTATGAAATGGCTGTCCAACAACATTTACCATCCAACTTGACAGAACTGGTGAGAATCTGCAAGGAGAAATGGCAGAGGATCCCCAAATCCAGATGTGAACAACTTTTTGCATCTTTCCCAAAAAGACTCATGGTTGTATTCAATCAAAAGGGTGCTTCTATTAAATACTGAGCAAAGGGTCTGAATACTTAGTTAGGACCATGTGATATTTCAGTTTTTCTTTTTTAATAAATCTGCAAAAATGTCAACAATTCTGTGTTTTTCAGTCAACATGAGATGTTGTGTGTACATTAAGAAAAAAAAAAAAAGAACTTAAATGATTTTAGCAAAAGGCTGCAATATAACAAAGAGTGAAAATTGAAGGGGGTCTACACACTTTCCGTACCCACTGTATATATCGATATAGGTTCTCGTCACAATTGAGGTCTACGGTATGGTATTAAATCTGTGATTTAAAAAAAAAAAAGTTTTTTTTACTTTACAAAGGTACAAAGCATTTTCTTTGTATGTTCTGTTTATTCTGTTGTATGTAAAAATGCAACAAAGCGCTGACAGTGAAACAGACCTGATTATAAAGTGCAAGGATTATTTGAAGTATGAGAAAAGATAATCTTAGAAAGAAAAAACAATCATAGTTTAATCTGTGTTCTTTGGAAATCAGGCTTAAGAACACAGGCACACATGACGCCGTGTTATAAAATCTCTAATGCACTTCGTGTTTAATCCCCCAGAACAGTCCTCAAATTTTCTGGCTAGTTATTTCATATCTCTTTGGTACAGGTAACATTTATTTTTCTGTCAAGGTTGAGTGTATTTGAATTCACCTCTCTCCTCTGTTTTCCTTCATGCTGTTTTTCCTTCTGTTGTTTCACGGCCCATTATTATAGGTGGAAATTGGCCCGCTCTGAGATTGTTTACACTTTTGTTGACTTCACCAGATGATGCATAACTGCACGAAGCAAATAAACAAATATTTGTCCAGGATGCTGACATCCTCATCTCTTGTGCTTTGTGCAAGTGTTTAGACCTGAGCAGAGGAACTGTGCTAATTTTTATTTTGCGTTAGGCTAATAAAGGTCTCCTGTCAGATATAATTGTACCTCTGGGATGCAGTACCCAAATGTGTGCTGTGAACCATTAGCTATAATGAAATTCGAGAATTCAAATTTCAAAAGGTCTCCGACATTAGAAGAAAATCTCAACATAGGCCGAACTGTGTAAACAAAGACTTTTGGAGAATTTCAGACATGTTTTATATATATTTTTTTGGTAGAGGTCTCGTTGTGGCACACAAAAGTGTTCTCTTTGTGAAGGATTCTTTGATAAATGTGCTCTAATACCACAGGAGCATCCAATTAATTCCCTTAATGACATCAGACAGTAATAATGGTGGTAGAGCTTGAAACATAGAAAGTAATTTTGGTCCTTATTAGGGCTAATGGTTTAACCTTAACCATGCGTGCTAGTTATTTACCAAAGGGAACACTAACAATAAATAGGAGGCAGTCTGGCCGCACACTCACAGAATTCATGGAAAACTTAGGGATTTTACTTAAAACTCAAACAAGTGAAAGTGTGTTTGACTTTGGTAATTGTGTTAAATATTTATCTAGACGCATTATTATTATTTACAGTGTAGGAGTGCCAATGCAAGTCTTTTGGCCACCTACTACCGAATAGGAATGACTGTTTTGAATCAAATGATTAAAATAATAGACACGATATTCAAAATGAAGACAAAAACTGAATGCTCAAAACTACGAAAGTTCTAAGCGGCCATGTATAATAAATTTTTTTCCCGTCTTGTTTTCTTGTGATCACTTCTTATTTTTCTCGTGATCTCGACATAACAAAAGTTTTCTTGTGATCACGATTTAATCTTTTTTCCTGGTCTCAACTAAAAACTCATTTGAAGGAATGAAGTTTGATTTAACAGCAAATCGAAATGCGAACAGAAAGAAATATATTTAATAATAATAATAATAATAATAATAATAATAATAATAATAATTATTATTATTATTATTATTATGCGTATTAGATAAACACAAATTTGTTTTCAATTGTTTTATTGAAGTAGATATTTTAGGCTGCCTATAGACATAACAAGGCAACAAAAAAATATGTTTTTTAAATAGTATATTTCTATCATTTCAGCTGCGTGCAGATAATGCTGCCTGGTGTTCTTATGCCGGACACGCAAAGAAAATTAGGTCGTGATAACGAGAAAACAGCTCTTGTTATTTCGAGATAACGAGAAAATTAAGACGTGATTACGAGAAAAAACAACTTTTGTTATGTCGAGATCACAAGAAAAATAAGACGTGATCACGAGAAAACAATACGGAAAAATAAAAAAACATGGCCGCTTAGAACTTCCGTACAAAACAAATATATAAATATAATGTATTTAGAAAGGGGTCATATAGTTTTCTTTGTAAATTATAAAACACTATTATGACAAAGTAATGTTTTTAATTGTATTATTCAATTTATGTTTATATTTTATTATTTCACACATCCTGGATCTGCATTTTCTATAATGCATTTTTGTAATAAAAACATATCTTATATCACTTTTTATACAATTATCATCAAACAAACAATATAATTCTTATTGTCAAGCAATAAAGATTGGAAAAAAATAAAGAGTAAAAGAGTAAAAAAAAAAAAAAGCAAGTAAAAAAAAATGCACATAACAAAAAAGCAATACAATATACAAGTAAGGGCACATGGCATTGAGTGCAAATCTAGACAAATAGTGCAAATTAAGCTTGTAAGTATGATAGTGATAGAGTGCAGCCTTGTAACAGACAAAAGTCTTATGAGGTAGTTAGCAGTCCAATGCTACACAAAGTGACTGGTGCAGGACAGTGAGTGAGTGAGAGTGTATGAGTGTGTGTGTCAGAGTTCAGAGAGACAGTGGGGGAGAATAGGGGAGAGGGGGCAGAGCTAACCTTTGAATGACAGATGAATGACCTTTGAACAGAAGAAGAAAGAAACAGCCTGACGTGCTTTTCTTTGCATTAGTTTCCATACAGACTCGTCAGTACATTATTCTTTGAGAATGTCTTGTGTGTTAACTCACTCACTCGCTTCCTGACTCACTCATTCAGTCATTTACTCACTCACAGACTGACTCACTCACTCACTCCCTCCTTCACTCTAACTCACTCACTCACTCACTGACTCACTCATTCAGTTAATTGCTCACTCACTCACAGACTCACTCCTTCACTCTAACTCACTCACTGACTCACTCATTCAGTTACTTGCTCACTCACTCACAGACTGACTCACTCATTCACTTTAACTCATTCACTCATTCAGTTACTCGCTCATTCAGTCACTTACTCATTAACTCACAGATTCACTTACAGACTGACTGACTCACTCCCTCCCTCCTTCACTCTAACTCACTCACTCACTGACTCACTCATTCAGTTACTCGCTCACTCACTCACAGACTGACTTACTCACTCCTTCACTGTAACTTGCTCATTTTCTCACTCACTCCTTCACTGTAACTCACTCACTCCTTCACTGTAACTCGCTCATTTACTCATTAACTCACTCACTCACTCACTCACTCACTCACTCACTCACTCACAGACTCACTCCTTCACACTAACTCACTCACTCATTCAGTTACTTGTCATTCACTCACTTACTCACTCACTCATTTACTCTAACTCACTCACTCATTCAGTTACTTGTCATTCACTCACTTACTCACTAACTCACAGACTCACTCCTTCACTCTAACTCACTCACTGACTGACTCACTCATTCAGTTACTCGCTTACTCACTCGCTCATTCATTCACTCACTCACTCTTTCCTTCAATCACTCCTTTACTGTAACTCACTCACTCACTCACTCACTCACTCACTGACTCACTCATTCAGTTATTTGCTCACTCACTCACAGACTGACTAACTCACTCATTCACTCTAACTCACTCACTCATTCAGTTACTTGCTCATTCACTTACTTACTCACAGACTCACTCCTTCACTCTAACTCACTCACTCACTGTCTCACTCATTCAGTTACTCGCTCATTCATTAACTCACTCACTCACTCATCCATCCATTCACTCACTCACTTACTCTAACTCACTCAATGACTGACTCACTCCTTCACTCTAACTCACTCACTCACTGTAACTCGCTCATTCAGTCACTTACTCACTCACTCACTCACTCACTCACTCACTCACTCCTTCACTCTAACTCACTCATTTACTGACTCACTCATTCAGTTACTCGCTCACTCATTCACAGACTGACACACTCACTTATTCACTCTAACTCACTTACTCATTCAGGTACTCGTCATTCACTCACTTACTCACTCACTCACAGACTCACCCCTTCACTCTAACTCACTGACTGACTGACTCACTCATTCAGTTACTCGCTCATTCACTCACTCACTCGCTCACTCACTCGCTCATTCATTCACTCACTCATTCCTTCACTCACTCCTTCACTCTAACTCAGTCACTGACTCACTCCCTCCCTCCTTCACTCTAACTCACTCACTCACTGACTCACTCATACACTCATTGACTCACTCACTCTCACACACACACACACACACACACACACACAGCATGTGTTCATTTACTGACTCATTTACTGACTCACTTCATTTGTTAGTTCGTTCAAGTTAATTTGTTTTTTTTTAATAATTAGAGAATTAGGTAATATGTGTTATTATTTTGAAATAAAGTTTCAATTGATGTTCGATGTTTTTGTTGTTGCATTGCATTTAATACAAAATAAATAGATGTAGCTTTAATAACATTATTGCTGAACATATTTTCCATTATATGTTTCCAATTGTTTCTCTTGTTTTTAGTACTAAGAAGAATGAATCCACTGCTTTTAGATTAGATGTATTATTGCAGAGAATAAGGCTGTATATTAGTCAAGGCTAAATTGATTGTTTCTCCATCTCCAATGCACCATCTTCACAGACTCACAATCCCTAAAGCACATCAGTAAATGCTCTGAAGCCAGACTGACTGCGCCAGAGACTCAACTGACTCCGATGTAACATTATAAACAAAGGAGCGTTATCTGGCATTGACCATAATGCAATTGCAGAGCTGAGGAAATACTTGAGATTTATATTCAGTGTAGAAGGAGGCAAGAGTAATCTTTGATTTATGTTTAGTTATTTAAGTTTGAATCACAAACCTCAATGGGTCTGAGTAATGCATTTATCACTCATTCAGAAACACTTGGTGCAATTCCTTTCAATGAAAAATACAATCTAAATTTTTATGGCAAGTTCATCATAGGTCTATATTTAGACAAAATCCTGAGCAATAATTACATCAGGTCTGTGGTGGATGCCTCTTTTTGTTCTCTTAAAAAGGAGAGCCTGTCTCATGCAGTAGATTTACCCAAGACATTTTGATTTTGCATGGACTTTTACTTTGATTTAGTGAGTAATGTAGAAATCCTATCAGAGAAGGGCTTTTTATTCCACTCTCTCTGCAGATCTTCAGTGTCAGACATATTTCTTTTTGCTGGTGCTTTACATGTGTGTTATACATTCAGAATTTTTGTCACATCAATGAATCTTTGAATCTGTATTTTATGGTAATGCATGTATATTCACATACGTACTATACGTGATGTACACTCAACAAAAATATAAACGCAACACCTTTGTTTCTGCTCCGATTTTTCATGAAATGGACTTAAAGATCTAAAATTCATTCCAGATACACAATATTACCATTTCTCTCAAACATTGTTCACAAAAACAACGGCTGTGTGTAGGATATACGGCTCAATGTGACATTAGAAATGCTAGTTGGTGCTCCAGTAAAATTGGTCCGCCGAAACTCATCCAGTGAGAAACGTTCCGCGAAACAAATGCAAAACTGATATAAAAACACATTTGTTGATGTAACCATGCCATTTTAACTTCCTTTTACACAGATTTTAACTTTTTTAACTTTTTGCTGAACCATAGTTACACAGTATTTTAACCCGGAGCGCCTCGCCTCTCAAGTACATCTCTGTACTCCGTGAACTATTGAGCAAACTTACAATCTATGAAAAGCCATAAATATGAAGCTGTGTGTGATGCTAACAATATTAATCGAAACTATGTAAATTTGTACGTTTTACTGCCTCTACTATTTATTTATTTTGGAAACTGCAGTGATATGTACTTGTTGGTATGTATTGCATCTCACTAAAGGTGCACCAAGGTACGTAGCAGGTAGCAAATATCTGTTAGGAATGTGGAAGCATTCATCTTTTTATGTGTGCAAAGAATAACAATAGCTGTTGACTGTAGCATACTATTTGGTACTATGAAAAAACAAATAAATAAAATACATGCAACTACCGATGGCTAATGATGACAGGATTTTTGGGTGAATTATCCCCAGGACACATGAGAACCAATGATGTTTGATTGAATTTTAACTCACTGCCACGTGTAATTCACTCAATTCTTTAAAAAAAAGCAACATGGACATGGGCTATAACTGAAATATGGAGCTAAACAAATTGGAATTATAGCTTCTGGATCAAATCTGTTATAGCCTGTAGAAAAGTTTTTGTGCATGGGCTATTAATTTTTCATTAAAATATTTTCTGTAAATTGTGTCTAGTGAATGTGTTTGAAATACTCTAACAGCTTTGATTTAAAAAAAAAAAAAAACTGGAGGTCTGTGTGCTCATCTTCATTTTTCACTTCACAGCTCTAACCTAACACCCGCTAATATACCAAGACATTACGTAAATGGCAGACTAGAGATGTTTAATAACTTCATCTAAATACAGCAAGGCAGGGAGTCTTCAATCAGGAGGCCCGCGATGACATTTAAACAGGCACCTGAGCAAATTAAACCTGGAGAAGGTTAAGCTCTGTTAACACCATCGCAATGTCAAAAAATCCTGCATAAAGTTACTTTCCCATGCCTCTTTTATTTGAGGTGGGATTCAGTGTGATGGCTCACAAAGCCAGGAGAGCTCTCATACTGTGCTCTGTCTGAAACGAATTATCAGCTTTTAGCTTACTAGGATTTGTAGACAGAGAGTACAGCGAGAGAAATGGCATACTGTCAGTGTGACCCCTTGGGGAGGGTTGTGAATTTGGTGCACCGTCGTCCTTTTATGTTCCTCAGAAGGCCTGGATGCAATGAAGACTTTACTTTATAGGCATTTTTGACAAGGCAATGGAGCAGGAAAGTTATCCCATTCTAGATGGAGTTAAAGTTATAGGTTGTTTTAGGTAGAGCAGCGCTGTCAGATCTTTAAGCAAACTGTTCACCTGTGAAATTCATAACTCTGGGTTATCATTTTTAACCCCGGGTTATCTTGTTTCATGTATATTTTAGGCATTTGGCAGATGCCTTACAGTGATGCCAAGCTATTTTATCCAGTATGTGCATTTCCTGAAACAGTTGAGCTATAGGAATGTTTCACATTATTCATACAGTTTATTGATCAGCTTGAGATTAAACACTGAACAATTGAAAACTATACGAGTTAGCATTCTTGCATTTTTTATTGAGAATATTTATAACTTTAATTGGACAAATAGAGCGCACAATCCATTTAAAGAACTCCATCTGTGTAAATGTTGTCACATAAATCCACTGTGGTTGTCTCGTGAAACAAAGACTAAATT
This sequence comes from Enteromius treurensis, assembly GCA_032275025.1. Taxonomy (NCBI): domain Eukaryota; kingdom Metazoa; phylum Chordata; class Actinopteri; order Cypriniformes; family Cyprinidae; genus Enteromius; species Enteromius treurensis. Next base: position 20,068,463 of record JAUCMU010000097.1, on the reverse strand, counting down.
AAAGGAAATGAAGAGAAGTGTCCCACCCTTGTCTGTTTTGTCCTATGTCACTAGTTTTAGTATTTCCTGTTTGTCTATATATGAGCCTGTTCCTGTTCTAGTTTAGTTGATTGATTAACCCATCCCACCTGTGCTCCTCACCTGTCCTAAGTTACCCCTAGTGTTTATAAGGCTCTTGTGTTCTGTCATGTGCTGTGGATATTTATTGTTGCGTATGTATAGTTCTGTTTCAACTGAAGTTCTGAGTAAAGTCTATGTGTACCCTTACTTTCGTGTCTCCGCCTGTTGCCTGCACGCATACACCCTAAAAACAAGACGTATGACACTTTATTTTTTGCAGAGGAGCATGTTTTATGTATTGCAGTGAAGTATTAGCATATGACTTATATTAAATTACCTATTGCAGAAGAATGTGTTATCTGATTGAATAATTTAGTTGATGGCCTCAGATGTTAAAAACTAAACAGAATTTTTTCATGATTGGTTGTGCCACGTATGTATGTCATGCACACAATATGCACACAATAAGTGCATTGTACCAAATGTAAGTACACAGTAGTTAAGGCCACCTAATATAAAGTGGGACCACTTTGAAAGCATCTTTCAAAAGCATAAATGTAAAATTTAAACATCATTAATTAATAACCCATTAATTAACTGTCACCATCCTTCTCGCAGAGGCCTTGTAATTGTGAAATGTTGCACGACTCTCTCTGGCTTTAAATATGGTGTTAAAAAAGATGTTATGATTCACTAGAATAACTCAAATTAATTGAGGCATCCTTCACTAGGCATTCATTTTAACCTCGTGCTCAGACATTTCCATGAGATTTCAATGCAGTGTTTTTTTTTTTTTTTGGTTTGTTTTTTTAATGACAAACAACTAAAAGATCTTTACCTCACAGATGGTGTCTTGGTATAAGAAACTGCTTATTGAAAATTGGGAAGAAAAAGCAAAATATATTTAAGGCGATATAATCTCCTTCATGTCCACGAAACAGATGCTTTAACATTATTTTACTGGGAACATCCTCAAACCAAATTTGCCCAAAACTGAGCAAAACTTGTCACACTGATGAATGATGCAATTAAACATTGGCATCTCAAACTCACAACATCTAATTCACCCCCCACATTTCACAGGTTCATTACATGCTGTAGATTTAATGCCATTCTTAACTAAGATATCCGTGAAAGCATTTCCTTTCTGCCGTGTTCCTAAATCGTAAGAAAATGAGCTCTGAAAAATCAATAGGTAAAGTAATTTCACTTTAGTGACTTCCAATCAAACACCAACCCAAACAAAAACACTCAAGCGCACTTTTTTCCCCCTGATGCACAAGCCATGATATCACTTGTCTCCTGAATAAAACATGCGTCCCATTTAGATTCACTTGGCTTCATCTTAGAAAAAGAGAGAGATCTGGCCTGATGGGACGTGGAAAAGAAGCAACGTCTAGAAATAGTGTTGGCACAAAGAATCGACTTATTCTCAGATAATTATGTCAATTATACAACTCTGAAATCCTGCTTCCTCTTTACCTCAATAGCATGCAATGAAGATGTCTGGTTGCATTCGAAAATCTCCACTTGAGAGAGTACGTAAAACCAGAAACCAGCAGCTCAGAGCACCTGCCATGATGGTACTCCTCTCAATATGCTAATTAAGGAGACAAAAAGTAGAAGATTTGACAAGTACAAGATGTCGAGAACACTTCTCAGTCTCATATGCTGGAGCATATATAGCAGAGACGCCATTAATGCGAGCCCACATATCCTGGCTACACTTGCCCAGACGTTTCCCTCTCTAAACTTTAGTGAAGAGAAAAGCAACTTTGATATCGCCCGTGTTTATATCGGATGAGCGGGCTACCATAATTTTCCTCGCCGGATCAATAATATTAATCAAAAAAATGAACTGGGCTATGTTTGGACAACCAGAAACCCGATAAGCACGGCTGCACCTGCGTTTCCGCACACAGATCCCAGCTCTGCGCTTGTCGCTTTCCTTTATCCACCCGGAAGGTTTTCTGTGTGTGACACATATTGACGTTTTCCATGCATACTGTCACCATGATAGATTTTCAGTCCTTCGCCATAACTCCCCGCAGTCCTGAGCCTCACTGTTTCCATCAGTCTGTCTATCTTTTCTGCCTCCTTTCTTTCTCCTACACATACAAATTGATCCAACACGTGCAGGAGTACCAAGTGTCTACGCTAGTCAATCAATGCGTCCTATCGTTGAATAACAAAGTCTAGCAAGTACGACTATTCCCACTCAGCATGAATAATTAAAGACGGCTACTCTCGTGGACACAGGAGCTATATTTTCTTTTCTTATACTTCGTTCGCACTGGAATCGGCCTCTGGGCACAGCATGATTTTTACACACCGCGATCAACAAACCAAATGCACTACAGGGCTCCACAACAAATATCTGGTTTGATGTAAATCCTTAATTAGCAGACACTATACACTTCTGGCTTCCAGCTAGCTGTATCACAGCCTATATTTCAAAAATGTAGTTAAGATTTTTTTTTTTTATAGTGCTTTCATAAAGGCACAACATAATCAATGAACAGGGAGAGTAAAGTCTATTCGGCCCAGTGCGTCTGGATAAAAATTAAAGATGTTTATTAAAAGGCCGTTCAGTGAAGAGAAACAGTGCTGTGCAATAAGGATGTAACCACATATTCAGGATTAATGGGGACCAAAAATGTAATTATATATTTTATTATAGTATAATATATAATAATACATTATATTATATCGGAACCTATGTGTGTGTGTCGTGCAAGGGACCTCATCCTAAAAATTAAAAGGCATCTATAGTTTCATGGATAAAGACGAAATAAATATTATGAATGTCTACATATTATTTGAATATATATATATTATTTGAATAGATATATATATATATATATATATATATATATATATATACATATATATATATATTCTATTAGGTTACTCACAGCATTGCACTGCACTCTACTGTACACTGTACTGATGATGTATTATTCATCATTCATTTTCTTATTTTTAATCTGTTTTATATATATATATATATATATATATATATATATATATTTAAATCAAATAATTTATGTATCTGTTTACTTTTATGAATAATTTAGATCG
>JAUCMU010000097.1:19988234-20007248 GCA_032275025.1 Enteromius treurensis | reverse complement strand
AATAAAATAACCTAAATTAACATTCCTATTTCCAATACAGTCTAATAACATTTGATCAGGAAAACAACAACAACAACAACAACTGAATGGCTTGATGCTGGAGTATCTAAATATAACAAAGTGCAAAAACATTGAAACTTAAACTTGTTATTTTTATGTAGGCCTCCATAATTTAATAATGGGCTATGTTTTTTTTCCCAAAGGGATTAAGAACAGACTATTTACATATGATTCGCAATAGGTGAAATTGAATGGAAACAGCTTAAGGGCATTTTTTTTTTGCGATACACCAAAACTTATGCGACAGTTTTTTTTTTTAAGGATGACGTCATCACGCACACCATTTTATTGGTAAAAGGCCAGTTGGATGGAAACAGGCTGGAGAACACAAATTTCGCACATTTTTTCCCCAGAAATTCTCTTTGTCGATAACAAAACAGCGTAAAAACTGGATGGAAACTTGGCTATGTCTTACAAAATACAAGGTATTACATAAATTGCTAAAATGATCCCACTCCGTTAACGCACTCACATCTTATTCAAAAGACTCTTACTGTAGAATAACGCAATCAATCATCACACACAAGAGCCAATAGCATTTCACAACAGCATGATGTGATCAGTCACGAGACACACAAGAGCCAATAGAAAAGTACAACCAAGGCGGACATAAGGATTCTCCTGACGGCATTTTTTTTATTTGCGCAAAGCAAGCTGCACAGATGTGTCGCGGCGGGTGGAGACATTGTGATAGTGTTTTGTCACAAATCAATCCTTTTGCCTCACACGAATTGGAATATTAATCCTTTTTAATTAATAATGTCAGTAGTTGTATCTGCCAGTTTATTTTGTGTTTTATTAACGGATGGTAGGTTTAGGGGCAGGTGTTGGGTTACGTGCTCATAAATGTATAAATAAAGTAATATAAAAAAAAACTTTTGTGACCGTTTACAGTAAAAAAAAATTAAACCCCAATAAATATACAATAATGGCAATATCATTACCCAATATTTGAATCCAGTTATCCGTGCGTGGATCACGGATCTGTCAATGACTTACATTGAAATATTTTCCGTGAGCCCATCAAGGAATTTTCGACGATTCTGTGATACAAACATGGAATTATGTGTTAAGAGTTCGTGGTCATTAGACGGAATTCTGTGAGATCGGGTTGTGTTTGGATCTTTCTAAGCTTTCAAATGATACCACATATGGGGTTATTGGTGCAGGCAAAGGGTTAAAAATTCAAGGTACAATTTGAATGCAGAGCTTAAGCGGAATAAAAGGCCACATCCAGACGAAGTCAGATCTTTATTTTTCCCCTTTTTCTTCTATAAAAACATCAAGAAGTATCTGTGTACACAAAATAACTGAAACCAACTCAAAAACGATGTAGTGTGCCAGTAGTTGGCGCTGTAACTATAACACAGAGATGCACTTAAAATGGAGAAGAACACTTGGAGCAGGTGCATCAACATTGCATAAGGGGCGGTTCAAGTATTACATCTTTAGGGGGGCTTAGTCCTCAGAAAGACAACGGTACAAATGACCTCAATAAACAGTATTTTACTGTACGTATGAAAAGTTTATTACAATTACCTATTAAAGTTACAGAAGTCACTGAGTGATTCTCAGTTTTCTTTTGTTGTTCGATTAACATTATTAGCCTAATATAAGATGCTGCTTCCCCAAGAAAGTTCATCACGATTATATGAACATCCCCCTGGTGGCCAAAACGAAGCTTTGCTCGACTGACCACCATTTATTTTCATGCAGTTTAAGTAGTAATGTAGTAAAACTTAAATTTTATAAGGTGAATTTCAGTATTTTAGAGTTTGTTGTTTTGTACTAGTGTTTAATTCTGATTATGACTACCTACTTGCCAAGGGACTGCGTATTAAATTTAGCCATTGGCTAAATTCGGTACATGCATGAAATGGATTTTTTTTTCTTTGTACACGGTCCCTTTAAAAAAAAAAGAACGAATGAAGCACGCACGCAATGAGAGGCACTGCACAGATTGCACGTCTGCAACATGCAATGATTCCAAACTTCTTTTCTAATTTCACTGTCAGTAAAATAATACAATGTGGGCATTTTTTCCCGCTTATTGTTACTTATTGTGTCTGGTCATTGGACAGCTTTATTTTTTGATGCAAAAAATAATGATATGAAAAAATATGATAGTTTATGATAATAACTTAGCTGTTTCCTCATTTCTTAAAAGATTATGTTGGTGCTTCTGAGGCACTAGAGCTGTGTTTTAGGACAATAGTCTTTATGTGATTAGATTAACTATGATTCTTCTTAATGGGTTGGCTGGCAAATATCCCAGCTCTCTTTTCTACATCAAAAAGCTAATGCACCTGTTGCACTTAATGTCGCCCCTAATGCACATTTATCAAGTCACTATACTATTACTGTGTAGGATAGGATAGATCATAGACCATACCTGTGCAGTGAGTAGCACTTACATATGTGCTATTTGAGAGGATTTATTTCATTTTTTTATTTTTTTATTTGTTATCTTTATGGTAAATGAATTTCCATGGATTCAGCAAACACAATAGCACTCAAACTGAGTGAAAACACAATGTTTTATGTTAGAGTACATACAGAAACACAGAAAATCAATGTTAATTTAATGAATGTAATGTGTGTATGCTTTTTTTCAGGTAATTTACAGTACATGGCAGAAACATCCTTTACCTTTTTATTTCTGATACATTTTTCTGCAGTTTGTAACTTTTCAAAATGTGTCCTATTTGATTCAAAAGTAAATTGAGCAGATACATAATTATTTAGCACATTTTGTTTTATTAGGATTAATTGTCTTCTTATTGCTCTTATAAAATTGTATTTATTTATCACATTTACTGGCAAAATATAATTCCAGCCAACTGTTAATGAAAGTATGCAATTGTGACTTACTGTAATTATGGACCAAATAAAAAGTTTCATCAGGTTCAAGTTCAAAAGGGCATTTTTATTTGGTGTCTCATGCCATATTTTAGGGACGGAGAGATGCAGAAAGAAAAATGAGGGGAAGAGAAAGAGATACATTGGGGTCCACAAAAATTGTATCTGGGCCAAGCATGGGGCCGCAGTGATGAATTCTGCATAAATTAGATATCCTTTGAGCAATTCCCCTTATTCTCCACCGGATAAGTTCACAATGTCATAATTCATCTCTAATCTAATGAGCTTCAACACTAGCAAAGCACAAATCAAATTTGGTTAGTGAAGGGAAGCTCTGAAATTTCATTCCAATGAACCTCTCCTGCCATTTTGACATATACAGGAAGGAGCTAATGCGATTTACTGCGGACACCACATGAATTATCTCCAATAATTTGAATTAAATGTGCCAGGTCTTGTGCTACTCTTTTTAGCTAATTAAAGTTCTGGGATGAAGAAAGATAACACCTTTTTTACAAGGTCATAAGAAGGTTGGCTTTTATTTGCATTTATTTATTTTTTAAGAAATACAAAAAATACATGCATAGACATACAGTATACTCAGGATGCAAATCAGAGACATGCTGCAATTTGAACCAATTATGTATATCATCAAAGACAGCAGGCTGATGTCCTCTAACCATTAATTTAAAAGTATAATTATATTTTCTTGCCCTGTGGTGTCATGGTATTGCTATTGGTAATGTAATAAAAAATTAAGTTCAGTGATCTCAGGTGTAATTTCTGAGACAGATCTGATCGACAATACCCCTCCCCCAACAAGCAAACCAGGTACCAGGGAAACTGGCAATGAATGAATTGCATCAGGACTCTTTTAAACAGGGAAAAAGTAAACCCAGTTTCTTAACTGATAAATTACTTTCACCTTCCTCTTTTTACAAAGGTGTGTCAGAACTAAGAAAGTGATATTTTCTTAAGGCTTTAGATCTCCTCTGCCAAAATGTGTGTGTATGTGTGTATGTTTTGGACTAAGTGTATTGGCTGTTCATCATTTTGCGCATAACTGGAGTCCCTAATCATGCCAATTGAGCTATATTCTGTTAAAAGTGAGCTGGATAGGATTTTAATATCTATGCCCAAGACAGTAATATTCTACTGTAATCTAGAGGATGGCTGAGACTGATTATTTTAAGAATTACCCCCAAAACCATTTATTGATCATATTTAATGAACACATGTTTCCCTTTTAGACTAATTTGTTATACAGGTCATCATTTTGCAGATCTTTTAAATGCCAATTTAATGGTTATCGCTTATACTTGATAAAATTGAAGTGCAAAACCCCACAGGGGATGGAATAGAGTTCAAAAAATAAAAAGACAGAATTACTTGTTGGATGAGCCAATACGCGGCTTAAATCATGTTTCATACGCTGCTGTCCCCATAAAGAGCTGAAGCACTCAGAATCAGCTGAAGAAATTGAATTGCTTTGCTATTATCATAATGCTGCTATTACATTTGGAAAAGGAACAGTTTCTTCAGTTCAGACTTTGGGATCTCATTTCAAAGCCCAGGCCTATTAAATCTGATTAAGAGGGATTTATCTAATGCTGTTTTATAAGCTCCTCAAATCTATGGAGTCAGATCTATGTCATGTAACAGTGGTGATGAGTCAGAACAATGTAGGGGGAAAACAATCTGCAAAGTGACCAGAGAAGAATCACATCATTCCTTATTTTATATATTTCATTATATCTTAATAATATATATATATATATATATGTGTGTGTGTGTGTGTTCCCAGCAATGTTGCCCAGGTGTTTTCAGTTCTCCCATGATTTCCTTGTGTTTTATTATCATGTGTTCCCGAGTCTCTATTTTCAGTCCTTTATATGTCTTCATGTCTGTGTTGTATCCTGTGTTCCTGAGTTGAACGGTTAAAGGACTCTCGTTTGCACACTCCACGACTCCTGTGTTCTCTTTACAGCACGTGAGTGTGACAGATGGATGGATGGATGGATGCATTTTTTAATGTACTGTAACTTGCTCTGGAAAAAATGTTTTCTAAATGCAAAAATGTAAATGTCCATTTGAATTGCTTCTCAGTATGTTATAAGTAATAAATTTCTGCTTGACTGACAGTTTAAACGGCAAGGTAATTAGCGTATCATAATTGGTATGGCGGTGTTTGCAAATCCATGCTGTGAAATAACGATTCAGTATCCATTATGAAATTTTCAAGAAGTCAAATTAAACATTTCAAATTAAAACAGCTACAAACCACTGTTGCACCTGCAGACAGGCGCAGAAATTAGTTTTGGGAGGAAGGGGGCCTTTGACGCTTTACTCATGAAAAACTAACCTAAGAATGGTTCAGTGTAATTTTTTTAATATTTTATGCAATTTGCTTTATCATTTAAAATTATTTTCATTATATTTGAGGGAAATTTGTATTTAATAGTGAATACGTTTTACCTGTTCTAAAGTGTTATTGCTGAAGTGCATCTTTTTTATGTAAGCACATAATACTATAGTTAAGTTCACCTAATATAAAATGTGACTTATGCAGAATAGAAGTTTATAACAGAAAAATATTCATAATTGTAGTATATGTTTTAAAGAAATACCATTTTGACCTAATCATCTTAGACTCATTAATACAGCATAGGTACACTGTTATTAAATATTTAATTTATTGAAATCATTAAACTAAAAAATTGAGCCATTTTAGTAAGACTGCAGTGTTTTGATTGTATTTCTTGCCTACTAGTTATTTCACCTTTCGAAGTGGAGCGGAAAAGCACTATAATAAAAGAAAATAATTTTGTTCAACAATTAACCTATAAAAGTAAGCATCTGACAAACAGCAGTGCTCAGCTGCCTTATTTTCGTGATGCAGCTTGTATTTCCTGAGGCGTCTCTGCTGAGTATCTGTGTCTCGGATAAGCATGCCCGTACAGTGAAGTTCAATATGACAGCTTCAATGAGGAGAAGCTCCCCCATACAGTATGTAGCCATGCTCTGCATCTACAGCTGAGGGGAAACTGTTACACCTTCTGTGTGACTCGGAGCTTTCATCTCACACATGCCTGTCAGTGCACTCTTGATGTCAGGATTGAGATTACACGGATTTTAACCTCTCATCTCCAGCCTTAGCCTATCTCTCTCCCCTTATAACAGAGGACTCATGCATGGCTAACGTCTGCCATTGCTGCCTGACTCTACCCAGAAAAAATGAGAGTTTGTGAGTTGCCTCGGAATTAAACAACTGTGGGTTTTGCACATCATTGACAGAAAATCGCTGTGTATTTCGGTGTATTAATTGAGATTTGATTTCAGACTTCATATTCGTATTTATAATAGTAATCCACATGGTCTGTGGTTTACAATATGCTGCTATTCTAGCACATAGCCTAAAGCTGAAGCCCTGAATGAAACAAAAAACAACAAAAAACATTTCAATCTTACTGGTCAGTGATTGACTAATGATCTTCGGTTTGGCGGTCAGGAAAATAACCTACAGTAAATGAACAAAATGCTGTCATTCTATTCTCCACCAGATTTATATGGGCACACAAGTTCAGGCTAAAGAGAATTGCATACACAAGCTGAGACCGGATGTGAGATTTGATCATAGCCACCACTCACGTCCATATTGTTAAATTCCTAAACTACAAGTTTTGCGCTTTTATAAATTTGTAAATAAACTGGTGTTATTTGTTTAATGATTTTAAATGGACCTACGTACCTCGGACTCAGCTTTCTACTAGGAAGGTGTAGAAAGAGGTCTCTGGCTGAGAGCCACACCCATTGGCCGACTTGATAGTGAGGCCCCTCTTGGCGGTGTCGATCAGCTTGATGAGTGAATCTTCGGCTTGCTCTCTCCAAGTGCACATGAGCTGCATCCCAAGTAGCCTCGCTCCTTTGTAACCAATTGTCCACGGTGGGAAGGTTGGTGGGCTCTCCCGACCAAGGGAATAGGGGTGGCTGAAAACCCAGGACACATTGGAAGGGAGTCATATTGGTTGCTGGTTTGCGTCAAGAGTTCCGAGTGTACTCCACCCACAGCAAGTAATCACTCCCGTCCTGTTGATTATGGTGGCAGTACGCTTTTTTCATGGCCAAAAGTTCTCAGTCTCCGACGTCATAGTTGCATTCCACAGCATTGAATTTGCGGGAGAAGGCGGCGCAAGGGTAAAGCCGGTTTGAGGTCTTATGCCACTGAGACAGAATGGCCCTTGTTTCTGTGTTGGACGCGTCTACTTCCACAACAAATTGGTGTTCAGGATTTGGGTGACGTAGAATGGGGGCGGTGGTAAAACAGTCCTTAAGTTCTTGGAATGCTTTCTCACTGTCTGCTGACCACCGAAGTTTGGTAGCACCCCCTCGGGTCAAGGAGGTAAGAGGTGCCGCTACCTGCCTAAAGCCTCTGAAAAACCGTTGATAAAAATTGGTTGTAGTTCTTTTATGGTTTGAGGCTTAGGCCAGTTGACAATGGCGGTTACCTTGCTGTCATCCATTGTTACTCCCTCCGCGCTAACGATGTACCCCAGGAAAGAGATGGTGGTAATATGGAATTGGCATTTGGAAAGTTTGGTGTACAGCTGGTTATCAATTAGATGTTTCAACACTGCTCTGACATGTTGGACATGACTTTAGAGATCTTCAGAACAGATTAATATGTCGTTGATGTAGACGGTGAGGAATTTGTTAAGCATGTCACGAAAGATATCGTTGATGAGAGTCTGGAACACAGAGGGACTGTTTGATAATCCAAAGGGCATGACCAGGTATTCATAGTGTCCTGTTGTGGTTGAGAATTCAGGTTTGCCTTCGTCGCTCTGTCGTATCCGGATTAAGTTGTATGCAATGCGTAAGTCCAGTTTAGTGAAGATACGAGCTGTGCATAGTTGTTCTAGTGCAGATGGGACGAGAGGCAGAGGGTAATCAATGCATGGTCGGAGTGATCCGTCCTTCTTCTTAACGAAGAAGAACCCGGCTGAGAATGGGGATGTCGAGAGGTGGATAAAACCCTTAGCAAGTTCCATCTTGATATATTGTCTCATGCTGCTGTCCCCGGGTTGTGACAAAGGATATATTCTATATTCGACCTCTAGAGGGCGTTGAACCAGGAAGAATTTCAAAGGCGCTGGTTTGGAGTGAGAGAAGTGGAGTCTGGTACGTTACTCTGCCATCTCCTAACGGTCTTCCGTCAATGGCTGCCACCGCCACAGTTGGGTTACATGAAAAGAGAGACAGATCAAGCATATTAGCAAAATCCTTATCCAAAAAGTTCCCTGCTGCCCCAGAATCTATTAGAGCCGAAGTCCAAACTTTGTGCTCATGCAAACTCAAACAGACTTTAACGATTGAGGAAGGAGATACGGGTGACTGGTTTACCCGGTAATTAACTGAGCGTGGTGGTCTGGAAGGGTAGTTTACATGCAGATGTCCGGGTTTGCCACAGTACAAGCACAGCTGGTCTCTTATTCTCCTCTCTCGCTCCTCCTCTGTGAGACAAGTGAAGCCGAGTTGCATGGTAGTGGAGTAGGGACCCATGGTGTGTGACGGCGCCCTCTGCGGTAACGGAGGAGGTGGTCAAATTTGATAGCCAATCCTATATATTCATCCAAAGACTTTCCCTGGTCGCGGCAGGGAAGCTCAGTCTGCAGTTCCTCTCTCAAACTGCGTTGGAAGATGGGCTTCAAAGCTTTCTTTTCCCAAACTGTGAGCACCGCGAGGGTTCTGAAGGACATTGCATTATCTGCTGCAGTGGAAGTGCCCTGGCGTAAACTCAAAAGTTCATCTTCAGCAGCTTTACCGTCCATTTCATGATCAAATACCTCCTTAAACATCTCAGTGAAATGACGGTATAAAGGGAAATTCATCTGGTTCCCTTCCCAAAGTGCAGTTGCCCAGCTTAGTGCTCTTCCCGTCAATAGAGAACAAACCAGAGAGGCTTTGCTGTCGTCTGTAGCATAATTCTGAGCATGGGAATTGAAGCAAATTGAGCATTGAAGCAGAAAACCTTTGCACTTGCCTGGAGACCCATCGAATCTTTCAGGAAGCGCCATCCGGGAAGACGAGGCGGTGGCTGGAGCAATGGTGGCGGCAGTGGGAGGAGAGGGTTGCAGACAAGCCTGGTTAACAGCAATGGTAAGCGCCTGCACGGAACGATCCAGATCCTCAGTGGTAGTAATGAGCTTATCCAGTTGTTGATGATTTGTGACCAGTACAGAGGGTTGCCCAGAAGACTTCATTTACCACACTCAATAAAGCTGCTGGATCCGCGACTGGCAAAGTCTTCTGTGACAGAACTCCTGAGTCATGTGGATCCATTCGCAATGCTTTATTGCTCAAAACAGACAGGCAGAGAGTACAATTGACAGCAGACAGATATTTTAGAGACAATCCAACAAACAGGTCAAAATCCAGGCAGTATTCACAAGGGCAGGCAGCAGTGATCAAAAACGGGTTAAACAGTCCAAAGTCATCCATAGAAAAGCCAACATGGGAAGAAATGCTCAGAATTATTTCCATAAATCGGAGAAAGTTCGGGCTATAAATAGACCAGATAATACACAACACCTTGGGCGGAAGAGCTGAGGTGCGTGCGTTCAGGTGGGAACTAGAATTTTGGCGATGGTTCCCGCTGCTGTCGGTCAGAGAGAGCCACAGAGGTGCTGTCTGTGACAATTTAATGTGTAACATTCCTAATTTTTGCATAATATGCAGGTATTGAAACAACAAACAATACAGCATGTTGTGTAATACAGTATTTTTACAAGAGGCTTTTAGGAATGTTCTCTTATAAGTTGCTTTATTTTAAGGATAGTATCGTAAAACACTTAATTACTTTCAACGCCGTGTCATCTCTTCTGAGCTAAATATATAACTGGCCATTGTGATCATTTTCAAAACGGTTGGCACAATGACATTTTCCTGCACTCATCTGAAATCCTTCACAAATCTTCCTGTCAGAAATGCATTAAAACCGAGATGATTCAAGAAGCATCAAGAGTCACTTCGGCATGTACAATTTACCATTCATCATCACTTCAAACCTTCATTTGCATAGAGACAGCCAACTTGGTCATACTGAGAGGCTATTTTTTCCCTTTTTTATTTTTCTTTTCGGTCCCCTCACCAGCTCTCAGTTAATGGGGTGCTGTTTGAAAGGATTTCAAATTAACTACTTATGTTGTTATTTTGCATATTGAAACTTGTTTAGAAGTCTAAATGTATTATCATTTTATATCAGTTTTGCTGAAAATTTGAGATATGGCTTTATTATTCACTAAATCTTACTAGATGGGCCTGTTTGACTTGCATTTATATGATAAATAGATAGGATATGATGGTATTTTTGATTAGTATTACTGATTTAAACTCTTAAAAATAAAGGTAAAGCAGGGTCTGCAGCGAAGCCATGTTAAGCTTGAGTAGGGGCAGACCAAAAATGAGTTAATTCAGGTGTTAGCAATAATTTTCCCCCCTCATAACCTAAATTTACGAAAGGATAATTGCAGTGGGCAGGTAGCATGTGCTGACTTTGAGTACTTAACTAGCAAGTGAGTGACTCAAGCAACATCAGAGAGAGGTGGTGCAGAATCAACACGTTTAACAGAGCTGGTGGATAATAACTTGATTTGCTTATAGATTATTTTTGGCAATAAAGTTGCTAGGTTAACTGTCACATTTCTCACCTGCTTTATTTGATGCGCATCACTGCACACCATACTGTCAGATTTATTATAGTCTTATTAGTATCGCCATGATTTAAAATTCATTTTATTTTCGTATTGTTTTAAAAACCTTCATACCATAAATATAGGATTAATGATTAATAAAAATGTGTTGTAACCACAAAGATAATATTATTATATATTGGATAACTATAAAGATGTCTCCCAAAAACGACTATTCATAATTCACAATGGTTGTTAAGTTTCTGGTGAGTCATACCACATTACATTTTAACACAAACAAATAGCAAATAATCTGATATTATAAAAGACTAGGGATCCCCTCTACATGATATAATTTCCTTATATTATTTTTCTTTTATATTTTGCATGTTGGGTGCACCACATGGTTTTGCTCACATATGCTTTCTGATTTTAATAATGTTACACACAGTGGTTGTTGAAGTAATAAACTTGCACAAAGGCGTAAATGAAGAACTTAGGTTTAATGTCCCCACATTCTGCATTACAACATAGAATCACAGACAAAGCTAAACTCAAACAGACAGGGTAAAAATGCACAAGGACATAATGAATTAAACTCAAAACAGGTGGAACACACAGAAGGAGACTAATTAACCAATAATCATGGAAACACAGGAAATACCACATAAGGGCATCAGCATGTTAGAGGACAAAACAAAACCAAAACTGGGAGACAAACCGAAACTAAACAGACAGAACACGTAATAAATTAGCCGTGATTTTTTTAGAACTTGTACAATAATAATAAATCTGTGGGAGAACCCACAGTATTTGCAATGTTAAAATGTTTTATTTAAGATTGTGTTTTATTTTAATTATTTTTATCATGTGCCTGCCAACATATAAATGTAATTTTTTCACAAAAAAAAAAAGAAAAGAAAAAGAAAAAAGTATTATTCTCAATAAATGCAAAAATGCCCATCATAGAAGTGCATTAAATAATTTTAAATGTATTTTTTAAATAATCAGCTGTTAAATACCCCGTAGTGTCACATTTAAATACCTTGTAAAAGAAATACAAGAGTGACACTTTGGTGGAGCAGGATAAAAACCACTTTGTTTATCTATGAAAGTGTGTTGCATGAGCTCTTTAGACCCTGAGAGTTTGAAAGGCCTATTCTTGTTAGCATGGAAAACATTCAGTGCAGACATACAGGCTACTATTTTATCTAACAATGATTGTCAGGATGCATTAAGCTCATTGTAAGCCCCATCCATGTGGCTGCTACAGCATGTCTTTGCTTTCTGAGAACCAGAGCTGCCTTCTCAAAGCATCCCCTGTCGGCCTGTGGGCTTTCATTGAATTTACTGCCTCTTCCACTTCATCAAACGCTTTTAGACCTCTTGATCTTGACACTTCAGCTCGCTTCGACTTTTTAATACAGGAGAGTAGCCTGGTGTATTTCTGTTTCACATACACATGATGTGTAATGCAGTCAAAGTGTGGGAAATAAGTGCATGAGACCTTTTCTTTGTGCTGTGGGGCATGCAAAGAACGTAAGGTGCGTTCCTCCAGGGGCTGCAGACGAGGACATGAGTACACTTGTCCAGTCGAGAGCAAAGCGGAGGAGGACCGTGCTTCATCCTGTTTAGTAGTTTCTCACACTCTAGAGCAACTTGACATTGATACTTCAGTCGCGGACACCCAATCAGCGGTTTATTCAGGCGTCGCGCCTGTCTGCTAGGCCAACACAAGTACGTATCAGACAAGATTTACGGCATTTACGGCCAATGTTTGGTCATCCATCTTGACCGCTGCAAAGCTCCAAAATAAAACAATCAACAGTGCGTTAATAATCGTGAGCGAACACAGATGGATCAAGAGTTCAGTTCAGAGAACAATTATGAGGAAATGGACCCCAGCTGCAGAGCGAATGGGGTTTGGATGAGCGCAGAGCTCTTGAGTATGAAAGAGCACAAATGGCTGAAGTGACATTGCCAAGGTCACAGGCAGTAGTGCCAGGAAGTCCAGCTCTTTAATCATAAGACTCTCTAACGTCTGGCCCGGGGCCTGAGCTCAGCCTCCCTCCTCGGTGCGTTCGAAAGGGTCCTTTAAGCGATGGATTTTGGCTCTTTCCTCACATAGATGTATGCCAGTATCGTAAAAACACCTCTGCGTGTATGGTGCTTTACAGCGTCCTGTCAGACGAAGACAAATGTTCTGTCCGCTCTGCTCTGTGTTATCAAATCATCAGAATTTGAAAAGCATCTGTACTCGGCTCTGACTTTAGGCAGGCTCTCCAGGTTTACTAACTTAAATGTGTTGAGGCTTATACTGCTATTGAACCGTGGTGCTCTCCCAGCACTTACAGGTATTTTTATAATCCTTACATAATGTACAGTATCCTCAGGCTGAGGTGTATTCAAGGACACCCAGTTATGCAGAGACTTGCTGCATATTTGTAAAGCCATAGTAAAACATTTTATTTTTTCAGTGTATTTAAACAATTTGTTCAGTAGTTCAAGGCAGGAGTGAGATAGGGAAGCTTTGTAGTGAAGTGTGCATAATAAGAATTATTAGAAGTAAAAACAACTGATCAAGCTACTAAATGGATGGTACATGAAAGAATAGTTCACATGTTATTTTTTATTCATTTGTTACTATTAGAGTTGAATGATTGGTTTCAAAAAAGCATATAAATAACTATTCTGCAATAATGGTTTGTATTTTGAATAGCATTAATAGGTTAGATATAGAGGTATTAGAATAGGGTAACACATTTTATGTTGTGCATGTAATTGTAGCAGATCAGACCTCTGTGGCTCTCTCTGACCGTCATCAGCGGGAACCATCACCGGAATACTAGTTTCCGCCCGGACCCATTTCACGGAAACACCTCATCACTTTGGCAACAGGTGTTGCTCATTCTAGTGACTATTTAAGCTCCCGCTTCAGTGAAACTAGTCGAAAAGTTTTGTTCTGCCTCGGCGACAATCCTGAGCGTTATTTCTTGTACTTTGTGGATTACCTGTTACCGACATTGGACTGCCTTGTTATTGTTGAACTCTTGCTGGATACCCCGACTTATTGCCTGGATTATTGACTCTGATGATTGCTTGTGATCTCGACCTCTGCCTGGACTTTTACCTATCCTTTGTCTCGCCTCTACTGCTTCTGATTGCCGGTATTTGACTCTGCCTGTTTGATTCTGTTTATAATAAAGCTGCATATGGATCTTAACATGTCTGCCTCCGAGCCTCAGTCATCACAGTAATCACAATTAATTGTTTGACAGCACTAATATAAATCTAAACAAAAATGAGAAATGTCACTTTGGCAACTACAGAAACTGAAATAAAATTTTATTAAAGTTAAATCAAATTCTAAAAATGTTAAATGAATAACCATATAACAAACTAACTAAAACAAACGGAAATTAAAATTTAAGCTAATTAAAATGTTTACATCAAACATCAAATTCATGCATGCTGAAAACCAGTGCTTAAAGACAGGGAGAGAGAGAGAGAGAGAGAATGGGTCTCAGTATCTTTGCTTCCCACATAAACTTCAAAAATAGAGCATGAGTAGTAGAAACTGCTTGCTTTTGTCCTTTACTGAGCTCAGCAGCCTGAAGTCTGAGTTTTATTGCAGTTTGGATTAAAGCAGTGTGAACATTCTGCTAAACATCTAATTTATTGTTGCACAAAAGAAAGTAACTTATCTAGTCATTGAGCAACATATGAGTTAGCAGATGACAAAATAATTTTTTTAACATACACTACTTCATACTGTACTTCTCACATAGTTTAGTAAAGTTGAATAGAAGAAAAACAATGCTGTTGTTTCTGCTAATGATTTATTTATCCTAGCCAATGGCTTCCCCGACAGCTAGCTTTCTCCCAGATGTTTCCTGCCCACTCATTACCCTTCATTCTTGGCAAGAGAAGACACTGTCAGCTTTCTGCGACCACAACAGCCTGTTCCTCAGACAAGCTTTATTCCACAGATGCAGGATTATGTTCGTCCAAGTCAATCCCTGAAGGTCCTTCTTGTAAGAGGTCCTGCCAAACTGAGCTCAGATCACTGTGCAAGCGTGATTCCTACCAACATCCCACATGTTTTCCAAGACCTGCTCAGGCTCAAGGACATCAGCCATCTTGATCCATCATTTATACATTGCCCCACTGGCTCTTGTCTTTTCCTCACCATCCAGAGATTGCTGACTGTCACTAAGAATGACAGAGCACAGCTCATTTGCAGAGAAGGAGATGAGCCATCTTCTGTGTTGAGATCCAAACTCTAGGGTCACCACCTCGTAATTATATAATTTAATTAATGAGTGCACCCCCAGGGTAGGTTTCTCTTTTGGAGTTAGCTTCATCCTTCATTTCAACCTCTCAATGTCAGATATGGAGATTTTAGGGGAATTGCTCTCTCATCACTTTAGCACACAGTTCTAGTTCTTTGCAAAGGATTCCTGCAAAGGGGTCTTCTCATATCTGCAGCCATTAGACCAATAGTACTGCTTGCCAAAACAGACTCCTTGGCAAAACATGCCTATATTACAAATTGCTCCTTACATGTCTCACAACACTTTGAAACCTTACTGTCCAGTGACTGGCACTAAAAGAATTCATTCGCATTGAGTTATATACATTCGTATGTAATCATTTGACCATGTGATCATGGGTTTGATCCCAGAGGATACACATGCTCTTAAAATATTTTTGCATTATAAATCATGATTTTGCACTATTTCTGTTTTTGTGCGTGCATTTTATTTGCACAGTCTGTGCGAGCATCAGAGCAGGCTTTACCAACATGAGCAAAGTAAAGATGCGCTGTCCTTGAAGGACATTCAGCTTGCATTAGAAAACGGTCGGTTTAATGTTAGGAAACCCACATCAGGCAAGTCTAATGTAAGGGAATCTTTTTCATGCATCATAGAAGCAAATGGGGGAAAAAATACCCTTTGTGCGATCTGATAAATATAGGATACAATGTTGTACATTTGTTTTTATTTATTTTATTTTAGAAACACATTTTCAATAAAAAGACGAATAAAAATAAATACAATCCTTGCACAACCTACAGTTTTGTCTGTTATCTCTCTGTTTTGGTAGTTCCCACTTTAAATGTGAGATTTTGGAAAACAGATAAAAATTTTGTTGGAACGGTTGGGTCAGGTAGAAAAATATTATAAGCGGGCAACGGGTGAACAAAGACTGAATATACAGCGGGAGCGGTCGGGTGCGGAATAAAACAGGACTACAGCGGGAGCGGGGCTAAAAAACGATCCCACGCAGACCTCTACGTTGAACTCCTGGTAATAAACAACATAGCCATTCGCTTGCTCGACTCTGGCTGGATTAGCAAGTTGCAGGGTATATGGCGTATTATGCACAAGTGTTGCCAACAGGGACAGTGTAGCGTGCCCTCTGGTGGACAAACTATGCAATGCAATACTTATGACATGATTAAAGGGCGTTTCGTCCGTTTTTATTTAATTTTTGAAGTATTCATTTATCGGCCATTATAAATCCCGATACTGATAGTTTTGAAAATGCCTAATATCGGCCGATAATATCTGCCTGCCGATAAATCGGTCTGGCTCTATACTAAAGTGTCAATTTTCCTATATCCTTTCCACAAGTTCAAACCTTCATTGAAATGAAAGACATTATAAATGTACATTATGTATTAACATAAATAATAAATGACCATGGAGAAAATGTAAAGTACCAATAGTCTTCCAGTGAAAGATTATAGCATTACATTGACTAGATGTTCAACAGACTTTAAAAAGGAAAAATGTCAAATTAAACAAAAACAAAACAAAAATAAAAACTTTTGGTTAAAATAATTCTTCCTTCCCTAGCCTAATATGCAAGGACAACCAAGTCACTCTACAAAACAGGTGCCATTT
Organism: Enteromius treurensis; assembly: GCA_032275025.1. Lineage (NCBI taxonomy): Eukaryota > Metazoa > Chordata > Actinopteri > Cypriniformes > Cyprinidae > Enteromius > Enteromius treurensis. The sequence continues at coordinate 19,990,732 of JAUCMU010000097.1, read as the reverse complement.
GTGTCTGTCACGCATAGGCTATAGCTTATGTGTTATAGGAAATATTAATAATTTAGTTAACAGTAAACTAAAAACAAAACAACTTCAACTACTTGTATGTGTAGGCTTTTTATATACACCTATATTTTTACTTTTGATCTACTTTTGTAATTTATACACAGAATCAATTATGAATTATTATTTATTTCCACAAAACACATGTCTAAACACTGTGACTCTATGGTAGTATTACAACACTGCACTTTTTTTTTAACATATATATATATATTTATATTACTTCTTTATATCCAGGGACAGGATCTGTTTCAGTTGGCAAATGGCAGATGGGGAAGTTTTCTGAAAGCAAATATTGTATTGGTGTCACTAGAGGCCAAGAAACGACACTCAACTGATTTAAATTACAGCTAAAGTCTGAATAATGATGAATAAGCATTCAATTAAAAAAAAAAAAAAAAAGCACCTACTGTATCTAATTCATCTCGGTCACTCGGTCAAAACCATCACATTAAGACACATCATGGTGTGATCTGCACTTCTTATTCCCTGAACTGGATGGGAGCAGTGATAAGAGACCATTTGGGAAATGTATATGTTATTTCAAGGTCAGTAAGTAGGGAAGATGAAATACGGAGGTAACTGTGTATCTGTGTACAGTACATAAATATCTAGAGACTCATTATCTCCAGGCATGTACCAAAGGGAATAAACCTGTCTACAACAAACACACAGAGCATTCCATCATACCAAACACAAAATACAAACACACCCAGAGAGACATCATTTGTCACTGCAACTAAAAAACATCTTTTATAGCAGGGAATGGAGTCAGATTAAATTCACTTAATTAAAAACATGCACAGTAAGTAAATTAATGCATGTAAATGAATGATTTACAGAAAGCAAGGGGGGAGGGGAATGCAGCTAACCACATAATTGTTACCAGTTAGGACAGAAATATGATATTTTTATATTTTACTTTTGTTGTGTGATAAGGAAAAATATCACCCTTATGGCCTCCAAAGTATCTAACAAAATTATTTAAAATTAATAGCATGCATTAAAGAAAATACATATTAAAATTGTTATATGGATGACAAGTTGTTATAGATTCATTATTAAATTAATTAATACACCCACACAAAAAAGACCCATGCAATATCAAGCTTAGAGTAGTAAAGCAAAATATGCCAGTAATATAAATGGCTGTTGTTAACCTTAGATGTGACAAGACAAATTACTTTGTGATAGGAAACGCATGGGCTTTTATGGGAAAATATATGACACAGTTTTGGTCACATGACTGTGCAACATTCATTAATGTCCATAGCTATAAGAGAGAAGCAAATTGCCCTTGTCTTACAACCCAATAAATTATGGTTTAGAGCTGGACCAGATTCTATTGGATAGAATGAAGTTTAGGGGTGTGGCCACTAATAACTCACACTGTAACTCTGCTATTTTAACTTCTGTACCACTGCATTAGAGCTCAGGGGTGTTGAACGACCAACCTGATAAATGTACTTCTGTCTTTAGCAATTACTGCAAGAATCACAGTCCTCATCACACATTGAACTAGCTAGCAATTTATTCTTTTTTTTCCACCACATCTGACAAATTTAGGATATGATGAGCGAAGGCAAATCGCTCTGAACAATTTCCTCTTGGCATTTTAATTAGTCTTGTGATAGCATCGCTAATTTGAATGGGGAGGCAGCGTTTCGTGAAATTAGTTTTTGTTGCTGGTAGGCACCCGGCCACTGGTGACCAAAAGCACCGTTTGAGCCCTGTGCCCCAGAACAACTCAGCCAGAACCTCATTGGGCCACCTAGCACCAGAAAGTATAATGTGGACAAAGGCTTGTGGTGCAGAGACTTGATTGTTGTAAATGTCAATCAAAGCTGGGCAAGGTGTATTTGACCCACACTTACATCATTATTTCATTATCATGTCATTCCAAACGTGTAAGACTTTTTCTTCTGTGCAACGCAAAAGAGAAATTTTTAACAGTAAGAACTGTTAAAGTTTCTTTGGCTAAAATGTTCAATTCTGACATCAATCACTCATCACATCATTCCAAAACCATAAATCTTTTATTGACCTAAGACAGACAAATAAATATATTTTCAATCAACCCTGAGAGATTTCAGTCCCTTTATTGATTGAAAGTCCATTCCATCACAACTTCAAAGCTTCAGAAAAATACATAAATACTAGAGCTGTCAATTTAACATGTTAACTTGATTAATAACTAGGGCTGCAACAACTAATCGATAAAATCGATAATAAGCGATAATGAAATTCGTTGTCAACGAATGCCGTTATCGATTAGTTGGGCTGCTTACGTTACTGAGGAGCGCGAACACAAGATGTACAAATACACACAGTTACACAGCTGCTCGCGCAATGGAGGTTACAGAAACATCTGCGGGAAAAAGCGCGCGCCCGAAGTCCTAAACGTGTCTAAGATGACGGTAACCTGCACGCTATGCAACACCGAG
>JAUCMU010000097.1:19932190-19945802 GCA_032275025.1 Enteromius treurensis | reverse complement strand
ATAATACAAAGTAAATACAATTAATTTATTTACTTTTATATTTATAGAAATACTATTTTGACCCCTTACAGGCTTTGGCCCACCCTTTTTTTTTTTGAGGGAGGGGGCACAACAATACTATTCTGCTTAGGGCACCCATTTGGCCAGCAGCGGCCCTGACATTTAGCCCATAACACTTAACCAAGTTATTCAATGTAAATAAGGCTACGTCTACACTAATCCGGATAAATTTGAAAACGGCGTTTTCGTCTAAAAACGCTCCGCATCCACACTATCGTTTTTAATAGTTTCTGAAATGACTGAAAACGTTTACGTTGCTGTATTGCGCATGCATGAAACGTAAGATGATTCGATCTTCATCATTACATCTGCCATTTATTTACTAACGTTACGTCTTCTTTGAAGAAAAGCTATCTGGAGCATGTACACACTGATATTAATCCTTAATAGGGCTGTCAAAATTGAGAGCAAACAAAACAACTGCTGTACAATGCCGTCCACCATCAGTTAACTGGTCACATGACTGCATCATTTGACTAAAATGCGTCATCGTTTTCGAAGGCCTCCATTTTCACAGTCCACACTGCGTTGAGAAAACGACATTTTCAAATTTATTTACTTTGGAGAGCGTTTTCAAAAAGCTCAGTTTTCCTTGACAAAAACGCAGTCTCGATGTGGAAGGAAGACCAAAACGGAGAGAAAAAGATGCGTTTTCAAACTAAAACGTATTAGTGTGGACATGGCCTAAGGGGTGTAAAACTCCTTCCTATAGAGCCAGTCCAGCAGATTTTAGCTCCAACCTGCTCAACCACCAACCAAGCAATTCCAAACACCTTAAATAGCAGGTTCTGGTGCGTTTAATTAAAGTTGGATTGAGTTTGACATCCCTGCTCTATATGGTTTATGGAAGATACATATTGTAAATTATCCAAAATGTTATGATTAGCATCTATTTATTTTTCGAACCGATACCGGAGATTATCTCATTATCTTGGGCTTTAGACAGTGAAGAATCGCTAGTGTTCTTAGTGTTATTTATTGTATAAACATGCATACAGCGGTTGGACAAAATAAGAAGTTTTACCACCATTTGCATTTAAGCTTCCAACCTTCTTATTCATATAATTGTTGAACAGTCAATGGAACATCTGCCAGCTGCTGAGGGAATCTTTTTCTCACTCTTTTCTCCAAAACAGCCTACATTGGTTTGATGATATTCAAGTCAGGTGATTTGTCTAGCCAGACGAGACGCTGAAGTTCATGTTTGTGTTCCAATTCCAACTGGTGCACCAATATTTTAGCAATGGTGCTTGCATTTAAAAGTCTTAGTAGTTGCAGCTCTTTCCTAGCAGTTGGCTTTAAGATTGGTTTTGATGAAACAGACACTTCAAGGTAATTATTGAGGCTGGGTTTTACTTTGCAGCTGTAGTTATGTAATGTTTGGACACAATCCTCTTTAGTGTTAGATGGCGCCTGTTATTAACTTTCGGTTTTTACCAACTGTTCGTCTTCGCTGATGACATCTTTCTATGCTTTGTGTTTGCAGTCGTTATCATAAAGACTGTTGTTCATCACCCATTTCACAGACCACTTTTTATAAGCACTGCTCAACACAACCTATACCACTTATATACAAACTAGTGAATATAGAAAATAACAAAAAAGAAATAAATGATAAAAGCAACATTTGGCTTTTCACTGTAGTCTTGACATCTACTGTTTCTTGTCAAACATAAAAGATTTAGATTTTGGTTGCGCAAAAATATCTTCTTTTGTGTTCTGCAGAATAAAGGGAGTCATTCAGATTTGGAACGGCATGAATGTGTGAATTTTCATTTTGTGGGAAAAATCCCAACTCTTAAAGATACCTCTTGCTTGCTTGCTATGCTTGATTTCAGTTTCAAGTTGGCGATCCTACAAAAATCATGCCATCTCTACATAAATAGGATCCACTGACTGAGATATGCAAATTATTTTTGGAAGCTGCTGAGTGAGAGCAAATGCTGTGCCTGATGCACATATGGGAAACTAATATTATTCAAGAACAAAAAACGGAATTCCCTCGGTCCTGAGGCCTTTGTAGCCCACATTGAAGACAAAAGGATTTGATGTGGGCCAAGCATACAGTATGCATAAAAAACAACTATAGTGTGTATATCTGTCATGAATGAGGACGTGAGGCGTGCGAGATCAGATGCAAGTGAGAGTTTATTGAGCTCAGAGTCAGGCAGACAAGGTCGAGCACCGGCAATCAGTATTAATAGAGGCACAGACAAAAGAGTAAACGATAATCCAGGCGAGAGTCAAAAGTACCAGTAAACAGAGTCCTAAGGGCAAGACGAAAACGTAGATCCAAGGGAAGCAGAGGCCGACAACGATAAATCCAGAATATGAAAACAGGGTACAAGAACACGAATTAACACACTGGGTTGATGACATACACTGAGACAGGCGGCGGAGAACAAAACAGCGAAACAGATAGCAAGGCCATCTTCCAGGGCGGAGCGGATGACGGCAGAGCCCTTTTGGTTCGGCCAGACTTTTGGGGCCACCAGACTGACATTGTGCCCTCGAGAACCAACCAGTCAGTGAACGCGCCCTTCGAGACCGTCTTGACAGTGAATACACCCTACGAGACCAGACAGGGAATGAGTGTGCCAATCGAGACCAAACAGGGAATGAATGCGCCCTCCGCGGTTGGAGCGATGGTGGAAGTGCTCTTTGGAACCCGACCGAATGTGTTAGCGTCCCCCTGAACCCTCCGGACCACGACTCAGCTACCTCCACAGGTTGAGCAGCCATGAATGGGGGCTCTGGAGAATCTACGGCTGATGCCGACTTCTACAGAGAGGCTGCAGCCATAAGTGGACCCAGTGGAGACTCCAAGCCACTCCGGAGGTTCTAACCCTGGAACCTCAAAGTCAACGTGGAGCTTATGAAGTGGGGGTTTCACCAAAGGCTCTGGCGCTTCTGAAATTAATCAATCTGGTTTACCAACCGGCTCGGGTGGATCAGGCCAACCTGAGTCCTGATCACAGATAGGGTCTGGTGGATCCGGACACTCAGGATCGGGATCACAGACTGGGTCAGACGGATCTGGCCATTCAGAATCGGGATCACAGACAGGGTCTGGCAGATCCGGCCACTCAGGGTCAATATCTCTTCTGACCTAAATTGCTAACAGAAACATTGTTTGCTGTCTTGCAGAATTCACGCTTCTGTAAAATAACTCTTAGTCAAATCATTTTTTTTGTTTTGTTTAATATTTTAGTTTGATTGGGAATTGTCAAGCATTTTTGACAGCTTATGCAACAACTGACTTTAGAAATATCAGTCGGTGGATGATTCATCAATTTATCATGCATCCTCAATCCGGTGTTATATCCAACTGTTGCTTGTGATTATTAATAGATGTTTAAATTGTGATCAGCAGGTCACCCGATTAGCTATTTCGTTCATTTCTTCATGCCAAATCTCTTGAATGATTGTGGTCTTAAACATTCTCGGCACAGATGAAGGAAATGAAGAGAAAAAAAGGATTTTTTAAATTATTGATCAGATGTGATTTATGAACCTCGCGCAGAGTGTAAAAGAGGAAGAAGCAAGTCAAAATACATTTATGGTCAGAAGCGTTTATGAAGTCTTCTGCCACCAAACAAATTTGGCGTAGTTATGGTGTGTCACTGACTTTATTTAGTGTTCAGTGTCGCATGATGAAATCATTCTAACATGTTTTTGCTTGGTTCATTAATATATTACACCATAATGTAATGTCTCTGAAAGCAAAGAGAGCTGTCTTCTTTATTTAGGCCGTGTTTGTAAACCGTAAGAAACCAGCTACGTGTTACATACAACTATTTCAAATTTCAGAAGCGATGTCCATAATTTCCCTTTGCTTTTTGATGTTGCAGTCGATAAAGGACGCTCATGTTAGGGTGTAACCTTAGATCTGAATGGCCAGGAAGAGTGAAGGTATAACAAAGTTAATATCTGAGATATGAATCAATGTAAGTACTCTACAATCTGGTCCTAGGGCCATTACCCAAAGGTTCCAATGCGTATTACAAGGGGACTGTGCTATACAGGAAGATTATCCAAGTAACCAATATCCTTCTGTGTGCAGTCTTACATTGTAAACAAAGCCATCAGCTGTACATTAAACAAAACATTAAGGGACACTGGGGCCAAAAGCACTTCCAAACAATAAATGGTTAAATTGAAGAATCTTAATATGTTTTCCGCAACATAAACTGTGGAGTTAATGTGTGAGCATATATTTAACACACTACTCTCAGTGAAAGAAAATGAGAAACGTTTTATTACGGCGGCTATATTATGCACTGTCAAGTAGCATTCAAATTTTTTTTCTTTTATGGTCTGCAGCTTACATATGAAATTGTGATGTGCATTATATTATTTGTATTATGCATGAGCACAAATCTTATGCAAATCGCAGAAGTGAAATCCTCCAGCCATTAAAGCATGTGTTTATTTATTACGCCATTAACAGTTTCAAATGAACACACATAAGACCAGCTGTCAGGGTGTGTGTTCTCTACAATCAGTGAAAATATTATTTTGAAAGATATGACAGATATTTTTTTATTTAGCACTGTCCTGCCATGTGACACTGACAAGCTGTGAGAATGTAGGAACACGACCCTAATAATGTGGCCCGCCAGGAGATGTCACTGTCGTGTGACACCTCAAGCAACTTCAGCTTCATGAAAAACAGTTACTTGTGAGATTTCCATTTATGTATCGCAGACTTCTGGAAAGTATTTGGTTGATTAGGGTGTCTTGTTTAAAAAACTAAATTGTTAATATCTTATTAACATCTCTGTTGTTACTCCTGCTAACAAAATGCATAAAGCTGTAATGCATGAAACATCTCCTCTGATTGTCTGTTTGTTTTGTGCCTACACTAACTTTTATATTAAATGTAAATGATTGTAGAATTTATGTGTGTGTGTGTATCTATTTTTTTTGTTTAAATCGTGTTTCAGATTAATAATGGTATAATTTAACATTTAGAGAGAGAGAGAGAGAGAGAGAGAGAGAGAGAGAGAGAGAGAGAGAGAGAGAGAGAGAGAGAGAGAGAGTTTTTTTCTTAATGTTTAAGATTTAATTTACTAAATGTATGTCTAGTTTCCGTTGATGCTATTTTGTTATTTGCAGCAAGCAAATATACAAATACGAGCCTATAATATATCAAAGTAGGCTGTATGCACAAAAGAGATACTTTGAAACAAACGTGTTTTTCCAATAGAAAGAGAATAAATGGGATCAGAAGAAAACGTCTGAAAAGAAAAACGTCCTTACAGTACGGGAATTCGATGATCAAGTGAACTGTGTTTTGGTCATAATCTGTTTTTTCTTTTACTTGTGATCTTAGAGGGGAATTTGACCCTGTCATGTTTCGGTGAGATGCACTCGTTCACGACGGACGCATGGAAACGTCAGAGCGGACTGATCGTAAAGACCCGTGTCACGTGACCGCCGTGAACCGAAGCGGTTTGGAGGGTTCGGGGATTCACCCGCTACTTCAACCGCAAGTCCAGCGGAACGCGACGCGCACTTCACGCCGTTCACAGACCGTTTGTTGAAACGCAAAGTTAGTTTGTGAGACCTATAAGGAGGGGTGGTCTTGAATAAATCTTTTCTGACGAAGCTCAACAGCGAAGACCGGAACGCTGCATTGTTAAGAAGAATATAGCGTTTGTTTAGTCCTTTGAGTTTAAAATGGGTGCGATACGCTTCACACAGTGATACCAACTGCAAATGTAGCCTAATCGTGTACCAGGGAAGCAGGTCCAGGACTTCAGTTACTTCTGAGAAGATTTTCAACCCGTCTTTCGTACTTCATTCGAGAAGAAATCACTTTTTCCATCTGCGCGGACAAGTTATTTGGGCGACGATATAGTTTAACATCGCATAACTTCAGGTCGAGTGCACATCGAAGAGCCGGATCTCATCCATAAAATATCTTTACAATTTGACCAAATGTCAAGGTTATAGCGGAAAAACCCAAATCGCCACCCAGCTCTTAAATGAAACACACACGCCGTGTATCAGCTGTTTGTGGCCGATGCATCTAATCTGAGATGCTTTTGTAGATTATTAAACTAACAAGCTCGTGGAGGACATTGGTATTGTGCGGTTGCTATACCATTGCTGGCGTTTCACGGGATTATAGTTTGAATCTAAAATCTCTGGATGGACGAAAACGACTGTATTCCATGTCGTGTGGATTACTGAGAGAGTGAGAGAGAGATACGCGTGGGAATCGAGACACCTGAGCCGGATACCTGTAACTTTTCTCTCTCGAAAGCTCTTCATTGCGCTTTCGGTCGCTGCTTGACACGGTCTGTTTTATTTAACTCTCAACCGGTTTGGTATAATGGACGTGAGCGCTCTAGATAAAGTTCACCAGCATCACAATCCAACAGATTCTCGCTGGGAATTCGTCGCTGGACTGTAGACGTCGGTCGGGAGATATTTTGGAGGACCGCTGTTTTTTATCGCCTCAAACGGGATTTATTCGTGGAAACTACTACGATGTCCGTTATACGCTCTCGGATGGAAACTCTGCTGCTGTATATGTTCATTTCTGAAGGTAAGTCCGCGTGAGCGGGGTTCATGCCATACTTGTTTGCTAAATCACGTCTGGCTGTTGTGAATGACTGCAGCGGCTTTTAGCCTGTATGTTTGGATGTTGGGCTGCAGTGGATTTTACAAGTCTTAATTGGTAATTCAGCACGCATACACTAAAGCGCAGAGCTGAAAATAAACCCATTTGAACGCTTGAAGTTCTTGTTTTCTTGCTGTCTCCTGCCTCGATGGGCAACGGAAGTGTCTAAGGCGGTTTTTGCCTTCATTTACAATGCTGTTGTGTTTGTTAATATAACATATACTTATTATTTAAGCATAGCAACTGTCCGCAAGGTGGGAGCATGACTAAAGCTCGGGGCCAACCATGACGAAAGATTCCCGCTTCATAAAACAATGGAATGCATATTTAAAACAAGGAGGTTATTTTCCCCACCCCGTGTTATGTTTAAATAAGGGAGTAAATTAGGGGAGTTGAGGGTCTACCTCTATTTAATTATAGTCAAAACAAAATGTGCCTTAAAGTACACAGGCAACATAAACAGTAGTGTAATTTCAAAGGAGCTTTCAAAGATTTTGGGAACCATAGAAGTTGTCACAAGTTAGACACATTGAGTGTTCTTATTAGGCGCAAAACAGACGCAAGAGTGGCCAGAAGAGGTTACCATAGCAACAGCTATATATATGTTTTATATGTAATTATTTTTAACATACTGTAAATCAAAGGCAGAACATCTGATTTTTTTTTGTTTAGCAATGAAAGATTAGTAAAAATCTAAGGTTAAAGGTGTATTTTTCTTTTTCTTCTGGCTGTTTCTTTTGAGAGATCAAGTGTTGCATATTATTTTAGGATGATCCGTCCAAGGCATCAGCACATGTTCAAGTTCATTTCAGATTTGCTCCCTGTTTTTCGTCTGCATGGTAAAATAACATTGTAGGCTGCTTATCTGATTGCCAGTCTGCAGTCATATGAATCCATTCATGTCTCTGTCTTGTTTTTTTTATTTCTAAATATTTTGATCAGCTATCACCGCTGTCTCTCATGGTTTAATTAAAAATTCATCGGGATGAATCGAATTTGAAACAAACAACAGTTATGCATAGGCTGCTTTAGAATGTTATCATGGCAATATAGTGTGCCTAAGATTATTACATTGACTGTCATCAGTAGAGAGGAGACATGCCTTTGAAATATTCCTTTGAGGTCTGATCCTTTCCCTTATTTTCCTTTCATGAAACCATAAGAACAAAGGCAACCTCATTTGGGAGTCATCAAAGTCCTGAGGATTCGTAATGTGATCTATCATGGTATTTGACAGAAGCTTGGATATGAAGAACGCCAGAAAAGGAGTTTGTTTCTGGTTTGAATTTTCAGCTTTGAGTTATGTCATTGGAATTATTAGTTAATTTAAATTTGATTGACTTGTTTGGATTTCACTCTTTCGTGATTCATATGCTAAATATATATATATAGACAGGAGCGAAGGTTAGATGTGCTCATAATGTCATGTGTCATGCACTGTCCAATACAATTGCACATGTTTTGACAACAATGCCACTCACTCATGCGTTTCCATTTGTAATCCAGACAGCCTTCATCTGCGGTTGATACTGATGTAGCTGGGCAATAAATTGGGCCAGCACAAGTGTGTCTTCTCCGCTTCCAGTTACAAAAGTGACAGACAGGAACCAGGCATAAAGATCAAGGCTTAGCAAAACATCAACAAACCTGAGACGTGCCGAGAGCTCTCTAGGAATGTCTTGTTTGTTAATCCACAGTGTTGCACCTGTGCGCAGAGCCCTGGTTTGGTTTCAGAGCTGCTTCCTTGTGAAACCAAATCACCTGGAAAGAAATAGCTTTGTTTTGTACTCTTGTTTTATTTATTAGGCCTGGGAAAGAGCGTCGGTGGAGCATCACTGCCTTGATTGTTAGACCCCTGTGCTTCCCCTTAACTTTACGACAAACTATCCGAAAATTATTCTCAGCAACAACACTAATTGAATTCTGATTTAGATGACGACTCTTTCATGGTCTTAAAAGGTTTGGATGTTTTATATTTCATCACGCATTGAGCAGAACAAATACAAATCTAAATGTGTCTTGTCGTAGATGCTGCGTTTACTCGAGAACAAACTTTACAGGGAATGTTAATGCAAAAACGAAACATCTATCATCATTTTCTAACTCTCATTGTATTTCAGTAAAAAAAAAAAAAGACCCCACTGACCTTCATTGTACAAATAATCCTTCCAAATATCTTCTTTCAAACTTATTACCAATCACAAATTTGGAAAGATGTGTGAATGACAGGATGCAATTTTTGGGAATGTTTGAAAACTCTTTAAAGGTGCTTTATAGGGTTTGTTTACCCAAAAATGAAAGTTGGATCTTCGAAGCATCCTAGGTACGGTATATGTGACTTTGTTCTTTCAGATGAATTTAACCAGAGTTATTGAAAACTGTCCAGGCCTCTCCAAACATTTCTAGTTGGTGTTTGCTTTATACAGTTCAGAAGAGGTGCCCATGTGTCCCTATTTCAAATGTAATAAACACTCACTTCCGCTTACTAAAGTATGTGTTAGCAGTCCCGGTAGATGATGTAAGACGTACCCTTTGCGTGATTGGTGACGTGTGCAGAGAGAGAACAAAACAAAACACCAGTCATTAGCTAGAAGTACAAACCAAGGATTTGTAAAGGAAATTGTCTGAGGATTTCGATATACGCCAAGAGGATTGGCTCTGGTTTTGCTTTGCCGAAGTACGGGAAATTTAGTTTCCTTTGCTCCTACATTTCTCAGAGGCATACGGTTATCCGTCTGACCTTATTCCACGTGCCACAGTCAGCAGAAGTGAGAAAAAAGTGTTTATTGTATTTTATTATGTATCATTTAAAGTTAAGAGCTGTCAAATGTTAAACATCTTGTAGGTAATTGTCAATCTTATAGTAAAAGTGTTCCTTTGTACATATTTTATTAGACAGAAGCTCTGAAGTAGTTTCTGTGTCCATTTCAATGCCCACCTTTTGCCAGTTTTTGGCAAGCCACACAGCTCGAACACTCCTTTAGGCAAGCAAGGAGAGCTCTCATTTGTTATTAATTGGCCCTGCTTTTTATCTACTGCTTCATATGAAGTCCTTGACAAACCTGACAGAATTTGTGCAGGTTCACCTGGAACTAATGAGATTTCTTAATGGGATTTAGTTTTGTGTGACATTTGTAAACTCAACCAGCCTAATTATCAACCGGATAAGGTCTGTTTGAACCTGAACGGACATCAAAAAAAGAGAAATGTTTTCAATTGAAGCAGTTTTATTATATATAGCATTTTATTTTTTGCAGAATATTTCATTTCAGCATTCCTGGGTTAAAGAAAAATGTCATTTCATCATTTGGCTTACACATGCACGTTAAATCATTGATTAATGCAGTAATAGCATTAGCGGGCACCAACAGCCAAACAGCGAACGTTGTTTCTTGTGCTACGCTGAAAGACGGCGTCGTGAAGTGGTGCTTCCTGCAGATATGGCATGACTGAAGACCCCCCACATCGGCCCGGAAGGCACAATGGCCTTTCTTCGGAAAGCACGCAACTTGTTTATATTCACTGCACATTGCCCTTTAAAAGGAAGATCTCCTCCAATCGCAAGCTCTGTGATCAACAACCGCACCAGGATTGCAACGTCCTTTGAAACGCTCTTTTATTTCTTCAGAGGGAAGGCCTAATAGCATGAGATGGCTGTACTTTGCCATCGTTAAAACATCCTCTTTGAGTTTGAAGTTGACCCTTTGTCATGCGAGATAAATTGCCTCTCCCCAGGCAACCTGCCTGACCCATCTGTCAACCAATCAGGGAAGAGACACCGCTTGTATCCTCCAGACTCTTTAGTTTGGTACCTACTGTGTCCATTCATCACTTACACCCTTCATTGTCATCATATACAGTCATCATAAAACGATAGCTCTGAGAATCACAAGCAGGAACGTCTCCCAGACAGCGGGGATGATAAAAAATCACAAATGGATGACGTTTGCGGCATCTTGGCTTCGGCGTGTTTTTTGGAATGGCTGTTTTTTTGCATGGTGTTCTTGCTTTAATAAGACTGCGGCTATGATTAAAGGGCTGACTCAGGAGACTGTAACCTGTATTTCCTACTCTTGTTTCTAGCCCGTCGTTTTATGCCTGCCAGCTGCACAGGATTAGTGTCTTGACAAAAGGAATGCTTATTAATAAGAAAATTGTCTCTAGCTGCAGGAAAATGAAGTAGATGTGAGATGCATATTTTGTTAGGCTGAAAAAGCTCTGTGAGGCTATTAATTAGTCGACTAGGAGCATTTGCTAGGACAGAAACAAATAGATTAGCTGGGAAAATGCCTCTTGCCTTTTCGAGTAGAATTATCATTATCACAACCACTTTCAAAGACTTTGGCTGTGTCGGTAGAAATGTGCCAGCCGGAACAGATTCAGCTTTACCGTTTATACCGAGATGGATATGTTTTCCATGGCTGTCAGTGGGATGGACTGCTTTATGTTCTTTACGTATAGCAGAAGGAGAAAAAAAAGAAAAGAAAGTGGATTTATTCATACATAACTAACCCAAAACAAGTCAGAAAGAAGAAGAACTTGTTACTAAAACGCATCAAAGATCATCAAAACAAGTTCGAATGTGACTAATCAGAATCTACAGGTATGTATGTATACAGATTTCAAAAACTCATTTTTGATCAGTAATAGCATATGCTTTAGCCGAGGGCTGCCCAAACTCTGTCCTGGAGGGCCGGTGTCCTGCAGAGTTTAGCTCCAACCCTAATTAAACACACCTGAAGAAGAAACCTACATGCAAGTGTGTTGAGGCAAGTTAGATCTAAACTCTACCGGACACCGGCCCTCCAGGACCAAGTTTAGACAGCCCTGCATTAGCCTATCGTTAAGCACTTCATTTGAACAAAACTAGTCCTATCCTAACAATCCATACATCAGTCGAAATCTTATTTATTCAGATTTGTACATTTTAAGATGATGCATAATTGATTTATTATTACTTTTAAATGTTAAAAATAACATTATTTAGAAATATTTGTAGAGTTAAAAAAAGAACGGTCTCCAATTTGCATGCGTTTAAGGAAATTTATTGTGATATAGAAGATCTTGATCATACTTTACACCTGTACTTGGGGAAAAAACCTGTTTCCCGTCCTCCAGTCTAAATCGGTGCTGCTGTAGTGCCATTTTTTTTTTTTATAGCTTAAGTGGCTAAACATTAATTAGTGTCTTTTGACATTTAATTACCACACTAACACTTGTTAAAGACTTAAAATTGTTAAACAGGTTGTCAAGGTTGTAAATAGCTCTGTGAAGTCCAAACATTGTCAGCACCCACTGGACATTTTGCCTTTGCATGAGAGACTGTGATCTGTGATCACTGCAGTGGAAGCTGAAGAAATATGGCCAGATTTTTGCCCTCCAGCATTTCTTGGCTCCTCACGTGTTCCTGTTTGCCTCCCTCCCTTCCTCTCTTCCTCCATATCCGCCACTGCCTCTCTCCCTCCCTCCATATCTCATGTGCGACAAATCTGCAGAAGTCGCTCACACCCAGTGCCCAAGCCAGCTAGATGTCCCCTCAGCCTTTAAGCTTTGCTTTCTTTTCCCCTTACTTCACTTGTGATTTTTTTCTTCCTTTCACACTGCTGTAGGCCTTTGTTTGGCATGAGGTTTTCACAACCCAAAGTAAGCGAAGTAAGAATGATTAGAATGGCAAATTGGTTGGGTCTACAGTCAAGAGACTGTATTTAGATGTCTCAGACTAAGGTGGGTGGTAAAGGCCTGCTTCATCATTACTTTCCCTAATTGAACGACACCTGTGGCAGGAGAGGTGATGACGGCGACGAGGGCTGACTGGGTCAGTGTAGTCTCAGCATGACTCATTAGTCTTTCTGCTGGGCACTTGTGCTGCTGCTTGGCTGCTTTTAAAAATCCTCAAGCTTGCACAGTGACAGTAGCACAGTAACCTCAAACTGTGAGTGCAGAGCCACACTGAGGGGGAAATGTGTGTGGGTTGACTAGATGACTGTCACTGTGTAATATTATGCAACAGTTGTAATAAAGTATTAAAAGGGGGGTATTATCTACGCTTTCATAGGCCAAATGTTTGTGGATGCCCAAAAAGCACATCTGTATATGCCTGTTGTTTTTTTGTTTGTTCTCTTCTGGGGAGGGATTCGACTAGTTGGAACATGGCTGTGGGGATTTGCTCCCATTGAGACACAAGCATCATTGAGGTAAGACGCTGATGTTGGGTGATGGGGTAATTCATCCCAAAGGTGTGCAGGTCTGGTAGTCGTGCAGGTCAGTCAAGTTCGTCCAAATCATACTCAGTAAATCTTCTTTTTTGGACCTCGCTATGTGCACTGCGGCATTGTTGCCAAAGTTGGAACAGAAGGGCTACAACACATTCTACCAGTCAAAGCAGTACGGAAGCTGAATAGCAATTGGTGGAGTGGTGGTAACACTTTAGTATAGGGAACAGTTCTCACTTGTTGCTCATTAGCAACAAGTTAATGGTTTGTTAATGCGAGACTCGGACCTTAAAATAAAGCAGGACTGTTGGAGCTAATAGGATCACATTTTATTCATACCGCACACATGCATGCTTACACAATGCTTACATTTACTTTACTAATGGTTGAAAAGTAGGTTCTTCAAATGCAGTATGTGTCGTAATTTTTGGACCCAGGCACTGCCTAAAAAGGTTTAGGCAGCATAAATGAAATATAGCATAAAAAATGCTGGGTGGAAATGCAAAGATGTGCATAAATTCTAAATATACATACTACAAAGTAGGATACACTTTTTTTTTTTTATCTGATAAGAACAAATGTGCAAAGACTATGATTTAAACACTAGGGATGCAACGGTACAGTGAGCCCATGGTTTGGTTTGTATCACGGTTTTCTGGCCACGGTAACGGTTCGGTTTTCGATACATCAATATTACTGTACAGTACTG
>JAUCMU010000097.1:19894838-19925158 GCA_032275025.1 Enteromius treurensis | reverse complement strand
CTCTGCCCTTTACCAATCCAGCCACGGGCCCATCCATCTGGCCCATCAAGACTCACTCTCATTTCATCAGTCCATAATACCTCTTGAGATATTTCTTGATCCAGTCTTGACATTTCAGCTTGTGTGTCTTGTTCAGTGGTGGTCGCCTTTCTTACCTTGGCCATACACACACCACAGCCTCTTGTGCCTTATTACTTAATTAGAAAATTAAAGTATATATATAAAAAAATTGTGCACATCTCACAACCCACGCAGTAAAATATCATCTTAGTAAAATAAACCAGGTTCCGATAACTTTTTCTTCAGTTCACACCACACACATCCCGTGTTCACAGATCGTCAGACTCTTTATTGTTGCATATTTAATGTGACATAGGGCACTGTCATCAGCTGCACCAAATGCTCAGGTGTAGAGTGCTTCCACATCGAGCAGATGGGTGACTTTAAATGTATTCTATTTCTTTTTTTAATTGCAGTTGTATTTGCTGCTGTTAATTGCTCATGAAAATGCATAATCTGAATCTTGAACGCAATTTGCAGTCGACAGCACTCTCCATTGAGATGCTAATGACAACCCTTCTCTGTAAACCTAATCTTTTGTCGTTTGCGAAATTGTTTTTCTTGTCACATAAGGAGTCCACTTCTTCTTCTGTTCTTTTCTCAGCAGGATAAGGAGTTTACTTAAAGTTCTGTAAATAATTGTCTGCTTGCTATTGGAAATTATTACAAAGTAGCGCACATTCTTTGGAGGCCTGGTTTGCACTTCAAACAAATGCTACTAATCATTTGGATCTGTATTCCCGTAAATACTCAAAAATGAGTTAGAAATGCTTATGAGATTAAAAAAATGAAGATCTGAATAGTGGTGCAGGCAGGAAAGGACTCTTGACCAGACTTACAGCTATATTTTTGCACACAGCAACCACATTCTAACTGTGTGCTTGCTCATCTTGTGCTTTGTTCACACATACAATATCATTGTGACATTAGTGTACTGGTACGGTTTCAGCTTCTCAAAAAAGTGCCAGGTTTGCTGTTTTACAGTTATTACTCTTTTCTGTTCTTTAGAATAACATGCACCAATGAATCATTTAAAATAAGACCAGGATGAATTCATCAACTTGGGTTTTTTTTTTTTTTTTTTTTTTTTTACATTTTTATACAGGCACTGTGATTTTTAATCGATCCAAAATGTAAGGCGCTGGGCAACTTTTTGGGCAATGTTGCCGGGTAACTTTGGGAAATGTTGCTGTCAGTAGACAACCGGTTAAAGCAAAGGCTCAAAACCAATTATCCAGATAGAAAGTTATTACACATTTTCAATGGAAAAGTGCCCAAGCAACAAAAAGCCCAGCACAATTGTTGCCATGTGTATCATCAGCTTTAGTCATGCAAGTAACATGTACGTCTAGAAACAAACAAATGATAAATAAGTAGTGGGGGTAGGGGACCTATACTAACATTCTTTATATTTTTAGGGTGACACTTGGTGTTTTTCAATTACAATTTCTTGTATTTTATTATCTATTTGTTTTGTTAATTACAGTTAAACTAAAACGTTAACCTTTTGTACAGTGCAAATGGAATACTGTTTATTACTTATTTAATTACCTGTGCAACCTCTATTCAAAGTTATCTGATGTCATGACAGAAAGCGGATGAATTCTAAGTTGTGAAGTTGTATAATAGACGTTATGTAATCCTCTCCTCCAGTGAGATGTGAATTTGAGAATTACATTCTTATACATTTTAATCTGAAATCTGGATGTTGGGAATACTTTGGTTAGTTCACCCAGGATCAGTGTACAGTAGTAATTTGTTGTTTTGTTTGTTATTTATTTATTTTATCAAACTCGGATCACATTTCCAGTGTTTTTTCTCTTCTTCTTTTATTATTATTAATATATATATATTATTTTGTTTATTTATTTATTTTTTTTTCTTAAATCCAGTCTAGTCATTTGAGATTAATGGCTTCAGAAGACTTTCTTTCTTTCTTTTTTTATTTTCAAGTTTCACGGTCATCGTCATTATAAACTGGAAAAGAGCTGCATTAACATTTTAGAAAAATCTGTACTGTCCATTTAAGAATGTGAATGAGGTAATTTGATAACCTCTGTCTTTCAGTTTCTTCTTTCTTTGCATGAGAGGCCACTCACAACTGATCCTCTGTTTGCTGCCGCACAATAGGTACCAGCGTTTTTGGAGACGGTACAAGCCTCTTTGCCTTCTCTCCCAACCTTCACCCTGCAGTCAGCGTTTGTCCTAGATTTATTGTGTGTTCTCTCTCTCTGTGTGCCCTCATCTCTCGCTCGCTCTCTTTCTCATCCTAAGCTTTCCACTGAAATCTATTCCTCAGTGTCATTCTGATTTCCAAACGGAGGGAAGCTACAATGCTTAACTGAGCGGAGAAAGTTCCCCATCTTGCATTTAAATTATTCCCATTTGTGCAACCACATGACCAAAGCTAGACTGCCACCTGTCACTGAAATGTCTTCTGCCATTCCAAATACTTGAACATAATTGTTTTTTTTTTAAAATTTGCCACTTTGGCTGGAATCTCATGCTACCAGTCAGAATGATATGAAATGGAAAATAGTGACAGCTTGGCCCCCATTTTGCGCCAAAAATTGCTCTGAGTTGGCATTCAAAAATGTAAAAAAAATAATAATTTGTATCAAGTCTGCTGTATTTTATCAATTTATGGGACGTTCTCATTGTACTTGATTATACTGTGTGTGAGAGAAACTATTTAGTTTAAATATTTGTGGGTAAGTAATGTGACACTCTTGTTTTTGTTGCAGCAAACAAAGAATCAAATCAGAATCATTTAAGATTCATTAATTTACACAGCATCGCTGTTTTTATGGCGGATCACTGAATGAACCGTATAACATCAACTCTGTGCTGGATATTAAAATCAGTGTAAACACTATTAATAAGCACAGTGACAAGATCGGCAGTTTAAGACATTAACATGTAAGCAAGAAAACAAGATTTCAGATATCAAGATTTATTTTCAATTATAAATATGGCTTTATTGGATTAACCTTAAACACATGAACTAAACTAACACAGAAACACGCATTCACACATCGCAGGAAGTTGCAGGAAGTGAGAAAGTAAGGAAAGAGTGAGTTTAAGAGAATGAAAATGTGAAATCCTAAATTTACAGCAATAGGTGCTACTGCATCGACTTGAACAACCATCAATCAAAAAATTAACTCTCACATTGAGTTTATCAATGAGGTTAACATTAATATCAATTTCATCAGTTCAGTCTGAATCTGGAGGTTTGTACTTGCGTTGCTGATGTGCTACGGGATTCCTTCTGTGGTCCACGCTGCAGTAAGGGGTTTCCCAAGGCTGGTGATTGGCTGAAGTCGTCGTGGAAGTCTTTGGAGGCTGATGATTGGGCGGTGGCTGAAGCAGAAGCGAGCCACGCCCGGTTTGAAGTTTGATGCAGTGCAGTTGGAGACTTGGAGACATGGCAGGAAAAACATTAACTTACACAAACTGAGTTGGGATTCTCAATACGTGTTCTATAATATTATATATTCTTTAATGATAATGCACTAAAACAAAAACTTTTTATAAAAGTTTGAAATACTTGAAATAAAAAAACCCCAAAACAATATATGTGTGTGTGTATATATACAGTATATACATATAAATACATAATTTGAAAATACATAATATATAATAATACATAATTTGATGCAGTAAAAAAAACCAAAAACTGAAATAAACCTTAATTAAATTGCATTGACATAAAATAAGTTTGATAAACTTGAACTCTACTATCCCAGTGAAACTACACACACACACGCGCTTGTGTTTAGTTAACTT
This sequence comes from Enteromius treurensis, assembly GCA_032275025.1. Classification (NCBI taxonomy): domain Eukaryota; kingdom Metazoa; phylum Chordata; class Actinopteri; order Cypriniformes; family Cyprinidae; genus Enteromius; species Enteromius treurensis. The sequence continues at coordinate 19,921,309 of JAUCMU010000097.1, read as the reverse complement.
TTTTTAGAGAATATTTAACAAAGTGATTCATGGCCTATTAACTCATTTCATAGAAAAACCTTTGTCCATTAAATCAAAGTCTTTTGCGTCTTAACAAGGATGATGTTAAGATGATAACAAGAATTGATCACTCAGTCAAAGCTGTCACGACACAAGTCCTGTGATGTTTATCTTACAGCCTGACAAAAGACCATTGATGTTGTGCAGTCTGTCTTGGTTTTACACAGACCCTAACCCAGGGCTGTTTCATACAATGCGACAGGCAGCAATCAGGACAGAACGAAAAACTGCATAGTGTTCGCTGGGCTTTACAGTATATAAGATCTTTCTGCATCATTATAGATTATAGATCATTATTATCTCAAAGCAGCCTTTTCACAATAATCAACTGCCAGCAAGTCTTCTAATGAGTCACTCTGCAGATATATCTCATAAAATGGCAGAGCAAGAGAGTCAAATGCCAATTGAAAAGCTAGGCACAAAAATAGCATAACTAGATGACCCGAGACCTCAGCTGTCCTTGGTCACCCGGGTATTGAGGTCACGGCATTATCTGTCCTTCTCCTGCGTAACAGCTTTTTAAAACACGAAGTATGCCATTTTGCCAGTTTGCTCTTTCCTCCACTGTTATACCACTGCATAAAGCATTATGGAAGGAATAAAAAGAATGATCTTTTTCTCATCATTGTTGATTGTTATTGGTTGGGCTGCAGCCATCAATGCTAAAATATTATGAGTTATGTTTTAGTTAAGTAGTTTAAAATACTCTTTGCTTTTTGGGTGTCAGAAGACTCATTAAATAGTGTTTGTTTTCCTTCTTAGGGCAGGATTAAAACAGCAGTTATTTTCTCAGAAGATCATTTCTTAAACATAAAATGATTGTGTAAACAGTAATATTCAACTGGTACATTTTTTAACCATAAATATATAGATATTAGGGATGTGCATCTCGATAACAGGCTGATGCGACACGCATCTCAATGATACAAATAAAGATGCATGTGAAGCAGCTACTGATGTGATGCAATACCATTTACTATTACAACACAGTGCGATCTGATTTCGGTTTCATTTAACACAATGCTATTCAATGCAATGGGGAAAAAATGGTTCAGACCGATAGCAAATCATAAATGAATGTCATGAACGTCTTCTAATGCCCCTGTCTCTGTAGTGTTGAGAAGCAATTGAAAATAATTACTGGTCACCGTTTAATAGTATAGCGCATGTACGAATAATTCGATATGAATTAGGGCCGGGACTTTAATTTACTTTAATTAACGCATTAATTTAGATTAATTAATTACACAAAAATAACACGTAAAATTTTTTTTACACATTTTAATCGCACTTATTTTTGCACCACGGAATGTTTCTCACTGGATGAGTTTCGGCGGACCAGTTGTACTGGAGTACCAACTAGCCGGTCATGTAATCAGCGGTAAATGCCTTCAGGTGCGTGATTTCACATTGCGCCGTATATACTACACACAAAAAATCACGTGCGGCCCAATATTGGTCTGTTGGACTTGGTTGAACAAAAATAAACAATATTTTGTTGCTTAAGTTTATGTGTTCAGTCATTATTCAATGCTATACAAAAAATCCATATGAAAAAACTTCTCACTGTTCTCAGGTCAAATATTTATGTGCGATTTAATTTAGATTAATTAATTACAAAGCCTCTAATTAATTAGATAATTTTTTTTAATCAAGTCCCGGCCCTAATATGAATACATCAGTTTTTACAGATGCAGATACATAAAAAAAAAAAAAATGATGGAAGGCCAACCTGTATCTGATTGCAAACTTTTTCTTTAAAATCATCGCATCGTTAACTTTTATGCCAATACACAAATGCAAATCAGTGAATCTTACCATCCCTAATAGATAATGACTTCAGATAACCAAGTGAGCATATAAGATATTAGTGAGATTTAGAATTCTACTGCATGCTACTGTATGCCAATATTATAACATTGTTGCTCAATAGTTATAAAATCCTTCGAAGGATCTACTCACACTAGGCAGTTTAAACCGTGCCCGAGCGCGTTTGACCACCATAGCGCGGTTGGTTTGACTAGTGTGAGTGCTCGGAACCATGCCCGGGTAGTTTAGCCGTCCCTGGCCCGCTTGGAAGAGGTGTGCCAGAGCACCATTCAGTTGGACTCGGGCGCGTATGTAGTGTGAGCGCTAACCGTGCTGGAGCACGGAACTGGACGCGTGACGTCACGTTTTTGTAACGCTCCAAAACCAACATAGCGGGGAAAGGGTCGCTTCGGTCTAAGGCAGGGGTGCAATGTTTGTTTAACAATAGGCTGTAAGAGGGCTGTGGACCACCGCCGACCAAACGACTCAAAATTACTATCCACAAAGTAAACAGAGAGATGGACTCCATCGCGTTCAGCGAGAGCGCCGCTCTTCCTGTTTATCCTGAAACCGTTGCACCATAATGACGTAAGCCTGCTCAGGCACGAATGCTGAAACCCTATGTGAGTGCAGGCCAGAGGGGGAGTGGGAAGGGGGGACAATCGTACAACCATGCCTTGTGTGAGTACACCCTAAATTCCTTAAACATCTCAGATTTTAGAATGTTAGGCTATCCTAACCCAAAGTTAATTTTCATGATTTAAAATAAAATATATATTATTAATTATGATGATTATTATTATTATTATTATTATTGTTTTCTTTAAGACACTTTTATTTTTCATCTCATATTTGCCAAATATGAAAACAGAAATGTATTCTTTAGAATGTTTTGGGAAAATAGCCCTCTCCTGGTAGGAAAGGCTATGATTGATTATCTGGGAAATTACCATTTTCCAATTGTGTCCTTGAGAAAGGCCTCTAGGTTGCTCTAGGGTTTCTGTCCCTGTATGAAACGCACTGTCACCTTGTATAAGCGAGCATCTGCTTTAATGACAGATTTGATACATGTCTCTTCCCATTAAGGGAAGCAGGATTTTATCATTTATACAATCCTGTCCTGTCAAGTGGCATTGCACATTGAGATTCTGCTAATTTACTTTCTATGTCACAGGATGTAGCTCTATTGTAAGAAATGTTGTAAGGACATTGTCTAAGCAGGCTACCACTGGGCGTTCCATTGACACACTCACAGTGCATATGTTCCCCATGCAGCAGAAATTAGTCAGGGAACTAAAGCTGGATTTGTTCTAGCAAGACGGCAGAGTGCTCCCATAAATACCAGTGTACCACCCAAGGGTGAGTGTTAATGGACTGCAGTTAACAAGGTTTCGTCAACACCATTTCCTCGCTTTTGTAAGGAAAAATCACTGGACCCTAGCCACATTAAAAGCTCTCCATGTATCTATGAAGGCCAGACTTCATGCTCTGAAAAGGACCAAATGATATGCCCTTCTCACATCCTTAGCCCTATTACTTTAGCCGATATAAGCGAATTATATAACAGCAGCCGAATATGCTCAACATAAATATGACTTACACCCGCAACATACACTTAAGGCGGATGTGTGCAGTATTTCAAATGTTAAAATATTGTCTTCTATCTCAGCTTGTGTGTGGAGACATAAGTAAGCCATTCAAATAAATAGACTCCTCTGAAAAGTGTAAACACTGGTTCTTTGGCTTTCACAACATTACACTGCTTGAGCTTCTGGAAATGTCAGCTTTATATCAGCCAGTGGCCTGAGCTTGGAATTGAACTACCTGTTTGAATCCTCTTCATTAAGTATGTTTACATGCAATTTAAAGTTTGATTTTCAGTCAGTCTAAAACATTTATTCCTTTTTTTTTTTAAATGTCACCAGTCGTAAGCATTTTAGCTAACACTGTATTTTAATGTAGCGGTAAGATTTTTCAGCTTCTGTTTTTTTCCCATAATCTCCCTCAAACGAGTGCATGTAATTGTTGCCGTGCGACCTGTTTTAATTTCTCTACAAAACGTTAACCGTATGTGTGTGTTCTGTGCGCTGAATGCTGATACAATGACGTTCTGCCGTTGAGATTTTAGATTGGTTAATAATGGCTGTCAATCACTCAGGGCAGGAGACGGCGCTAACTACAGTGGTATAACTACAATATACCTATAAGAGGTGAAGAAGAGGGAAAATAAAAAGAACACTGACTGATTTCTAGGGATGCTCCGATCATGATCGGCCAATCTAAAATGCGCGTTTTGTCAGTAAATACGCTCCTGTAATCAGCGCTAAATGCCATCAGGTGCGTCATTTCACATTGAGCCGTATATACTACACACAGCCGTTGTTCACTGACGAGCTGCGCAAAACCATGTTTATTATCAGCGTGGATTTGCACAGCTTGTCAGTGAACAACGGCAGTGTGTAGTATATACGGCTCAATGTGAAATCAGGCACCTGATGGCATGATAGGAATAAGATACTTGTCTATAGCCTGCTGCAGCACCAGTGCTACCAAATAAAAAAGTTAATTTTGCGCCCTGGCCTCAGCACTGTGTACTTGCTCCAAAAAACATGTAAATATTGGGTGACATTCAATATGTAGGCTATTTAATCATGAAGTTCAGATATTTGATTATGCATGGTGTCATGTATACTCAGACAGGCAGAGGAAGACTAGCTCGACGACACACAAACATTCTGTAGAAAACTTGCTCACAGCAGCTTTAAATATTACTCCAGGGTAATTGACATCTCATATCAAGCCTCATAAACTAGCAGCATGTGGGCCAAATTCAACCTGTCAATCATTTGTGTTGGCCTTCTGATCAAGATGAAATATCTGTGCTGCCTTATTAGAGCACTCAATGCATAAATGTCAGCACTTCAGCAGCATGCAGTCCTTTAGGTTAGAGCTCAGCAATACATATTAGTAGGGTATGTGTTTAAACTGTTTCTGGCCATAGCTAAATGTAATGTAAATGTAAAGGGAAGAGTAAGCACTTTTTGTTCAGTTTGTAGTTTAGTTTATCTTAGAAAAAAAAAAAAAGTTTTTATTATGAACATGTTATAATCCCAGCTCTGATAATAGTTTTTCATGAAAAGTCAGGCCTGTTTGAAATAATAATAAAAACAATAATAGATTAATAAAATAACACATTCTGTAAAAGGTAGATTCGAAAATAAGGCAACCAATATGTTGTTTGAAAAACGCAAATTGCAAGAGCAACAAGGAGTGATGAAACATTAGCACCTTTAGGAACCCAGTTCACTTCGCCTGATTTCACAGAAGCTCTTGATATTCAAGTGTACTCCTCTCACACTATAAAAAGAGGCTAGATCTGGCTTCTTCAGCTCAGAAATGTCATGTAGAATCAGAGGGTTGGTTCATGTGCTGTGTGGAGCTGTCTGCTGATGCAAGCCTAGGTGGAAATATCCGTTGATTCCTCCAGGGGCTCTACAGCTCATGTAGGCAACACACAGGAAGAATGTGCTGCAAAACCCTCCTTTTCTTGGAAACTCAAAGTAGTGGTTTGTTATTAGTAGGGTAAGAGTTTGGGTCATTTGGCATATTTTTATTAAATCGGGAGTGATGCCACCTCAGTGTTGCTTTCAGTCACAGCTGACTGAGAAGAATGTGTGTCTGACCAAACAGTTATTTGTCTCTTGTGAAAGTTGTCAGTCAGAAACCTGAAGCTGTCCGGGTCCTTCAGGAATCAAAGAGTTTTGACCAGCTGAAATTTGTTGACCTTAGTTATGCTACTTTTAAGTACATTATATCCATTTATTCATTCCATCCATCCCCAAAAAAAACCTTCTGTGACAAACATGGAAAAATTTAGGCTGATTGTCATGACCTATATTATAACCTGTCCAACAGTGACTTGTCAGTATTAGCTTTCCTTCAGAGCTGTCACTGTCTGCGTTTATATCTGTTCTTATGATGCGATTTAAGTTGGAGCTCTGTAAACAGAATACTGAAATCATATTAATGTGATCGTGCTCATAATTTGAATATAAGAGACTATCAGGAGTCTCTGCTCATATCCGCATCAAGAACATTACAGTATGTGTTTATTGATGGATGGAAACAATGGCAAATATGCATTAAAGCAAGTACTGGAAAAATACCAAAAAACAAACAGACCCACTGCTTGTTTTCTGTCTTTCTTTCTATCTTTCTATCTGTCTGTCTGTCTGTCCTTTTTCCTTTCTTTTGTAGTTTTATTTATTTATTTTTCAGTGGTTGTTTGTTGCGTGTTTTGTTTTTAGCAAATTATTAAGGAGGTGCAATTTTTGTTTTGTATAATTTGTTTTGCCTTACCTTTTTATATTTTATAATTTTTTGTTTGTGTTTGTCTATTTTTTTGTTTTTAATGTTTCTATTTTGTTTTTGTATTTGTCTATACATTATATATATATATATATATATATATATATATATATATGTATACTACTTAGGAGATGAGATCATATTTGCCTTTGCAATTGTTTTTGTTGTTTTTAAAAAAATATTCAGGAGACTACCAGGAATCTATTCTCACTGTCACGATGAGGTGCCCGTGGTGATGCGTGCAGCCGCACCTCTCAGCGAGGACAGAAAGCAGAGGAGACGAGGAACTTCAAATTTTAGGAACTTTACTAAAGACAAACACGATTACAAAACAAAAACTGACGAGGCAGCGACTACAACAATATAATACAAACAGAATGACAACCACACGAGACGTTAACACCAGATACTGAAACTCAAAGACATGGGATTTAAATACACCAAAACTAATGAGCGAAAGTGAGGGCAGCTGGAAAGCACAGGTCTCGTCAGTAAAGCCGGTTTCACGATTAGCAGTTTTAAATGAAGCAACATATACAGCCGCAGTTCACTGACAAGCTACACAATATCGGCTTCGTAATCGCTGATGAATCGCCTTTAATTATGAACCTGGCATGATCATCACGTGCAATATACCCTACATTACAGTATGTGTTTAAAGTTGGTCAGAAATAGCCATATTGTAGAATGTAAAAACAGCAGAAACGGGAACCAATGTCAGGAACCAAGTCAGTTTGTACATCTTTCAGTGTTTTTCTTATATGTAATTTAGATGCTAAGTAAGTCACAGCATTCTTTGATTTAATGTCTGCGTGTTTTAAGATCGGAAGCTGGATGCAGAAATGTTTACATCTTCTTTTCTTAGCTGAGGTACTATTATTTCTGCAGAGCTGTTTGGAATGCTGACTCACTTGCAGACACTGTTGGACATGGTATTTTGCGATGTGCAGCAGTGGCCCCTCTTTCATTGTTTGCATTTTAAAGAGCTCCAGCTCCCATTGGATCATGGGTAAATATAACAATAGAGGAGCACCAAAGATGTTCCAACCTCTGTCATGCTGGTTGGTGTAGTATAAGAGAGAGATTTTATTATTTGATTTATTTTTTTCAAATCCCTTTGAGCCGATATAACAGCACCTCTGCAGTTTTGTATTCTTTATGTCTATGTCAATATTCTTTTGCCTTTTGTTTGATAGTACAGGGGGCGGAATATATCGAGACCCAACACAATTCAGTATTTAAACCTGCTCATAAAGTCTTCTTTGGAGCAGGATTTCTTCTGCTGTTAAAGGGCATTGGATAAAGGGTTTGAAGAACACTCATTGATTAGACCTTGTTGATGAGTAGCCCCTTCAGGTTTAATACCTCTATCTCACCTCCCTCTATTAGATCTCATCATATTTATTGGTAGGTGGTCCATATGTTTCTCAGCACTGCAGGCTGTTGCTGTGTCAGTGCCAGTGTCAATGATGAGGGCCGCAAACCCATTAGCCTGTCATTGACTGGGCCGTTTAGTCAAGGGGAGCGATTGGGAACTACATGTATCTATTCATGCATGATGTAATGATGTCGCTCGGAGTCTGTGCCAGACGCATGTCCTTGCTAAGGATTTAGTTTTGTGTGTTGGTGGAACTTTTGGGAGTTCTTGGTCCATAACCTCTGTAGATATTAAGCAGCCCTCCAATATTCAGATGAATAGATGATGTTTTATTCAGTGGTTTTTTAACTGTTAAAATGTAAAACAAATGTACTGTATATAAAATGTCAATGTCAAAAAGTCAATGAAATGTATAAAAGTGTTATTTTTGTTCTAACAATGATTATGTCATCAGGTTGATTTTAGACTAAAACTAGGAGTCTAAAATTAAGAACATGAAAGAAAGTAATAATTATTGAAAAAAAATATTTAAATCAGCTAGTTGCCAAAGCATCATTGTTGTTTGACTTGGTTTAGTTTTAAGTAAAACTGTAATACAAATCTGTAATTTTAAACAAATACATATAAACAAAAACTGACAAAAGAGCAAAATTACTTTTAACAGAAAATATGTATGTATAAAAATGAAAAAAACATATATCAGTGATAACAATAAAATGTCATACTTATTAGATTTAGTTTTCTTGGTTTTTAATGTTGGATAAATAGAGGCTGGTACTGGATTGGTTCATGCTGATTCCCCCTCCTGACATCCGCTGATTTTGACAATCTTTAAAAACAAATAATTTTTTATTAGTCTCAATATAAAATATCATACTATATGTAATGCTGGTTTATAATAAAAATGTAAATAAATAATAATAATAATTTTTCTGTTTTATTATATTAATGTAATTGGTTATGAGCCATACATAAATACTATTTTTGTATTAGTTATTAAAGGACTGTCACCCAAAACAGCAGCATAGACTCAATAAAAACTTTTTCCACCAGACCCATGCCAGTGACAGGAGCTTTTAACCAAAAAAAAAAACAAAAAAACACTTTTTACTTTTTATTATGAGCTAAATTATTCACATCATTTGACCACATCTGTTTTTTTTTTTTGTTTTTTTTTTTTTTATGTTTTTTTTGAAGATTTCAGATTTGTCCAGTGTCCAGAACAGAGTGTGAGTTATGGAAGTATTAGAGCTTCATCATTGGCTCAGTTTCCTCATCCTCTGCACCATAGACGTCAGACTCCAGGGATCTGCAGTAAGGATTTGGGAGGCACTGTGCCCCAGGCATCAAGAATTAGTCACCTCTTATCTTCAGTGAGCAGCTATATTTCCCTCTAATCTTATCTCGCAGTCAGTGTTTTTTAAAGACGGGCTCTGGTGTGAATCCCTTTGCCTTCAGGAACATGCTGAACACTGCATTGCACCTGCCACTGGCAGCAATTTATATCTTGGATCTAGATAAAGACATAAGGTGACACAGCTTCCTGGAAAACTGACTAGTGGCTCTCCTTTAAAGACTTTGTTAATTACTCTGGCGCTGTGTACCAATTAGCATACTGTTGATAATAAATAGTATGTGTGTGATGAGAATTATTAGGTACATATCATACTGTAGAACAGGGTGTCCAAATCTGTTCCTGCAGAGTTTAACTCTAACTGTAATTAAAATCACCTGGACCAGCCTATCAAGGTCTTTAGACTCGCTAGAAACTTCCAGGCAAGTGTGTTGAAGCTTAAATCTGCAGGACATTAGGAGCAGATTTGGACACAACCCTAATAATATAGCATTAAAAAAGGAGAAAGGTGTCCAGATATTGCATTATTTCTGATGTATTTTTGAAAAAAATTATTTTGTTTTAACAATTAAGTTAATAATATATATGAAATATCAAATCAAATGTTATATCAAAACAAAAAAAGCCTTGTTGAAATAATTAAATTCTGAAGAAAAAACAAACTTATTTCTTAGAAAAAAGTGATGTGATTGTCTCCTGTAAATTAAATGTCTCATGGTTACAATAATAAATAGAAATTCCGATTTAATTGAATAATAGAAAAACAATATCCTGTTTATAATTAGATAATTTAGATCCCCTGTTTAAGAATGGGAAAATAGACATGCTATAAACCAGAGATGTAATTTTATTTTTTCTTTCTTTCACTACCCTCATTAAAAACAGGTTTTTTTTGACAAATGCCAATTCAATATTTAAAAAAACCTTTGACCTTCTGTAAAAATAAATAAAAAACTGGAAAGAATTCGCAAGAAAACTATTTCATAATTTCTTGCTGCTTTAATGATTAAAAACCCAGTTTTATCTCTAAAATTACTTGAAAACTATTTTTTATAGATGCTACAGTATAGGGCTATAATTTCTTCTTTTGTGAAATAAATTTGAGACGTGAGTCAAGCCGTAGTGTTCAAGTTAAATCTCAATACAGTTCAATTTAAGGCCACACTGATCTTCACAATGTCAATAGATCCACTCGCTGTGCACATAACATGCATTGTAAGATATGCATACACAAGTATTGTTTTAGAACATTTTGCACACATACAAAGCAATCTATCAAGTTGGATGGATGAAAGTAGCACAGGGAAACAGAGTGCTCTTTCAAACAAATCGCAGAGTAATCCATTGAGATTCTGCCTCAGTTTGCCCCTGTGAAGGGATTACAAGTCTACCTCGGATCAAAGCTGGGCTTTCTTTAATGTGCTCTGAGGCACACAGCTCATACTCCACTCATCTTCCGTCTGTTTAGTCATTGACCTTGAATTTGCGCAATTAACTGAAAAGATCTTGCTCTTTAGATATGAGCTTTCATTTTTCGAGCACACTAAGGGTTTATAGACTGGTTTAGAGAAGGAAGATGATGTTTTCTCTAAAGGTGTTGTCTCTTCAGCTTTCTTGAGCTGTAATCTGCTTTGTAATGTTTATACAGGCCTCTCGAAAGTTTTTCCATCTTTCTATGAGCACCCTGTTTCCTGTGGAAATCCCTTTATGTTGAGTCTCCTGTTCGGGACATTATCTGATTTGTTTTCCGCAATGGCACATGTCCTGTCCTAATCCAGTCACAGCAGCACTGTGAATACACTTTTGTTGCTTTACCATTATCTGATTATCTGTTTTCGGGAACAAAAAAACGAAAAAACTGAAACTCTTTTCATCACCTGAATGTTTTAACGCATTAAAAAATCGGTCTCGTGCTTCCAGAGAGATTCTTTTTTATGTAAAAGCTTGTATGTGGTGTTGTCAGCTTTCTTTGCCCACATGAGGACCCCTACTCTGTAATTAAGCCGGACTGATAAAGGACCCGGACTTGCTGACAGGGGGGATGTAGAGTGCTGGCTCAGCGCTGGATGCCCCGTACCAGCCCAGGGTCATCAGTGCGGTGTGTATTTGTGACAGGAGGTGAGCAATTGTGCACCCATGTTGTAGCCCCTCATTGGTTCTAAATGAATTACAGAATAATGTATTTTTACATGTATTCTGGATATACTAGGAAAATCAATAGGTTATAGTATATACACAAATACAGTAAATGCATATTATACATGTCATACATTATCTATCTGTCTCTTTGAGTTTGGTTAACATTACAATGAATTGTTTAAAGAGAGAGTTCACCCTCAAATTGATTACTACTTCACTCTATTTATGAAGTTTTAATATGTATGCGACATAATGGTGAGACCGAACAATTTCAGGCCCCACTAATGGGCGTTGTTCTTTTTTTGGTCCATATGGTCGGGAATCAAAAAAAAAAAAAAATCTTTATTTTCGACGTGTCCAACCAAAAATGAAAAGGGTTTCATTTTAATAATAATAAATAAACAAAAAGGTTTATATACAATAAATAATTTATGTATAATGCCTTTTAAGACACAACATAAAATATAAAATAAAGAAGTGTATACATTTTAATTTTTTAGGCAAGTTTGCATTAGATATTTTTCGGAAAATAAATTTTCTTATTATCTAATCTTGAGCGTAACCTAAATTTATTTTATTTCTAATTTTCTAAATGCCACCGAGAGGAAGATATGAAGATATATTTTCCCTTATTTTTTATTGCTACACTTTGAGAGCACTTAAAGGCAGCAGTTTGTCTTTATTTATTATATATTTATTAATGTAGCTTTTAATTCTCTGCTGATGCATCAAGACTATGGAAGGAGGATACAGTAGAGGGTCAGTTTACACATAGTAAACAATGACATTGCAGTCGTAACTGATCCGTCGAACAGTATCTCGCCTCATTAACAGCAACAGCGAGTACATAACGCTCCCATGCATTCTGTATGCTCCCTGCTGTGTGTGTGTGTGCACGTTTGTGCTTTCTGTACAATGAATATAGTTTTTACTTGCTAATAGCATGCAAATTTATACCCCAGATTTTGTAAGATGAGAATGGGTTTATCCACCAGAGACTTTGTCAAAATGAACAGCATGTTAAGGAATGTGTTTATTCTGTTACGTTCAACATACGCTGTTGTGCTTTTAACAAAATTAACAGAAAATGTTACCAACTTCAAAGGGTTTTCTTTAAAAAAAAGCCCCTCTTTGATGAGCACCTGTGATAGAAGCGTCAGGACAAGAGTTGAAAGCAAACAAAAAGATCTGAGCTTATTTCATTTTTCTTTACGCCAAGTGTCTGGCTTCTCGTTACGTTGTTTACAGAACGCTGTATCACGTCCTGCAAGTCTGTTATTTGTTTACAGAAGCATTATTTTCTATCCTTTCCCTCTAATAAACAGTGATGTGTGCAAACAGAGGTCCACGCCGAAGCTTCTTGATTAAACTGACCCGCCGTTGTTCACCTGCGTTGGCAATAATGCTACCTAAACACATTTATGCAACAAAATAAATTAGCAAGTGCTTGGGATATTGCTAAAAAGAACAGCGGTTATTATGCTGTCGAGTGGCGGCACTGAATCTTGGTTGGTTGATTTGGGTTCAGGCTCATTTTTGATTTATTAAAAATATTGGACACTGTAACTAGATCAAGAGCTTTTTTAATACTTGCTTTCATGCACAAACATCCCTAAATGTATTATTTAATTTCTTATTAAAATAAACTGATAAGTGCAATTTGAATATTTAACTGTAAAAAAATAAATAAATATATATATATATATATATACATCTATCTTACTGCTTTCAAATGATTAATCATGATTAATCACATCCAAAATAAAAGTGTTTATTTACATAATAGATGTGTTTATGCTGTGTTTATTTATTATGTTTATATTAAATCACACACGTACGGTATATATTTTGAAAGTATTTACATGTAAATGCATTTATATATTTATTTTCTTATATTTGATATCATATATAAATATTTATCTAATTTATAAACATAACATATTTTCATCAAATATATACATGCATGTGTTTGTATTTATATATACTTATACATATACACAGTACATACAAATATATTATATAAAGAAAAACGTTTATTTTGATGTGATTAATCATGATTAATCCTTTGACAACACTAATATATATATATATATTTTTTTTTGTGGGGCAATGTTTGTAACATGCACTACGGCAGCTCAGACATGATGTAAAGGAAAGTGATCTGATCAGCAATGCTCTATGAGTTTAAAGTCCTATAAATATTAAAATATAAATATTATATGAAGGAAAAAAAAAAGAAGCATGCTACTAACAAAATGCGTACAGAAAGTTATATTGCTATTTTTTTATATTTCTTGTCAGATTACATGAAAAAGAGTATAATGCATATGTTTAGCATATCATTTAACAAAATACTTACTTTGCTACAAAAAAAAGAAAATGTTTTTTTGGCGAATTCCAGGAAAAGGATTTACTTAAAATTTAAAAAAAAAAGTATTTTGCATCATTTAAATGTTGTACATAAACTACTGAAAGATTTGTATAAATGTTGATAAATGTTTAACAAGACTGGATGATTCACATTAATCGGTTCAATCAGATTTCCATTCATTAAAATAAACCATCAATACAAACAAACTCAGTAAAATGAATCAGACTTCTTGGATTCCCTCGGGCAGCTTGAATAAAAGGCTGCTTGTGTAATATAATGTGACATTAAAACAGCATGTGGCCATGCTCCGCAACTACTTAATGAAGAAGAAAAAGCTTAAAACTGCTGCATTTTTGTCCTCACACTTAATGTATATGTGTATATGTGTGCAGTTCACAAATATTTAAATCTGTTTTGCCCTTAAGCAATTGAATTACCATAATTACTTATGTAGACAAAAGTGGGTCAGTTTCGGTACGCAGGTTTAAACTCTTTGCTCTTTTAATTGCATTTCTAAATTATATTTCCTGCTCCATATTAAGTAGCTCACAATTTATATGTGCCATCTCAGCCATCTGGCCCAAACCTTTACTAAATAATACCTACCTCTCCTATCTAGTAGAACATGAAGCATAACGGTATGCCTGAAGTAAATTAAAATAAAGCTCTCCTTTTAAAATACAGTATCTGAGCCCTTAGAAAAACCCTTAAGTGTGCCTGTTGAAAACAAATCTGATGTCAATATATTTTGGGCATCACTCAACATAAAACCTCTCTGAGTATAGCGTGTGCGTGGCTGTAAAAGCCTTTTCATTCGATGCTTTTTGAGTGGGCTCCAAGATTAGAGGACTATCTCAGTCTATTGCTTTTTCCCCCTCTTCGCCTCTAGCTACGGTAATGGGCTAGCAAAAAAACGTCGTTTACGTTCTTCCGACTTTAAGCTCCTAGAGCATTTCTTTTGATATCTATTTTTTTTTTTCTACCCATCTGATGGTACTTGTAGAAAACAACAAAGGTGAAGAGAGTAAATCTGCAGGGCTCCTTCTGATCGGAGCGGAGACATGTTTTCTTACCGCTCCCTTAATGTTATCTGTGAAAAAAATGAAATTGTGTTGTTCTTGGAAATGAAGGATTGTGTCTTCTGTTCACCATGTGAGCCTACATATTAAAATGAAAATAAATGTCAAATCTGTTGGCTGTCCGTTGTCATCTTGAAGGCATAGAGCAATATTTTATTTAAGCATATTTTTTTCCGCTTATTGAACAGCTAAATACACTCTTTCTTAAGACTCTCTCTCTTGTTGTTACAAGCTAGAAATCAATATTTCAGAGAAGACATCATGCAGTTCTGATCCACAATCACACAGAATGATATTGCTGCGGACCGCTGATTTATTTTGAATGGTTCAAACACTTTTTCTGCACAGCACTGCGAAGGTTTACATGCTGTGTTCAGTAAAGACTTTGTATTATTTTTTTATTTGAGTAGATCAAATCATATTTTATGACCCACGCATGTGGAAATCCATAATAAGGGGTTCACATACTTTTTCAGAGGTGTACAATTGCGCTTGATCTTGTTTTTATTTTTTATCGTGGATTAAAAGGGGAACTAAGTAGAATGAAATGTCAATCCGTGTCTAATATGAATAAACAAACAGAAACAAATAGGAATAAAAGGATGCTGAACTCTCAAGGGCACAAAAAAACCCCAATTTATCATTTCTGCGAAATCCTCCTTTGTGGATGGATGGCGAATGCTACAGCGCTTGTCATAAATAAATATTTATCTGCGTTCCCTGCGGCCTCGTCTTTCAGGCCTGAGCTCAACACATATGGGAGCTGTTGAAACTTTTGATACGAATCTGTCTCTTGGTTTATTACCTGGTAACAGTTTTATAGAGTCTTGGCCACATTCTCCCATAACAATTACAGAGTTGTCATTCACGCCATGATCTTCAACGACAGTCGAGTGACACGGCGCATTAAGAATTATGCTATTGTGCATGTTTTTTAAATGTTTTAATTTATTCGTTGTTTGTTTGGTCTTCAGCATATGCAGCACAAGAATGCAATTACGCATCAAACTCATTTAGAAAAAGCGCTGAACATACAGACTGAGGGTTGCAGGCTTTTGCTTAATGTTTAAATTTAAATCAATCTCAAGGGGCTTTTTATGCAAATGCTCAAAACTGTTGATCTGACACCTCCTGTATTGTGGAACGTAAGGTAAAATTAAATTATGCGTGTGTTTGGCTCGTTTATTTAGTTTTTATTATTCGCAATACTGAGTAAAATACAGCTTGTTTTCATATATTTCAAATCAAATGGACTTGCTTTGGAACCATATCTTAATTTAATATGCAGATAAATGTAATTATACAATGGTCTGCCTGAATACTCGATGGTTCAAGTAAATGCTATAATTCAAGGGATCTTACTGCGCTATTTAATCTCTGAGTCTGATATGAAGTGGACAGAATGCTAGCGCTCACAAGCTGTAAAAATCATTTTTACTCTTCTGCTGCGAAACATTAACAGCTTTAACTTGTGGATTCTGGAAAATGGTTTAAGCGGGATAATGCATGGCTAGCTGTGCGTTTAAATATTTTAGCGTACTTCTCGGCCTCCACGTTAAGAGGCATTTATACGACACTGTTATCAACTTTGAATGAAAAACATTTTGAATGTGGAAATGTTTTACTCCTTATGCTGTGGCTGTTAATTGACAAAAGCGTGTTGGAGCATGAAAATGGGTTTTTGAAAATGCGGGTTTTGGAAAATTTTACCATTTATTGTCCCAGTGTAGGGCTGGGATATTCATGCGCATCTCGTCGACATAGTCTTACAGTAGGTTCAATTCATACGTAGTCGTACGAGGTGGCAAATTCATGCTAATTCGTATGACTTCACTCGTACAATTTAGTATGATTTGTCTAAACTCCAGTGACGGGTAGGTAGGCGGGTTTAGGTGTAGGTCATTCGTACAAATTCATAGGAATTGGCAACTCGTAAAATACGTACATTTTGCAAAAATCGTCCCAGCTGTAAAAACCAGCATATGCTGGTTAGGTATATTTTGATACTGGGATGCGGGTTTAAGCTGGTCCTTTGCTGGTTTATACTGGTCTTTTGGTGGTTAATGCTGGTCCTTTGCCAGCACGTGACCAGCATAAACCAGCAAAGTACTCCCTGACGTTGTACGAATTAGCAACCTTGTAAAATATGGATGAATTGCAAGACTGGGCTGGTAAAGCTGGTTTATTGATTTGCGGTAAATCTCCATCCCCTTTTTTTTAATATGGAGTGGCAGTTTATACACAAAGCTGTAGATCACTGCCAAGCTACGCAATATCTGGTTCAGTATCGCAAATGTATTCCATTTTTTATTTAATATTAGCATGCTAATGCTAAAAACAAGTAGCTACTTTTGGCTGTTATCAGTGAATTAGATAAAAACAGACACTTTGTCTGCTGTACAGGCTGTTGGAGGAAGACCAGTTGGACTAGCACTGTCCAGAACTGTTTAGTTTTTGATTTCACCATTGTTATTGGAAACCTTGTCTCTACCGCTACCAGGTTTGGCGAAATGATGCAGCTAAATTACATTCTTCTCCACGCCGTCTATTGCTGCAGTTTTCACTGTAAAGTTAAATGTTGCTCACAGCATTTGTGACAGATGTGCGGTGGACACCGCAAAGATTGCAAAGCTATCCTTTTCAGCCTCCATTGTGTGCATTTTCCCCCTGTCTCTGTGTTTTTGAAAATGAGCATCTGCACTTGTAAATCTAAAGGAGACATTGTGAGGCAAATGGCCCTGGATTTACAATCACTTTGCGTTTTCTATACATGAAAGAGGTGAAATGTAGCCTCATACAAATGAGATGAAACTACTTGTTTTAGGCATCTCTATACAATGGACACTGAACAAAACACAAGCTAGCAACGGAAGAATATGCTCAACTGAAAGGGCTATTTCTGTAAGGCACTGGTGTTCGAACACTGATTGCAAAGTATTGTTTTTGTTTTATAGAAAAGAGGGTCGTATTGTCATGAAAGAAATTAAAAAGAAAGAAAATGTGATGTAGAGCAATGGAATGTATTGCATTTCAGGTCATTGAAAGTTTACATTGGAATTACTGATAAAACAAGATCACATGAACAACATACAGAGGCCAAATTTCATTTCGCTCTTTTCAGCCTTCATCATCCAGATTATCGATTCATCTAAGAGATACTGTATCAAGTGAAAGTTACCCAGCCAAAGTAATCTCTATCCTGCCATATCCCTGGCAGTGTACTGTAGTCCTTCCCGCCACCACCCATCCTCTGAGAAAACACGTCCTCACTCAGAACCAGGATGACATCAGACAGATTGAATTGCATGAAAGCGTTTAACTCCCTGCGAAAATGTATACCTCCCTCGGTGGGAGATTCTTTCTCTACTCCACTGTCTTATTCATTTCATTTCCCTCGGCCTGTTGCAGACTGTATTACAACATTGATCAAAGAGCAGATAACACTGCACACAGCTAATGGCCTCCTCTTTCTGATCACAATTGTCCTGACTGCTGTGAGTCGCTGTTGCCATAAAGTATTGTGTATGTCCCCAAAACCCAGTTAGCTTACCCGGTCAAGTACCATATCCTCAGTAATTATAATGCTGTCCTTTGTTTATTTTTTTACCACTAGATTGTGAGAGATGGCTGCTGTTGCAAAACTCCCTGCCACCTTTCGGAGACGTTCTGGGTGGTTGCCAGGGTGATGTGATTGTTGGTAGTGTACTGCTATGTGTTTTCCAGAACGTTTTTTTATGGATGCTAATTGGTTACTTAAGAGGTGTTTACGCAACATCATTTTCAGCTAAAAATGTTGAGTTTTGTCCATTTTAATTTTATAACAGCAGCGTTTTGGAGGCCTCGAAGCACGAAAACTAAAAATGTTTGAAAGGGATACCTTTGGCATCTCTGTGTAAATGCAGAGCGTGTTTCTTTACAAGGTGACGGAACAGAACAAATACGTGCAAAAATGTGTCAAAATGTGGTGTTTACTGGTTAATTATGTAAACCCTTATCGTTATGTAATAAATGAATAGAAAGAGCAAAAAAAAGTAGCTCTTAAAATTAAGTGAAAAAAAATGGCCCACTAATAATAGTGTTAAATAATTGATAATATTATATATTAATATTACAATATTAACCAAAATAGTTGTGATTTATTATTTTTGTTCTAATCAAACAGCCCTAGAAAGTGTATTCATTATGGGGTGAACCATCTTTTTAAGAAAGATCAACAAATATTGTAACAAATGTATGGCTTATAGTTAGTTCATGTGGTTTAGTGCAGGTCAGTTAACTAATGGGACCATATTGGATTGAATCTGTAATATAGTGCCTTTTATGAATGGATTTTATTTTACGGAAAAGGTCTTGAGTATAAACACACACACTGGTTCGTAGCTTATGTCAGTGTTGTTCAATATTTATAGACATGCAACTTTCATTTTCTAACAAATAAATCCACATTTAAGTTATGTCGTATCAAAACCAGGATTATGACTTTGCCCAATCCTCATAATATCATACTTTGTTTGCTGACCCTTGGCAGTGTATCATCCAGTTGTTTTATTATATGCCCATTTGAACAATATGGACATTCTATTAAGCCCTAAGAGAAAGAGATCCATTCATTTTTTTTTCTTTCTTTCTTACGAGAGGGATTACTGCATGGACTATTTGGGCCTGTATCCAAATCACTGTCATGACTCATATGTAGGAAAACAATTGAAAAGCAGCATTTGCTCCCTTTTAGTCCTCAGTTTGAAGATTTTGAGCTCTTTATTTGGACTTTACATGAGGTACGTTGTTTCAACCTGGCAGTTCTTGATCCTGAGTTTTACGTTTGTTCCCATGAGCGGCACATGCAGTAAAAACAGTCTCTCATTCACATGGGACTTAACAACAAAATATGGTCTACATTGTTTCTCATTCTGACGAAGAACCACCTTCTTATTTAAAAATAGATAGTATTTCCTCAGCAGTAGTAAATGTGTGTTTTGTACTGTTTGTATGTTACGGAGCGTGTTTTTAAGTTTAGTTTACTGTTTTGCAGAACGTCACAGTTGAATATGACATTAGAATAAATTAGGATAAACATTTGAAGGAAAATATATTATATATTTTCATATTTTTTTTTCTTCTCAAACTTGTAAAAACACCCCAGAGGGCATTATTTCCCTCTTTGATAATTACTGTAGTTACGTTACTTATTTTCAGTATGGTTATGAATAAACATTCATATCTGTCTACTCGGCTAGTTGATCCAAACAATATAAAAATGTCCACCGTTGATAAACAATAGAAAAACAGGCAAAAGGCTAAATGTGTAGCATGAACGTTTTTTGACTTAGAGACACTGATGTTGATGTGTGTGCATTTATCTCAGTGGGCTTAAATAGAGTGTAACAAACTAACAATTTTTACCCAAGTATTATTTTCAGTTAAAGTAATTAATCCTTAATTCGACATTGGTAACTTATTCGTTTCTGTACGCATCATCAGTCGCGCGCAGCAGTTGTTCATCGAATTGAGAACCCAGTGCAATCAGATCTTTCCAATTCGAGAGTGAATCGCTTGGTGTAAATTGTGAACCATGTTCATTTAAAAGGATCAGTTTGTTAATGAATTGCTCGTCTGCATCTCGGAGCACGTGATTTTATGAGTAAAAGTGAAAGTTACTAAAAATAAAACTTCTCCGGTAAAGTACAGATACTTGAAAAATGTACTTAAGTAAGATAATTTAGTAAAATCCAAATATCCTTCATAGATGTTTAAATGTTTTCCTGAGCAGCCATCCACATCCACCTGTGCAACAGGTTTACGGGTGAAAGAAAATAAAGGAATTATTTATTTCATTATCGGTAATTGAATGAAATTGTTTGTTGTTTTATGTCTGTTAAATCTTTTTATGTTTATACTAATAAATTTATACTAAATAAAACAAAATATAAATATATATAAACTGTATATTAGACATTCTTGGGTTCACCCAATCAGATTTACAACCCGAACTATTAGTTGTAGAAACAATTATTATAAATGATTTTATGTTTAACAAAAAAGTATTAACTCACAAAAAGCAGTATTTCAATAGACTGTGATATTTTCATGTCATATTATAGCGAAGGGTAAGATAAACAACACAAGTGTAGGAGTCTATAAGTTGGTACTCTATTTTTCAAATTGGATAATTACTGCACCTGCATATAAAAGACATTAACACACATACAGGCTGTGTGCTGTTAGATAACTCTGCTAGACGGCCTGTGTTAATTGGCTCCGTTAGCTACAGCAGTTCACACGAACTAGAGAGATGGGTTTGTGGGATATTCATCCATCACACAGCATGGCAAGTTAAGGAGTGATCTATAGATGAGGCTTCATCAGCCCAGAGAGACTGATGGGGCAATATAGCAAAGTGATGGGTAAAGTCAAGGCTGATTTGTAAGTGTATGACAGTGGTTCTCAACCTTTCCCTCTATTCCAAGTCTCAGAAGCAGCATATCATTTCAGCGTACATGTGACATCATTTTAGGCGATTTTATATGCTGTCAAATGATTAATCTTCATTAATCGCATACAAAATTACAGTATTTGTTTGCATAATATATGTGAGTGTTCTGTGTATATTTAGTACAGTATATATTTGGAAAATTTGTACATATATAACTCTTGTTTACTCAACACTTGTGCATGTATTATGCAAGCAAAAACTTTTATTTTGGATGTGATTAATCCCAAATAATCGTTTGAAAGCACTAATGTAAACTAACATTTTAGTTAATTTTATAGAAAATATAAGAAAATAGAAAATATAATGTAATTTTAAATGCAAGTAGTATAAATAATGTCGGAATATAAAACTACATACTATTAGAGTTGTTTTTATAATAATAATATAAAAATAGTAACAACAACAACAACAACAATCTAACCACAGCAGCAAATTATTAACTCAAATATGTTTATGTGTTAAATTAGATATTTTTATTTTATAAAGAATTGTTCCAACTTTAATAGTCATAAGTAAGCAGTTTATAAATACAGCTGTAAATGCCTTGATCTTGATTTATAATCATATCTATTACAAAGGAGATTTAAAGGCTTAGTTATTTTCCGAACACTACACATAAAAACAACACAGAGGGATGCAGAACTATTCATTTCAAGATGCAAATAAATATGAAACCGTACAACTGTTCACTTGAATGATATATCATAAAGTTGCTTTAAAAGTTTAAAAAGTCTCTTAATAAAGTATCTGAAAAAGATCTACTCGGACCAATACATTAAATTACATTAAAGACAGAATCAATAATGAATAAATAAAATAAGAATGAAAAAATAACTAAGATATGAGCCAATGCCATGTCTCAAGTCAAGTGAATGAATCATCTTATAACAGGCATCTAATACTGACTCCTGGAAAAGGGGAATAACCAATGACATTTGAGATTACAACTGAAACACCAAGCCCCGCCCCACGACTGACAAAAAAAAAGTGTTTGAAATGAGCTTGCAGGCTCCCGTTTCTTCGCCTGTAGATATGTTTTCCTCTCGCGGAAATGATTTGCCGTGCGCGCCAGCATCAGTGGTGCGCTCGCTTATTAATGGCATAGATTTGCCGCCATAGATTGTTGGGTTTGTCATTCAGGCATGGCACCGAAATTTGCAATTTACTTAGATACCGGTACCATACTAGTACCGGTATTTCTGTACCCAACCCTAGCTAAATTATGACTTCAAGAGTTTTTTTTTTTAATTCAGGAAAACCTGAATGTTTTTTGTAAAAGTATTTTGTCTCAGGCTGCAGAAGCGCTAGTGTATGACTGAAAGCTCACTGCTTTTAATGCAGATGGAAGAGCCACTTGTGTGTGTGTGTAATGTCAGTGTGAGTACGACTCTGACTCATCACTTTACTGGCCTCACTGTTCTGTGGTTAAACTACAGAGTAATTGCTTCACATGCTGACAGTACACCGCACTGTCAGACCCGAGGTACTGGTATTCCAAAGATTGTGCCTTTTTAGAGTACTTCTCACACGCTTCTCTCTCTCCTCTCGACAGAAACCTTGAGAGACCTATATTCGGCAGATTTATTGTGCCAGTGGGAATACCATGTCAATATCAAATTACATATTGGCACATAATACATATTATCTCTGTCCTCCAGAGCCCTGTAGCTTCCTGCCTGATTTACAGCTGTTGATTGGTTAACAGTCCACATCGCTGATTTACGGCCACCCCTATACCACACCTCAGAGATGCCACTGACTGCACCAGCTGCTGTATTACATATAAACCTAGAACACTCAATCCTGCACAGAAACCAATGGAGATCCGCGTTTCGCTTATTAGGACTGGGTGAAGTAAATGGATGGATGTGAATTGTTTAGGAAATCGGGTACTACAAGGACTTATTTAGAATTTACTTTAGAATCACTATTTATTGTCTCCCACAAATCTTTATTGTTTGTTTATTAGGGCTGAGACCATACATTGATGCATTGCAAAGATTATCTGAATGCATCGTGTTTCCTCTGGAATTGATTCTGAGCTTCGTTTCGAATCAGATGGCGCTGCATGCTTCAGAAAAAGCCGTACTCTGCTCGTTTCCAAATCCTTACACACAGTTAAACCTAAAAGAATCATTCATAAAGTTTGAAGCGAATTAAAAAGGTGTTCACAGTTGGCTGTTTATATTCATTTTGCATCGTAAAAGAATCATAAAAGCATTCTGAGCTTAAATATCTTGTTTTTTTTTAATATTGAAAGCACAGTAGTTCATGAGCATGCTGTTTCTTCAGCACTTGCTTACCTGTAGTTAATTCCTTGTGCACTGCATACTTCTTAGTAAAAGAAGAAAAAAATTAAAGAAACTGTTCATCCTTTTTTGCAGTGGTCTTGCCTCGGGCTCTACAAAACCTGTGCTCTTACCTCTCCCATATACTTCAAATCAATAGCAGAGGCGCTGGGCAAAAGTCATTGATTTCCATTAGACTCGTACTTCTATGATGCATTTCTTATGATAAGTGGTTTTTATGATATTGAAAGTGTCAATGAATCATATGATTTCTACTTACCCTTACTGAAACGTACAGTGCTGGTACAGAGGGAAGATTTCAAATGGTAACGCCATGGCACTTTTGATATTTACTGTGGTGTTGAATAAGAGACATACAGTGCATATGCAAAAATGCTTGCTGTGAACGTCACACACATTTTCGCCATCATATTAATTCTTATATAATTTAATTTGCTTAAAATATCTTCACAATAAACTCTTAGCAACAGCAAGAAAGCAACAGCTGTTATTGCTGCTATTTTTAATAACAGTGCTCGTAAGTAGCTCAGATACTTTTGACACCGAGCTAATAGCATGTAAAGTCAAGGCGCTAGTGTGAACGCAAAAAACTTTTTTTCTTTCTTTCTTTCTTTTATGACATCTCAGAAGGCAGAGGAGGATGAGGATGAGGAGGAGGCGCTCGGGATATTGGAGTGGGATAATTATGGCGCGGCAATACAATTGCGGTGGTTAATGAAGGCGCTAAGCTGATGTACTGCACAGCAGGTTATTGTCACTCTGCGGACCCTCCCTGTAGCAAAGAGGCCCGAAGTTATGAGGAGTTATGAGACACGCTGGATAGGAGACATAGGAGAAACTTAAATCACTCTCAAGGCTCCTTGGGGCAATTTAACAATCTGCCCACATCCTGTAGTAATGTTGCTGTGCTTGTTCGGGCCTTTTGATATCTCATGGCTCATTAGCTCAGTGGGTTTCACGGATTTAAACTGTTTTTATTAGACTCTTCTCTAAAAAAAACTATGAGGAGAAAGATGAGGCCTGGGAGAAACTAATGCGAGACATATTTTTTCTGGAAATGTGCAGTTGAGACATGCTGTAGCAATACAAAGCAACAGTAGCTCCCACCGCCATTGGAGAAAAACAGTAATCATTAATGCCAACAAGAACAAAAACCTTATACTGTGGGTAAAATATATATTTTGTATGCTAACATTATAAAAAAGTCACTTGCAGAAAAACACTACAGTACCTTTTGAAATAGTCTGGACCTGCTGAAATGACCAGTTGAGAACCATCTTATTACACGGCTCGCTGAAATACTGTTCTGCCATTCTGCAGTTATATATGTTTGTATAATGGCCCCCAAAGTATATATAATTGACTGTTGCCTCAGCAACCAATCTGCTACGTGGTGCTAGTTTCATGTTTTTCATTTCACATGATCCAATAATTTCTATTTCAAAATAAAATATGGGGGTCCACATTTGCTTTCTTTATTTATACATTTTTGGTTAAGATTAACCAGATTAACATAAGGCTGCAGCATAAGAAATTGTGGATATTGGTAGTTAACAAATAAAAATCGGAGTGTGTCCATAGCAAACAAATAGAAGAAGAAGAAGAAGAAAAAACTCAAAATACAAATAACATGAAAAAAGTGTGTCCTCATTCTTGGAGTTAAAGTTTATCTTTCATTTTTAATCTCTTTTTGCTGTCACACCATTGATATGTCAACTATTCATTTAAAAAAAAAAAATGTATTATATTATATTTATAATATTTCGTGTACTTAAGTACCTTTCATTGTGAGGTATATGGTGTTCATTAATTCAAAAATATAAATAAATTGTACATAAATTGTAATTTATTCATAGCAATTAATAACTTTAAATAAAATTGTAAAAGAAACAAAATCACTGCATAGCCATTGTCTATATCTTATGTGTGTTTGGTTTCATCAGACAACGGCTAGATTATAAATCAGGATATTAATCCAGATTAACATGTTGTAAGGTAGAGCTAGTTTAACCTTATAATGGGGTGCATTTCAGTCACTATTTCATATTCATTCAATTTTTTGACAACAGAAACCATTAAATATATCAATGAAAAGAGTTATATTGAGAATGTGGGTTAATTAAATTACATTATGTGACTACAGAGAAGCAAGAAAATATGATGCACTGACGTAATGAATATGCAAATTGACGTATGACGTCATCTAGCGATATCTGGCGACTGTTCAAGCTGGCTTTAGGTACTTTCCATTGAAAAAAGTTGGCAATACTGGCTGAAAATGCCAGTGTTGTAATGTTTTTGGCCACCGCATATGCTAGTTGTTGCCATAGTGGCAATATGCAAATGTAATCCAGCAGAGTCTGTGAAAAATATCCTCTGAAACGGTTTGCATCCTTAAACATTTTCAGCGTTCAAATAGCCATATGTCCAGTGTCAAAAGTCATCTAACCCCTAGAATCATGCCCATGGTTTCACTTGAGCCCTGTGCATCATTAATTCAGAGGTAAGCCGAGCCACCCTGGAGATATGTGAATGGCTGCATCACTAGCAGTAATTAAAGTCTAGGATGGGCTGAGCAGCAGTCAATGCCCCCGGGCTTATTCTGTGTGACTCCCATTTCAGTCTCCCGCCCCCTGCCTTCCTCACGCACACTTCCATGAGCTTTCTTATTTTGATTGTTTAATTTCCCCTATGCTGGAAAGCCAACCGCAAGCAGCACTTGCTCTGAATCATTATCCCAGCAAGTACGCAGATTTACCTGGTTTTAGATGCTGTAAATGGTCACAACTTCAAAACGTTGTCATCTTAAAAGGATAGTTTGCCTCTAAATTATTTACTCTTTTACAACTTTCCAAACCTGTATGACTTTCTTCTATTAAACAGAAAACAAATGGGATGTTTTAAGGAATATCATGACTGTCAAGCAAAACAAAACAAAAACAGTTAAGCCAATATTATGATTAGTATATGATGTGGTTTATCAAATTTTCTTGGTGTATTCATGTGAAAATTGACAGAACTAGTCTTACATTTACATTTACATTTATTCATTTAGCAGACGCTTTTATCCAAAGCGACTTACAGGTGAGCAGTTGGGGGAACAGTGCCTTG
>JAUCMU010000097.1:19802048-19815106 GCA_032275025.1 Enteromius treurensis | reverse complement strand
GTGTGCGTGTGCATTTTATATATTAGTAAACATCAGTGTGGTATACCCACATTACAATTTCCTAGATTCCTGGAAAAATACAGACATGTATAATCAGACATCATATGCAAATTAAGCCATTTTTAAAAGCTACAAATCATTACGTCTGTTATGACAAAATAGCAGTACATGGCCAAAGCATTTGACCCATGCATCTGTCATCACTCACGCAGTCATAATGGAGCCTGATACAGATGGGAGTTTTTGTGCTTTTACACAATCAGGGTATCACAGAGAGAGCTAGTTCATAAGCACTCATTGGGTAATCTTACCTGGAAATAGAGAATTTCAGCATGAGATGCAGGGTGATTATCCTGATTAGTACGCAGAGTGCATCTGTCTCTGATATCCCCTGGTCAAACCCAACCCTTAGTCCAGATCCGTTGCATTTATCGACACAAACCCAGCCGCCTATCTGAAGAAAATGACATTTCTATTAGCTCGTCCATTGTCTTGAATCATCTAAATGACAGCAGCAGGATATTAGGCCTGGTTAGGATAAGTTCCCTGGCCTCTTTCGTTTTTATTACAATATTGTCTTTAGGCAATAAGCCGAGAAACAGGCCAAATGCTACAGCTGGCTCTCTTCAACATGGCACTGCTGCACGTGTGTTTCTTATTTCCTTGAAAGCTTTTGAAGGTGACTGTGGTTGCGTTGAAGTACGCCTGCAAATGGGAACATATACTATGTTCTGCATAAGTAGGAATTCATTTTGCCTGGAAACATCCTGGAGAATAACGTCATGAAAGAGAGAGATTAATCAGTATGAGACTTGCTTATACGATATTGTAATTTACATATTTGCCTCTTTACATCCTGTTTCATTTTGTTTACTCTAACTGTCGGCTGTTAAAAAGCTCTCGGAGAGAAATAATTATTGCAGTCATATATCATTTAATGCAAAGGATCCTGGATATATCTGTTTTTATTGGCAATATCATGGTTATATTAAAACTGAAAAAAGGAAATACATAGTGAGACAGAACAAAGGTGTTTTTTCATTTAGTGTTGACCCAAGTTCTGCTGAGAAGCTGCTGGTGGTATAGAAAGACCTTGCTTCCCCTCAGTTGATAATATTGGGCATTCATCATGCTTTGACACTAAGACCGAGGGGACAACTATAGTCCATAATGACTGTGACGTGGGCATCATATTTCAAATCAGCAGCAGTTCTGCCAAATAAGGATTTTGAAGTATGGTTTGAACTGCAAAATAGATTTATATAACATTATTTGTCACATGGATGGGAATCTTGTGTTAATAAAGAAATCCCCATTGTGTGTGTGCCTGAATGCATGGTTTATGAGGACACAAATGTGTATAATAGCATGGGCATTACAACAGAAACATGGTTTATAAGGACACTTCCTGTGTCCTTGTAAACAAAATGGCTTAGGAAAAAAACGTACTGTGAAATTCATAAAAAGGCAGTAGTTTTTTTTTTTTTTTTTTTAGTAAGGTTGTAGTAAGGGAATAGAAAATACGTCTATGGATAGTCCCTATAAATCACTTTATACAAGTGTATATATATATATATATATATGAATAATTATATCTCTCTCAGCCTACATTTTCTGTCTAAATGCAGGCTATATATTTCTTGATCAATTTAATTATGTATGTTTTGTCTTAAGTCTTTGCTACCACTTTCTTTAGGAATTTAACATATAATTGCTAAATAAATGGATTAATTTATTTAATTAATAGAAGGAAATGTAAATTAAATAGAAAAATGTGATGATTATGTATACAAAATATCTCTTTTGAATAACAATATATGCAATAAATGCATTTATTTTAGTGCATGTTAATGATAAGCAATCTATAATATATTGTATAATTGTAACATTTAACAATGTTGTTATGACCCTCTCTCTACATTTATGTGTTTATTTGTTATTTCTTTCTTATGTGTGACCCTGGACCAAAATATTTTTGAAATATTTTTGAGATGATACGTCATCTAAAAGCTGAAAAATTATGATTTCCATTGATGTATTTAGTCTAAGATACTATTTGAGCCGGTATAAGAGAACTGCCTTTAAAGTTGTCCAAATAAACTTCTTAGCAATGCATGTTACTAATTAAAACATGTTGATATATATGTGGTTGGAAATTTACAAAATATCTTCATGGAACAAAATATTCTAATGATTTTTGGCATAAAAAAATAATATTTTTGACCCATTCATTGTATTTTCTGACTATGGCTACAAATATACCTATGCTACTTATGACTGCTTTTTTTGAATAAGCTGTGCAAATACACACACATAGAGTTAAGGTCATAGAGTTAAGGTCTTGTGTTACATGCGTTATACATCTAGTACATGCACACTTGAGACTAAGTGTCATAACTCATGTAAAAAATGGGCTGCGGGTTGGTTACGATAAGCTCTGACATTTTCTCTCTGTTGTTCTTCAGGCAGACTATGCTGAGGATGCTGTACAACCACACTTTTGATTTATGTGAAGAAGATGAAGTTAAATCGTGTTGGAGGTGTGGTGTGCTATAAAAGCAAAATATTGAACCGCCAAACTCGTGGCCAATAATATTTATATGTTCGGTCTTATTTGAAGTCTGCGGAGTGGTGATAAAAGTCTATTCACCACCTCTTGAATAATTTGCTTTCAAAGTCTTTCTTCATTGTAATTACAGCATAGACGAATACAATTTTTAACATCCATTTTGTTTGTTTACCAGGAGGAAGGAAATTTCTCATGACCTTTTAGCTTCAAGAATTGCATAGAAAGCAAATATGATTTGCCCTAAAACACAGTTCTGCCATTAAGATGCACTATCCGTCAATGGCATTGATGTGTAACTTCTTTATGAAGGGGATACTGGCCCAGATGCTACTTGCTCTTCCTCCATGATGGACTCCAAATGACAGCTTGGGTGGAAAAAGCCTCGGAGTGAAACTGAATTAGCAAAACAAATGAATTTCCTCTCTGCCCGACAGTTCACTGTCACAAAGTCAGGCCGTCCGAAGATTGAGTCGTATATCATGACCCGAGGCCTATAACCTCAGAATGACAGCTATAAGGCGAGCGTAAATTCAGAAAGCTGTTATTTGTCAAGGGAGGGCTGTCTATTTAATTTGCGCAGACTTGTGCACTGGGATTGGCATTTATCAACATGGCAGCTGCCTGTCATGTGACTAGTTAATTGGATAAGCTTTGCATCCTATTCACAGTTAAAAAATAATAATAAAACAGACACAAAATGGGCTGTCCTCCATCAAAGAGTGCAGGAAGATTGAAAAGGATTTGTTTATGGGAAGGGAAAAAAAAACCATAAATAAAACTTCTTCTCCAAATTGCATAGTGCACTGCTGCAAGTAAATTATTTACCCATCCTGCTCTGTGTAACAGCATTTTCATGTTTGGCAATCACTTCTTAGTATTCAAGTTGTTAGAGCACAGACGCGATTTTAAAAGTGATGTCATGCGAAATAAAAGCCCAGACACAGGAGAAATGGCAAACAAGTCACTTCAGCTTCATCAAAACATCATTTCTTGTGTACCTCTTATTTATTTTCCATATTCAATAAAAGCAAAAGTGGCAGATCTGCGTACACTCATTGGTTACATGTCAAGCAATTTTAGAGAGTTAAACAGATGAGGAAGTCTGTTCAGTAATTGAAGGAATTGATTTTGCCGAGGCTATGTTTAATCATGATCAGTCAAGTCAAGAAATCGAAATCGATTCTGATTTGGAATGTTCCTGTATTGGTTTATTCGTATTTTAAGGAGAAAGGAACATTGTGATGCTGTGGGGTATTACGTGCCATAGCTTAATTAGTGAAGATCATGTGTTTTAGATCAAAGTGCCGCTATTGGTTATGAAAGGTTCATATTTTGGGAGTTCCAACAATAGGTTGACATGCATGCAAGTTCAAAAAACATTTTCCTTTATATATATATATTGTTTTTCATTATTATTTTTTACCTTATTTGCTCTCCCAAATGATTTGTTTAACCAATCATTTTTTCAAACCCCACCTTTGCGTGACGCTAATTCTGCAGTGATTGGACGATTTAATTCAAAGCAGTGTTAGTGAGCTTTAACCACTACAAAAGTGGCACCTCGTGGCAAATAATGAATTTACATTTTCATTCAAACAAACAGAAAATCAAGTTCTAATGTTTCATGTTCACATCAACATGAAATTGTTTGGGATTCATTTTAGAAATTACTTGTCTCAATGATTCCGAGTCAGCTATTTCTATTGAGAGACACGGTGCACTTTTAGATGGAAAACTTTGCAGGATTGTTCATTCAATTAGAGCTGTGTGTTACTGACTGCACAAAAGGTCATTTTCAAAAATTCATAATAGGGTTACTTTAATTAATACACACAGCATGTTTAAAAGATGTGACCGTACCTGTGATGCCATAGAAGCAGCATTTTTGGTTCCACAAAGAATTCATTTGGAATTCATTCATCCCTTTTTTACCTTTATTATAATCTAAAGAACCTTTTACCACAAAGTACCTTTTGTGACCTTCAGAAGTTCTTTATGGAACCATTTAGACAAAAAGGTTATTTTATGGCATTGTAAAGCACCTTTTATTTTAGGAGTGAACATAATTGAAAGTGTACATCTGTCATTCATATAATTTATTATTATTATAATTTATCAAAAACTATTTCTCAGTTTAATCAAAAACTATCATTATCCATATTCTATAAAAGGCAGAAACTCCAAATCTGAATTAGCTTTTTTGTTCAATGCCAACCAATTCTAGGGAGGAAATTAAATCTAAAGAAATGGGTGTTGATCATGCAGAGGCTAAATTTGATCACCATGAATCGAGTCAAAAATCCTGAATAGAATTTGGTTTGGCATGTTTCCAAATTGCTTTATTAGTAACAGCGAACTGCACAAATATCAGATTTCAAGGGGTCAGGCTAAGGGGAAGGTTGGGGTGTTTACTGGGGTGTAACTTCATGTAGATCGACTGGTAAAGCAGGGGGTTTGCAACAACAAGGTCATTAAAATGCATGAGAAACTCCATCAATTCATCTGTCACATTTATACCGACTTAAAATTTTTACAAAATCTTTTTTTGTCTCCATTCTCCTTGTTTCAGTTGACTTTTCATTGGCAGTGGTTTGAATGAACCTGTTAACCACTTGATAAGCGTAATATTCCTCCAGCAGTACACAACCCACAACATGGGAAGCCTGAGAAGTGTAAATAAATGCTAGTTGTGGGTGTTTCCACAGTGATTGCAGTGCTTTTTCTCTACATTGGTCTCTAGCAGATTTAAGAGGACTCAATTGACTGATGTAGGTGGCGGAACAAGTGCAGCATGGTAATCCTCTGCATGCTGAGTTAATGGGGTTGTATTGACTGACCGGCTTGTGTGACATTTGCTACTTAGTTTTGTTCTAATTAAATTCTAATCAAGGACCAGCATTTGCAGAGGTACAGAACCTGGACTTTATGCAATCTAGCTCGTTTTGGCTTATTCTAAATGTGTAACAGTTAAAATCGCCAGTTAACAATTTACCACAATCTGGTGTACTTTACTACAGTAGGACTCTTCAGAATTCCGAAAGGGGCACAATTGTTTGTTGAAACAATTCACCCCTCCAAGTTGAGCCCTCTCGCTCTATGTTAGGATTACAAATATCTATCTTAAAGTTTTTTTTTTTCTTCTTCTGTGGTCTCTTGAGTGAATGGTATTACATGGATATCTCTCATAGCTCTTTTACTCCAGGACTGGGAAAAGCTCTATTATGGCAACCCCAGCTTCTCTGAGCTTTAGTCTATCATTGATTTCTATAGCAGAATTGATAGCCAACACCGCTCCAGTCCGAAACCCAATCCACTGGGGCTGCTGCAATTAGAGGCTCACTCATCCCTCCGCTTGCCTGCCCTCCTTTGCTAATACTTTCTTTCCATCCGGCAAGTTGAACAGCCTCCAGTATGACTCAGCTGTTTAATCCCATTTCTTTTGCTTTTTATGTCAAATCCATTGGTTTCTTTTTTCTTCGTCTTCTGTAGAAAGGCCTCCCACAGGGTTGAAGAATTAGACACATTCCTTTAATATCTCAATTTATTCTCATAGAAATCGATGACGTTGATTACATGAAAGCCTTAATTTGCTTACCATATTTCATAGCAATTAGGTAGCACCCGGTCAAAATTGTATCTTTGTAAGAAAAGAACACAGATAGTTCACATCAGGGTGTAAGCCATAATTATTATCACATTTAGACAAAATGTAAAATACCATTACTATTTTTTTTTTTTTTTTACTATTAGTTTTAAGCAGTTTTATTATGACTCGCATTTCATTGTACTTCGATGGCTTTGCAGTGCTGTACCGGATGAGATTCCGAGCAAGTTTACTACATAAGAAAAACCATGTGGAGTTAAATATGGAGGGGATAATGTGATATAAACATCAAAATGTTTTAAATCGTTCACTACAGTGAAATGATTTCGGGAACATAACATAGCATTCTTCAAGGCACTGTATGAATATAAGTCTTTATTTATGTATTTATTTATTTAGAATCCATCCCTGCAACCATAATTTGAAAAAAATAATAATAATAAAAGTTGTTAATTTACTTCCATTAGTGTTCATTTCAACCGAAAACCGCGTCGTTTTACAAAATGTTTCTCGAATGTGACTACATGCTGTCTGCAAGATGTTAAAATGAACTCAAAGATTTCTGATAAGATGCTTCCAAAAACAAGTGATCTGGACTAAGATAATCCAGATTAATTTTACTCAAAATTAGAAATTTAGATTAATTTGTGCTGATGTTTACCAAACAGCAATCTCAACTAACCCATCAGTAAAGGTCCAAAAATAACAAAAGACTATTAAAAACAAATATAAATGCCAGAAATGAATAAGAGGTGCAGATGGAACATGAAACATTATATAAAAAAAAAAACTTCTAAAATTCTGTAGCAAAGCACATGAGTGGAATGGACTTGCTTTTATCTGTCCATTTGGAGCTTGAAAGAAATCTTATGTACTTTGGTTGTATGAAAAATGTTAAGATGCTTTTACATTCTATAGAAAAATGTACATAAAAATTGTTTACAACGGCAGAAATAATGACAGAATTTTTCCTTTTCATTCGATGGGCAATGCTGTTCTGTACTGGGTCGTGTTAGAGAGGCTGTGATTGACAGTAGGCATGCTGTAGTGCTTCTCATATTGTTCTGACTGTGCTTGTCGGTGCGTTTAATGGGTGACACAGCATTTAACACTGAAGGTATCACATGTCCCCGTGCTGGTCATATTCTGTACCAACAACAAGCCACAAGAACCAGCTCGGAATATGAGCCTGCCTTTTTGAGATAAGCAAATGCTTTACTGTCTTGTTTCAATATACCACAATATGTTTAGCATACGTTAATCCCTAGGCATTCAACTTGACCCTGTTATACATGAAAAGAACAACATTCCAGTTACAAAACTGGCGGGCAAAAGACGACAGCATGAGATTTATCTATTGCCAGTTGTTCACCACTCCCCGAGAGCTTCGCGGCATGCAAAACGAGTCATGTGCACGGTCGCCGTTCTTCATCAAGAACGTCCCTCCCCCAGAAGGGACATGTTGAACTAAAATTGCGTTTCCAATTGAAGAGGCAGATGATACTAATATCACACTTCAGTTGGCAGCACTTAAGCAGTTGCAAGAAAAAATGAGAGAAAAAAGACTCCTTTCCTCCGACAGAACAAAGTCTCCTTCCACTTGACCTTCACCGTCCCTCTTCAACTCTTGTCTCACTCCATCTCAGAGTTTCTAAGTGAACATGGAAAACAAATGATGGTGGCATCATCACCAGCTAACTGCGACATGTCCGTATTAAGCATTCGTTCCCACACATTAGAGGGGCAACAGCTTGTTTTTATGCTTTAATTTAATTAGGCCACAGACTTTGCAATCCAATTATCCCCTTGTGAAGCCCTTTGAGGTTGCACATTCTCTGCCCCTTTCAAGCAAAGTACCTGCAGATTGTTATGGAAGTCAGTGGCAGGATAAATGTCTGTTAGATTTGTCAGCGTTCATCACAGCATCCTGCTTTATTGGCTGCATGCATGCTGGGAATGAGAACAAAGAGCCTGAGGCACCTCACTAGCCGCTTATGTTTTTGTCACCCTGGGTTTGGGGTAATTAATTTATGAGGTACAGAAAGTAATTGTTCATTAAATTATTGTCAAGGAAGTTGACCTTCTCGTTTCCAATCAACAATAGCGAACACTATGCAGTGCTTTTTGAGTGTTTTTTTTTTTCACCTGGGGGACATTAGGCAAGGACTTTTCGAAAGGATACACTCCTATAGCTATATTTCTCTATCCCAGCTTTTCAGTTGAAGATTAAACGGCAATATCCACTCAGCAGAGTCTCACATAGATTGAAGATTGTGGCATTGCATGATCACAATAACATTACAGCAAATCATAGCTTAGCTCATGTGTGTTAGATTCGAGGTCATCTGGTTGTTTGACGCACAAGAAACGACATCAAAGAACTAGTGCAGATGAAAACAGACAAGTGGATTTTCTGTGTCTGGGGCAAAAGGTAGTGTCTGAATGCACTGAAAAAAGACTTTATCCAATAGCCAGTTAGCACACTCGTTCTACTTTTATGGGAGATGAAATAACACTCCATACCAGCAGGTGGCAGCGAAACCAAAAAAGGACTGCAAATGTAGGGCCAGATTTACCTACAGCTCGCACCAGCGCGAATTGTTTTTTGACGTTAAAATATTACTTTCAGGATTTACTAAAGAAGCGAAAAGGCATGGACACCGTTGTTTTTGTGTCCGACCTCATTGAATATGGATTTGTAATAAATGAAATGAAATGCTATGTGATTTACTAACATTTGTTCTTTGTCAAATGACTAGTATTTACGCCATTATTCAATGGTGATATTCCACTGGTCATTATGGAAATGATCATTGTCAGTAAATCGCCCGCAGAATTTTCCCTCCCGTCTGCACTTTTTATAGAATTGCACTATTGCTATAATTTCCGTGTTTGGTAAATCTGGTCCATAAGCTGCATCTGACTCTAATAATCTATACTAAATAACAAATGTTTCATTGCTACAATGCTAAATTCTCACAAGAAATTAAATCAAAAGTTATAAAAGTGCTTCCTATCTCTATATACTGCCTGTATTGGCAGCATGTTTAGCTTATAGTCTGTAAATAACAAATAGTCTGTATTAAACAACTGGCTAAGCTGGACCATCCTCTATAAGCACTGAACTCCTCTGGGATTGCTAAATGAGAAACACACACCATGGCTATAATCTTCAAAAGTTATTTTAACAGTGAACCCTCAAAAAAGGCGAGCATCTAACTCATGTCAGATCAGCATGAAAGATCACCTTTCTCCTCACCTCTCATTTCAAGGTCATTGTCATTCAGCAGTACCCCGGCCCACACAAACCCCTATTATAAATTCCCTGAGATCTGATCCCTGTACCCCTGAGCTTACTGGATTTCCAAAATCGCTGGCCAACCAAACATCTCCCCCGGTCCCCTCAGTGCTGCAGTAGTCAGCTCGTCTGAAATTGGACTCGCTTGAGGGACCATCGAATGGAGCCTTCCCAGGATTCCGCCAAAGCTGCTGAATTAAACATGAGAGGAAATCTGCAGTTTGATTTATTTATTTACAAAGAAAATATAATTATTATTATTTAGCATTTTTTTGCACATGCAGTTTTATGCAAATCCCTTAAAATGATAACATGATATCATCGAAAATCAGCGGTCAAAATTTTCCTTAGTGAAGAACCTATAGAAAACGTACTCTGTATTGCATGTGTGATTAGCTCTCAACCGTTCATCAGTTTCGCCCACCTAGGAAGATAATGATGGCCGAGTACATAACCCTGATGTATACCTCATCATTATATACCTTAGAAGTGCACCACCAGTAACAAGCAGCAGATTAAGAACATGAGCTCTGTATCTTTTATTGTTACCCAGCTTCACAGTGGATGTGTTCTCTGAGCTAAAAGAAAATCCACTGCAGCACTTTTCCAAGAAAGAGCGATAATTTAGCCACCAGCTGCCGCCTGTTAGCTTGTTAGCGTCCTGAGGAACAGAGATAAGAAAGCTTTGTCATCATAAGAGAGAGGCTTTGGTTCCGTTTTTTTTAGGTCTGTTAAAGAGCTGATCAATGTGTAATGGAAAGAAATGCTGGGTGACAATCAGAACTTGAAGCCCTCATTTAAGGAGGTCCAGTGTCTTTGTAAAAGCTAAGGGCCACAGCATCACAAAAGTAGGCCATGGCTCTTTGAGCTGGAATCTGAGATTTTAGTCAAGAGTTAAAAAATGGAAACCTTCCGATGTTGTTTTTAAAGAGGAACATAAAATGTATTTGGGCCTAAAAGAGAATTCCTTTTGTCCACCATTAATTTATAACATCTTGTTTAGACACAAAGAAAAATATGTCAATTTGGTAAGAGAAAACTGATTAAAAAAAATAAAAACGTAAAGCATAATACTATTCGCTGTAAATTGTTGAACATGCTCCTTTTAATAGCAATTTTTAATGATGGTGTATTTTAGGCTTTAATTTATTTAATAATTATAGCATTTTTTTTTATTCTCGTGTTGCAAAAGCAGGTGGTAAGCATCCGTACGGACAAACCTGACTGTACAAAAAAACAAAACGTATTAATACAGCTGGTCAGTCTGCCTCACACCACTCTATTCTCGTGCACATGATGCCCCTGTGCTCTGCTCTGAAGTCAGTGGGTGATGGGGGCAATGTTGTGATTGTCATGTTGGCCAGCAGGTGCGGTGGCCTGACATTCTGTTCCTGATTGTCTCCTCACTTAATCCGTCTTTTGTGAGAGATTAGCAATATCCTGGTAACTCCTCTCTGGAGAGCGGAGAGGGAAGAGCCCAGGCAGGCACAGGACAATGCTGAACCGTGAAGCACGCTGTCTAATTTCATTACCCTCATATGCTTGGAGTGAGGGGAGGGGGCTAGACAGCTGCAGTTTAGATTCTAATGTGCCATAAAAGGGCCAGCAGAACTTCAATGGCCCCCAAAATAACTTGATTAAAGAGGCCCTCCATCTGATTTTCTCTCCTGTGTGGAATTATACAATTCAATGGAGCTCCTTATGAAATTGTGTGTATGTGTGTGGGGATATGTGAGTGTGCTAAATGAATTCTCCACTCTTCCCTTCCAAGGATGTCCCCTGTCAGTTTATGAAATAAAGTATTCATGACCACTTTGGTTGTGTTGTGATCAACACTGACACTGTGCTCTAACATACTAGACTGGGATTTACATTTATATGTACACATATTTAGTTTATTATATATATATATATATATTTTAATAATTAAGTTTAGTTCGCTTTTTAAGGACAGTAAAGACATTTAGAATTTTACAAACAATTTCAAATATTATGTCATTTTTTTATTCATCAAATCATTCTAAAACAAGTATAATATATTAATCAGTAAAATTATTAGACAGTACAACTGTTTTTAATTTGAATATAACAATAATAAATGTTTATACTATTAGTAATATTTAAAATACATTTATTTCATGCTTAGTATAATGCAAATCTATTACCATATTTACTGAAATAAAACTGACTGATATAACATTTTTAATTTAATAATAATTGGACTACTTCTAAATACTAAGCCTAGAATTTAAGTGCATTAAATACAATTCGTTTTTCAAGTTTAGCAGAATTTAAGCATATATTTAGCATAATTTTTTTTCCACTAGGGCAAGAAAATTAGCATTTATGAAAGCCATTGAAGAAATCAATTATATTTTAAAGTAGACGAGAGTTAAATCAAATCGTAATAGTACTTCACAATATTACACCAAGTCATCAAAAATGGTCTTTTTATGCTTAGTGGCTGTACTTTTTATTCTTTCCTCCTCTTTCTCTGATGTAGTGTCATCCTTCCGCTCAACCTTCAGATGCACTTTAACAGATGTTTTCTGTGCTGTGTATTTTGTCTCCGGAAGGTTAATGTAGAACGTTTCCTCAATCAATGGCTCCTGCTTTGCACTCTTGTGTTTGTCAGGAAAGCACTTCATGAAATATCTACTATCAATAATAGTTTAAGACCCCACATGGCCACCCATGTAGACCTTTTACTGACATAAATATTTCAGAAAGACTTCATATAAATCTTTGGTTTATGTGTTTGTTTATGCTCTCTACTTCCATTATAATTAAAAATTTAAATTCGTCTTGTTTGACCAAGTATGGCTGTAGATTCAAAAGTCATATTTAATATATTTAATTTAGATGCATTGTTATCCAAGATAAACACCATGATTCCTGTATTTCCATCCAAGTAGCACAGTTTTTGAAGAAATCATGCTGAGCTTTGTTAATACAGAACCATGAGGTGTCAAGCTATCTTACCGTTCGCATGCTGAATTTGCGTAATAATCCACGATTGTGTGTTTTGCATGTGTGTCTGCAGCTTGCAGACTTTGCGTGATTTGTTAGATGGTGTGACAGCTATGGGTAATAAGATTATGGAGTCCTGATTGATTTTCTATAGGTGGCAGCAGGTGTCAGGCACAGGTTGATTGAGGCGTGACTAATGATTGGCCCCGATCACATTTATGTCTCAAGCTGTGGCTTCCTGCTGCACTATTAGCACTTCTAATAGGCTGCCAATTAACAGAGACATCAAAAAGGCATGCATGATCACAGCTCTGACGGAAAGTACAGAGCTCTCCTGCTTTGCACAATTCCAGCTTTCTTTTTGCTTTCAAACTACCTTGAGCGTGTTTTTATGGTATATGAATATATGAATGAAAGGCCAAATAAATGGTGCTAGTCTTATGGAATTTATATCCAATAATTTAAAGGTGCCATAGAATGGAAAATTTACCTTGGCATGGTTGAATAATATCAGTTCAGTACATGGACATGACATACTAAGAGTCTCAAACACCATCGTTTCCTACTTCTTATATAAATCAAGTGTTTGCAAAAGACGACTGAAAAACTGTCAAATT
>JAUCMU010000097.1:19751855-19781522 GCA_032275025.1 Enteromius treurensis | reverse complement strand
AATGCAGAGCACAAATTCCAAGTATGGGTCACCATACCTGGCCACAAGTCACTTCACTTCACTTCACTTCACTTCACACTTCACTCAATAACATAATTTCCTCAATCATTCTTCTACTGTGACTTACATCCTCTGCCATTTTAGAGGGTATCACAACTCATGCATACGCTTTTATCTAGGAGCAAAGAACCGCAGATTACGTTCATGTGCGTGCTTTCCCATAATGTAAACAAGGCTAATTACGTCAAATAGGTTAAAGCTTGGCGGAAGATGTAAGTCAAGGGAGAAGAATGGTAGAGTAAAAGATGTTATTTTTGTTTTCTTTGAGGAACAACAGTATTCTCCTAGCGTCACAAAAGTAAAGTTGAATCACTGATGTCACATGGACTGTTTTACTGATGTATTTACTACATTTCTGAATCTGGGACGATTTCAGTTGTATTGCTGTCTATGGAGGGTCGGATGGCTCTCTGATTCCATCGAAAATATCTTAATTTGGGTTCCAAAGATGATCGAAGATCTTATGGGTTTGGAAGGACATGAGGGTGAATACTTAATGACAGGGTTTTCAATTTCAGTTAAACTAACATTTAAATTAAATTATAATACGTCCATGATGGATCCGCTACACAAATTTACCAGCCTGTCATTGCATTTCTGTTTGTCAGTCAACAGCTAAAGCAGCAACAAGTGCAAAACATAGCAGGCCCTTTTCAGAAGAGAGTTCCAAAAACTGTCTGTTTAGCTGTGCAGAGCACACTCGAAAACATTATCCCAGAGCCACAGGATCCCAATTACAGTCACATATTGCTATAATTAGAAAACCAGGAAAAACAACCCATCCATATAGCAATGGGGACGAAGTCTGAAAGGGTTAATTCAGACAAAAATAGTACTAACCTCCACAAAGTGTTTAGAACCCTGAGCTAATACACAGCTGATTTAGGAGCACTTGTGACCGGCCGCTTCAAAATTGAACCCGGCACATCACTTTTAGTGTGTGGACCTGTGCTTATACTCTGGAGGGACTTCAGAAGTGGTTGTAGTGGGACAGGCCTAAAAAGATGGGGTAGTTACAGTGCTCTGTGCTTCAGGTTACTGAAATCAATGATTACATAAAAGCTCAGGCATGGATTTTTTTTCAGTTCAGTTCAAGTAGTTCTGACAAACTGTGAAGTGCCTAATAGGAGACGAAAAAAAAACTTTCAATCTTCGAAAACCAAAAATCAATACAAATCTAGAATATCTGTATACCTCAATGACTTTTATTCTGTGGAACAAAAAAGAAGGTATTGGTTTTGGTGCTCAGTGACATTCGACTATTCTCAAAAATTGTCCTTCCATTAGAAATTTAAAATCGTCAACCTGGTGCAATGTTAGTCACGACAGTATAGAAACTTATAATTTGTTTAATTGTGACTTTTGTTGCGTCTACTATATATAGAATATTCTGATGTTTTGATGGACTACACCTTCTAAAATCCCTTTGATTGGATTGTTTCAGACTGCATCTCTCAACTCTCATGCGGCTTCTGACCTTTCTAATATGTCAGGCATGCAACTCATGATAATGAGAACAAGTTATTAATGTTTTATCTACGTATTTAAAACGGTGATAGTCAATTAAAAAGCTCACAGAAAGGAAAAGAATTGAACAAATTGTCATGTAACAAAAAGTGTTAAAATTGTCAGTTAAAAGTGAACATTGGTGCATATGTGTGTGTGGATAAATATGAAATGACATTTTATGTTATATTAAGAAGAAGAATTCATTTTCACAGACTCTATATTTATGCAGTACCTTTACAGTACAGGTAAAAACTGAACAACAGATCTGCTATTTATTTTTGTCACCAGGGAGAGAGTTTGAGAAGACTGTAGGATAGGGTACACAAATTAGCTCAAACAAAACTTGTGTATGCTGGTGGGGTACAACAACCTTATCCGCACACGGACACTGGCCTTTACAACTTGTATAAATGCATAGATAGGCCAAAATGCAATGGACTGCAAAGCGGCGGTGCAAACGACTTCTCTACTGTGGCCTATTAAGGAGCAAAAGCCCAACATAGCATAAAACACCCACTTTGTAAAGGCGCTTGTGGAATGGTGATCCTGAACGTCCAGTATTCCCAAGCCTCTGCTTGATTTAAAAAACAAATTGCTGTTTCAGCTTTTTCCCCCTCTCAGCCTATTTCTCCAGTCTCTAGGTGGATTTAATATCTCCCCCGAAGGATTGTTTTGAAGGAAGGCTAACCTTGGTGCTAGCTTTGAGAAAAGTTCCCAGGGCAGTCCATTAGCGTCTTGTGAATGGCGTTAACCCAGTACAGCCGAGCTAAACGTTTAAATGGCTCTAGAGAGGTCCTGGTGGTTCTTCTACCTCTTACACATTAATAAAAAGTTGCCTTCACTCCAAGGAGCTTTTAAAAAAGTTGCTCTCTATTGTTCCGCTTTTTCAATCAATAAATCATACGCTCGGCTTGTGAGAGTTTCTTGAATATTTAATAGAAATGGCTCGTTTCCTTTTATCTGCCGGCTCTCGGAAGAGAGATCAAGAAATCATCGCTAACCATTGACTCTGCATTGTTTCCTTTTATCTGTCCTATCTGAGGCATGACAAGTCTGACTCGAAAGCATTGTGCAATAGGTTGAATACATTCTGACCTAATAGCATGGCCTCGTTTTCAACGCTTTCATGAAATTGGAAGCATTCCCTTTGAAAATGACTTCAGTGATATCACACGTGTCCTTAAAAGGCCTACCTGATCTGAACCCGAGACAAGCCGGCTGTTTTGTGTACTAAATTGGCTGTTATTCGCTATGTGTTTGGTGCTAATTATTTAGATTTTTTACTTTTATAGCAGAAATTGCACACTTTTCTGACCACAAACTGAAGAAGCAAGTCGTCATGGCATCACCTATTAATGGATTAGTAAATAAGACTCATCACTGTCATGTTTAAACAATGGAGAAACAGCATCTATCAAAATGCACTGAGGTTGGACTGTGTGAGTTTTTGTTTGCTGAGTAAGTAAAACTGCCATATTTGGAGGTCAGTGATGATGGGGTAAATGTGCGGCCACTGAAGCTGAGGTTTGAGTTCTGTGATATCGATGACCCCTGTCAAACTCAAGGCTGCATCTACGGCTCAGTTCTCTCTGGGGAAGCGTCAGCAGGTAACAATCTATTGACATGACCGCTTTAGCTCCAGGGTAAAGATATCCCATCAATACTGATGTCTATCGTCTGATTGTGCTGTGTCGAAAAATAGTAAACACCTGTAGAACATTCATAATGAACTGCACTGCTCTTGTGGTGGCCTGCGCTCGTCCTCATAAACCATGCTTCATTAGAGCCATTTTATGGGAATATTCAGTGCAACCTGAATCTCATCATTAAAAAAGCCATAAAAATATTAATGTGTCATTTCACATTGTTCTGCAATTTACATATAGTTTCATGAGCCAACTACATACTGATGGATGCGTTTAAATCATATAATGAAAACCGTTGTTTAAAGGGACAATTAATGAAAAATACATTTTCTCGTGTTCACAATGTTATTCTCACCAACATTTTATCACAAATATACAGCTTGGCCGGGGTGTTATAATTCATTTCATATGCAAAGTAATTAGCCAATCAAAGATAATTTACTGAGGTTTTTAATGTACTGTATAGTAGCAAAAACAAGTTTAATTGGAAGTGTCAGAGTTTAAAATTATGTATACACACTCACACATTTATATATATATATACACATATATATATGTATATGTATATAAAGAAGGGAACTGGTCTCCTCGTCGTGCTGCAGGTCAAGCATTGTTTGAGGGAGTAGGGTCCAGGTAAGGGGCCACACTCATTTAGCTCGTTCTTCAGTACAGAACTGCTGCGAATCTGTGATGTTGATGGCTTTCCTCTTATGAATAGCTAGCTTCCGGTCCTTTCACAACATTTTAA
This sequence comes from Enteromius treurensis, assembly GCA_032275025.1. Taxonomy (NCBI): domain Eukaryota; kingdom Metazoa; phylum Chordata; class Actinopteri; order Cypriniformes; family Cyprinidae; genus Enteromius; species Enteromius treurensis. Next base: position 19,777,559 of record JAUCMU010000097.1, on the reverse strand, counting down.
TTGGATTAAGGTCCAGACTTTGACTAAGCCATTCCAAAATATTAATTTTGTTAATTTTTAACCATTCTTTGATAAAACAGCTTGTATGCTTATGGTCATTGTCTTGCTGCATGACCCATTTTCTCTGACTCGGTTTAGACTCAGTTCAGTTCAGATGTCCAGATATATTCCATTAGAATTGACTGGTATAATTTAAAATTCATTGTTCCATCAATAATGGCAAGCCATTCTGGCCCAGATATAGCAAAACAGGCCTAAATCATGAGACCAACAACACTGCCATGTTTTACAGATGGGATAGGTTTCTTATGCTGGAATGCAGTTTCTTCTTTATTAAACCAAAAAGCTCTATTTTGGAGCTTTCTGTTTTATCTCATCTGTCCACAAAACTTTTCTTCAGTAGCCCTCTGGTTTGACCACATGATCTTTAAAAAAGCTGCCAGGTTCTTTTTGAAAAGCAGTGGCTTTCTTCTGTGCCATGCTCACAATGGTTGTTCAGTGTTCTCTTGATGGCGGACTCATTAAAACATTAACATTAGCCAGTGTGAGAAAGGCCTTTAGTTACTAGGAAGTTAACCTGGGATCCTTTGCTACCTCACAGACTACAACATGTCTTGCTTTTAGAGTGAATTTTGTTGGCGGACCACTCTTGGCAAGTGTACACAAGCTGTATGGCTGAGGATTTGTTGAATCCAAACTCTTTAGAGATGAGGCAATTTTTTCTCAATAAATAGATAAGATTTTTTGGGGGGCTTTTTTATTTAATAGTGTCCTCTTTGTCTACTTGCAGAACTTGTTCAAAACACATTGACCTTTGCCTTTTTTCAGTTTAGTCCTGACAGCACCTGGAAGAAACTGTCCTATGTGGTCCTTGTTCTTAAGGATCTGTACCTGCCAAAGGGCAGGAGATTAAACAGGTGGTTTCCTGGGTGTCCTTGATGAAGGTTTTTGGCCCTTGAGAGATAGTAGGAGGGAGGAATGCTTTCCAGAGAGGGTATAAACATCCAGCAATTCTTTTTTTTAAGGGTTGTGTTGATTATCCTTTGTAGGCCTCTTTTATCTGCTGCAGTGCAACTGGAGTACCATACTGAAATGCGGTACACTAGCATGCTTTTGATGGAGTAGCGGTGAAAGGGCACCTGCAGCTCAAACTCCAAGTTGTTTCTCCTGAGTGCTCTGAGGAAGTGCTGTGCCTTTTTGATTGTTGCTGAGGTCTTAGCAGACCAAGAGAGATTATCGGATATGTGGACTCCCATGAATTTTACCACATGGTTCTCGTTGATGTAGGTTGGGGCTGCCATAATTCTGCACCTCCTTAAGTCTTGAATGAGCTTTTCTGTTTTTGGAGTTGAATTAAGAGCACCACACATCTAGTTTCTGGACTTTATCTCTGTAGACTGATTAATCATTTCATAAATCAAGTCCAATCATTGTAGTATCGCTGGCAAATTTAAGGGTGGTGTTGGTAGAATGAGCGAGAGAACAGTCGTAAGTGAACAAGGAGTAGAGCTCAGTACACAGCTTTGTGGAGAGCCAGAGCCAGTAGAGAAGTGGGGTCCAAATCCAACATTGTGTGACCAGTTAGTAGCTTCAGTTACCCTTCAAATTGAGCGAATTAAAAATACGCCCAGTGGAAAAAACAACAATTTCATTTTTATACTCAAATGATTTTGTGTTTTCTAAAAAAGTTATATTTTGCAAAACTGCAGTGTACTAGAACCTCCAAGAACCACCTCATACGTGGCCAATCTCAAGTATTAGTTGCTTTCCTTGCCATTAGTGCTTGGAAAACCCCTTATATACACTGCACACGTCTGCATGTTTCAGAAACGTCCCAAAAGTAGCTCTCTGTGAAGCATCGCTACAGATACACACCTACATGGGTTAGGGATGCACCAATCCAGATCGGCCCATATGTTTGCGTGTTTTGTCAGTAAAGCCGGTCATGTAATCAGCTGTAAATCCCATCAGGTGCGTGATTTCACATTGAGCCGTATAGCTGTGCAAATCCACGCTGATAATAAACATGGTTTTTCGCAGCTCGTCAGTGAACAACGGCTGTGTGTAGTATATACGGCGCAATGTGAAATCTCGGCCGATCTGGATCGGTCCATCATAATTGTATGAACAAGCTGTAATCTATAATGAGCATTTTTTCACAGGTTCCCTGGATTGAACCTTGTAATAAAGCATTGTAAAATTTGTTTAACAGTTGAACTAACATCATCTCTTTCCCAGCCCTACTGTCTAAAGTAAACATAGAAATGTTTTAAATAATGTTTATTAATATTAAGCTTTACAAAAGGATCCAGAAACTTCATACGTATCATTAGTCTTGTTGGGTTATGCACTACAAATACTCTTCTAAAACCAAAACGGAAGCAGTTTTTCATCATCAAGACCTCAGATGTTTACGTAGATACCATAATTCTACCACATTCGCTATTTTGATATGGCAGATGGCTTGCATACAGCGGCCCAATAGGAGCAGTCACTAATGAGTCATTTAAATATACATATCTATGATGAAAACCATCTCCTAGTTCTACCAGCGGCTTCAAATGAAATGTCCTTCCTAATCATGTGAGAAGATTAGTGAGTGATTAGCAAAGTGATCCTAAAGAGTTTCGCAATGCCAAAAGATACGTACATCTCATAGGTCTACATAAGAATGAGGCTTACGTATTCATTGAACTTTTCCGTTTGCCTGCAGACACACTGAAATGTAGAGGTACTTTGGTGACAGTCATGCATGAAAGAGTTTGACGACAGCTTGAGTGGCACAGTTGATGCACAAGACATGTCACATCAATTTCCCGAGTATCTTTGTGTATGTCACCCCAATGTTCATATCTAGTGGCTAATCAGTAATGATTTGAATGAACTTGTCACATGAGCGTGTAGTTATTTTGCTTGGAGTGAAGGCAATGAAAATGGTCTTGTGCAGTAAAATGTCTGTGTTTTATAACACTAGCAGTAATAGGGTCTGTAATTTCCTGTTGCTTAATGTGGCTTCTGGTCTTGTTTTAGTTGCACCCTTAAATACAGCGTTCAACTGTTCGTATTTGCCATACATAACTAATACATTTAAATGAGTGCAATCGTAGCTTATCAAGAGCAGTGTCCCCCGCAGCTCACAACAGCTGACAGACCAAGATCGCTAACTTTTCAAATTCATCAGCAATAATCAAGGCTTAAGGTCTTACAGTTTTTTCTATTTACTACTTGTCGATAAGCAGTTTGTCAGGAACGGGGAGGGTGTTCATCTCCAAATCCTTGCCGGCTTAGTGAAGTAATTCCAATAAAAGCCACGACTAGCATTTCTTGAATGAAAACTGTTCTGAAATAGTGCTCTCGGTGCAGGCGGTAATGAAAAGTGTTTGTGGTGAGGCTTAATCTGTTGCATTCGAAAGATAGAACATCTGAAGATTTTGCAGGATTCACTTTGAACTTCATTTGTTCATTATAAATATTGTACCAAAACTTGTTGGTTGTTATGGTGACGGGGGGGGTTGGGGGGGGTGTGGGGGGTTAAGGGCCTTATCTATGGGAAGGAAAAAGGCAAAAACCAAACTGAGAAACACTAGTCGGTTTCATTTATTTTTTTAAATCACTATTACATTTAAATAAGTTCAATCATAGCTTATCAAGAGCAGTGTCCCCTCTGGATTGCAACAGCTGACAGGCCAAGATCTCAATCTTTTAAAAATTCATCAGCAATATTCAAGGCTTAAGGTTTTATGGTTTATTATTGTCATACTTGATCGTCATAAGTACTGTCCCGAAACCTTAAGCAGTTTTTTTTAGGGTTCTTTACTATGGGAACAGGAGGAGTTGAGAACCAAATTATGAGAGATACATGTTTGTTACATTTACTTTTTTGTATTTTTTCTTTTTGACTGAATTTTAATGAAGTTTTTATGAACATCGGCTCTCAATGCTTTTTCCATATGATGTACTAGTCATGTCTAGTGAGAAATTGTGATGACAATGCTTCCGGCATTTTACAGTTCATGTAAAATATACATAAATGGGTTGTTGGCATGTCCCTGTCAGCTAACATATTCCATCTAAAGCTTTCAAGTTGGCATGAAATAAAAATTAGTTCTACCTATTGTATAATTAATATGAATACAGATACATACATGTTGAAAAATAAGTTACATTTTATTATTTTATTGTAAATTACAGTTTAAAGTGAAATGTTTAAAATGCAATTGGTGTCTAACAATTTAAAATCATTTAACATGGACAGGAAGTTGACTAAAATGGTGGGTAACATGATTTAACTATGAGACTAAATTATGCAATTCACCTTATGCATATTAACTGAGAAATACTACATTTTGATCTCAGCTCGATGTATAATCAACACCAGTCAAAATGTCTGTTTAGTGATGCATATGTACAACGACTGGCATAAATGATGTTCTGTGCAGACCAGTTGCATACACAATTGTCTGCAATTTATTTAGCAGTTTATATCATGTTCAACAGAGAAATTCATCTATTTTAAACAATATAATCAAATGCTCTTTAAGATTTTTTTTTCTTTAAAATGTTTTCAAACACCTCCCAGATATTTAGTTTCTGTTCTGTGTACTAAAAGTGCTGCAGACTGTATTGTTTATGAAGGTGAAAGCAATGTGCTTCACTTATAATCATTTATCAACAGACCCAGACATCTTCTCAGTCAATACACTCATTAAAATTCCCAGTGGAATGGGTCTCTCCCGATTGTGTTTTTTTACCCATGCTCATTAAACACTCTTCTAAAGTACAATCAATGCAGTTAGCAAAAATGATTGTGTGTTTGTGTCTGTGCGTATTTGAGGGCAGGTATGAATACACTTGTTTATGTCAGGCATCTTATTTCATACTCTGAGTTCCGAGCCAGTTAAATCGCTTTGTAATGCTAAATGACAGCATCTTAAATTCATTATGTGAAATTTATACAGTTCTAAAGTAATATAGTTAACCGATCGATAAAAACATCAATATCTTTTTCCAATTCTGTGGCTTGAATACATGTTCAAATGCTGAAATTGTCATTTTCACAGCTTCTGGAAATGAGGATATTTTTTCTACGCTGTGCATAGAATCATAATTTTGCTTAGTTGCTATAATTAGGCACTTAAATATTTCATAATCTGAATGTGTGGCAATGCGCCTCACCATCCGAATTCACTGGTTTCTGATTTATATCCTGTCAAATACTTAATGACAAATCTCCTCATTCCCTTTCATTTAATTCTGCCATAAATGACTTTGCAGCAAAGCAGTGGCACCGCATTAGCAATCAGCTCCCTGCTCAGTATCGTGCATTTTCTGTTATTAAGTCAATTTTCATCCACTCATCGCAGAAGGCACTTGTAGGACAGACAAGGCCAAGTAGCGCAAAGAGGAGAAAATACATTAGGCCTCATGGTATTGAATGCTTAAATGATGGCAAAATATGGTCAACGGTTTAGAATCAGAATATATGAAAAGCCTATTTCCCTCTAATCATTTCCTTTCAACACCTTCTCTTCAGTGGAAACAGAGACCATAGTGCTATAATGAAGAGAATGCAATGCAATGGTAGTCACTATTTGTGATACGGCAAGGCCTGATGTGCTGCTAACGGTCGGAGCTTCTGTTTCTTATGTAAATCACTTCATTTGCAACTGTTGCTTGTCATGCGAACTCAAGCCAGAGTTCATTCACTAACCTCTGAATCACTCCGACTGACAGACTCGTTAGCATAGCCACAGATCAAAAGGTTTGGTGTATGCTTTAGAGTTCCTAAATTCCTTTTTGGTGAATTAATGGACTCTTCATTTGGCCTAACTGATGAATGCTGATGAACTCATAAGGGAAACATTTCTGGTAAAAAAATACGTCAGTTGTGGTTGCCAGAATTCGACCGGAAAAAATATGGTAACAACATTTTAGGTTTTACAATTTAAAGAAAAGTTTACAGTTACGTACCGTAATTTCGTAATTTAATATAATCTTAATAAACCAACCTATTAAAGTACTGAAGTCTGTTTTGTACCTTTGAAATATACTATAAGCACCAAATGCAGGTGGTGATGAGAAAACCTCATGATGAACCAAAGCCCATCACAATCAGCTTTCAAATATGAACATATTTAGTAGGTGTTCAGTGTCATTCACACAAGCACTAAACACTATCATGGTGAGACTTTAAACAATTTAAAGCATTACATGTAACATACAGCCCTAATAAACATAACATGATAAGAAAAACCATAAAAATCGAAACTAAAAACAACATTTAAAATGCAATGCAGGGAATTCTGGAAACCTGAGTTTCTTGTAAATTTTACAAGAATTCAACAAGTTTTTAAGGAAGCATTTTTAAAAGGTTTTGTAAAAGATAATTTTTACGTTGTGCGACTGCAGAGGTGTATGTTGTGTTTGAGTTTCTCTTTGGACCTGCCAATAACAATAAACACCTGATGAGATTTCAGCGATCTGATGCACAGATATAGATACACAAATGCTTTCTATATTTCACTTTGCCGTATAGCAGCTTTAGTGATTATAACATAATGAGAGCATTATATTGCTGTGAAGCATTCTAAAAGCAATTTATACCAAATATGGTGAACAGTTTTGTTTTTCATGCTGCTAAGAATGTGAAGTTATTCAGTGTCTTTTTTTTCTACAGGCAAATAATACACATACATAAGGGAAATGGCACACGGTTGCCATCAGTTGTATCAATGTAAATTTTATTAATGAAAATTATATGATTACAGTGTCAAAGAAAAAAATCAGAAGTAGTTTATTTTATCTTTACTTTAAATGCTACATCTGTTTCTGAAGTTAAATCTCACATCAGTTTAACAGACGTGACTTTATCAATTATGCAAATTTTTGTTTTTGCGAATCGAATGTTGCGTTCTCCTTCTCTGTCGTATGGTGATTCACCTTTCAAATTGCATCATCCCAATCTTTGATCATGTGTCACATCTTGTATTCTCACTGCCTCTTCTGCATTCAATTTCCTCTCTGTGCATTTCCTTTGGGGTACACTTGAATGCAATAATTCAAATGGAACAATTCCACTAGCACTTCTCCTGTCTCTTTATAGAGATGTTTCTGAGGTACAGCTCATTAACTAACACACTACCTTGTTCAATTTGTTCAGTGATTCAAACCAATACCATTTAAGCATTTTTCAGACTCTGAAACAAACGACAGAATCAAGCTTGCAAATGTAGGTTGCACACACTTTCATAATGTGTGTACGTGGGTGGGGGACTTCTTTTCTAATGCTTGTAAATTTTTTTCCTAAGAAAAAGTCACATGGATTATTTCCTAGAGCAGTTGCCCCACTAGACAGATTATTTCAAAGGACATTTTTTATGCTTGTGGGGAATTTCTTATTTTACTTCCAGCATTTTACATTGCCCATGTGGCAAAAAAAGAAAAAAATAAGTGTGGGATTACAGAGAAAAATGATAGCAACTGCGAGTTAAATTAAACAATGAAACTCCAGGATTTCAAAGGCGTATTACACATGACGATTCCATTATCTTTCATAAGGCTGTGGCTAAAAGCTGCAGAAAGCCCCCAGGATTGTATCGAACCACACTTATTGACCAACAGATGTGTATCCTGTTACTGAGTTCAGCAACAGCAGTCGCCACTCCACTACACCCAGAGGTCTATTAGTGGGGCTGGGAGGAGGGATCGGGGTGGATTTTTGGTGTCATGTTGTAGTCCCATATGTGCCTTCTTTTTGACACAGTGCACATCCTATGTAGTGATGTGCGTGATGTATTTGAATCTGTGACCTCCAATAGCATCTGTCCCTGGGGGTACTGCAAGCACATAATCCGATGATGTTATTGAAATATATACATTAGACTGCCTATGTCTAGAAAAAAAGTAGTTGAGAAGAGCTCTTTGGTGTTTAATGTGTTTGTAATGGATTGCTTTTCAGAGGCATTAGCTCATCCCTTTAAGAGGCATTAATATCTTTTTCCACAGGGCACAGCCACACCAAAAGGTGTGTTCAAATCTCTAAGCTTGAGTGAAACCCAATCTTTGAGCTTTTATAATCTGAGACTTTTTGTTGAATGAGCACGATGATAAACGTCAGAAATGTAATGGAGCAGAGGGAACCTGTCTTGAAAGTAGTCTCAAAGATGTAATTTGCATCAAGCATCAAGTGGCACATGATAAGTTATGTTCTGGCTGAGAAATGCACTGGTCAAGTGTCATGAATGATATTTTGCAGCTTTTTGTGAACACTTTTCTTTTGTCATAGAAGTAGCGTAGCTTGGCACAGAGTATCATTCCAGCTTCTTTAAGCTTTTTGAGAACTCTCTGGGCAATTGGAAGGGTAGACGACCCACTTCCTTCAACCCCTAACCCCCATCTTCATTTAAATGTGTCTTCCAGAGTCTGCTGTATGAGGGAAGGAGAGCTAATTCGTCAATGATCTTCCTACTAATCCCCCACTATTTGCCTGAAGGCGCTCAAACTATGCATCCCTCCCCCAAACCCAGCCCCCCTAACAAATACACTCTCCCTCACACAGACACATTCAGAGTCTGCCTCAACACGTCCAGTGGGAGAAGATGAATGTAATAGGGTAGTTTGTAGTCTGCCACGGTGGTGTCCTGGGAGGAGTGCTTTTGCACTGGCTGTGAATGAGAGCTAAAGGGTTTATTACAGTTTGGGGTGAGGTGTGGTGAGACAGGGCGGTGTCTAGGCTTTGTCTCGGGCTGTAAGAGGAGAATGGGATCTGCTAGGAGGAGTCACACTCAAACAGGAACTGCAGAGAATAGATGGACTGAGCGAATGTTAGTGGAGAATCACTCCGATCATGCTGCAGGGCAGGAGGTGCCTTCGGAGCCTCCCAACAGGCACAAGTGATCAGTCTCTCTCAGATCTTTGAGCAAGTTCTGGATACAGTTGGATTACTACTGAGAGGATACTACTCATGTGCTTTCAAGTTTGGAGACTTTGAGCAGGTTTTCAAAGCTTGGACTGAGCTTGATCTGCAGTGATCACATTTTTCTGCGGTTTGGCTACAGCTGCACGGATACTTTTTGTGTGTGTGTGTGTACCCGTGAAGTGATTCAAGTTGTGAAGTACTCTGTTTAAATGCAAAGCATTTGTGGAATATGGGACATTTTGTTGTTCAAGTGGATTTGCCATGGATTCTCTGTTCACTTCGACTTGTCATTATGATAAGTATGTTTTACTGTTCCACTAATTTTTGAGGGCAAGCTGTATAGTTGAGTAGAGTGCATGTGTGCCCTCTGTTTATAGCTTTGAAAGCTTACTATTATTTTTATATTCAACTTCGCTGTAAATATTATGCTCAGAGTCTCTCCATTTCTCTCCAGTACAGGGAGATTATGATCAGTGTATTGATGTTTCTCAACAATTGATTGGGCATCTAGTCTTAGGTAGTTAATCTTAGGAGCCCAAGGCATAGGGATCAATGATATCTTCTGTGTACAATATGTTATTGGACAAACCGTTGCATCCAAGTCGATATCTCAGTTCATTCCAAAAAGTGTGAATTTCTGTTAAAGATGACCCGCTCTGTCCTCTCTGTGAAGCCACTGTATTTACCATATGAATTTATTGCTAGTTATTTGAACTCAGACAAATCCATCTAATCTGAAAGCTCTCACTCTTGCATGCCATTAATCAGTCTAATGTCTGAGCCAAAGCATAAAAGGGAGAACCGGTATTCGCTTTCTTGCAAATTGGAGAATATTTCCCAGTCACTAGCAGATACAAGTAGTTCTTTAATTCCTTTTTATGCAAAATATAAGATGTGAGGAAGTCAGCGTATTGCTACCTGTAATTTTCTAGTTGTTTTCCATCAAGTGTCAAGTGCCCACTCAAGGGTTCAGTGAATTTTTTAATTCTTTGATAAGTTTACACTTATGTGCAAGCTGTTCCAATCCTTGACTACTACTCTCTATTTTCTGAATATATTTAATAGTATTTTGTCTTGTTTCTTTGTCTTTGCAGTTGCTGGTAAAGTTTCTCCTACCAGTTCCGATGCCCTCTTCAGTGTCCCGGTTCCTAGTACCACCTCCAGCCCACCAGAAGTTTACCTCCCTGCCAACTTTAAGCTCTCCAACACACAGTTGGCTTTCTTTCTCCAAGAGACCAGAGTTCAACCATATGGCAGCCAACGTGGACACCCTCTTCAGCGTTCAGAAAGCTTTGTGGTCTTCCAGACCAAGGAATTACCTGCAGTCAACATCTCACTTGGACCTTTCACCCAAGACCAGACGTTGTCCAAGGACCTACTGCAGCCGTCAAGTCCTTTGGACATTCCTGGACGGCTGACAGTCAACTGGAAGGTCCGGGCCTTTATTGTACAGTCCAGAGTTTTTGCTAGTAACCCGCTGGTTCAGGTGTTGTTCTATATCGCAGGACGGGACTGGGATGACTTCAAGATTCAGGACAAGCTTCCATGCGTAAGGCTGCATGCTTTTAGAGATGTTCGGGAGATCAAAACATCCTGCAGGCTTCAAGGGAATCTGGCGCAGTGCTTGGCCCAACTGGATCTCCCTTCAACATGGTTTAATGCTAATGTAGCACCACTGGGTCGCAGAAAGTCCTCAGGGACAGATGGGCTTGAGTTTAGTGGGGAGACCCTTCAAGTAGAGCTTTACTATACCCTCCATGATCCAGATAGCAATGATGAATGTGGGGAGAGCTACCCACGCCGAGGAGGGGCATCCAGAGGGGAGAGTTCATCCCAACTACCCCTTCTCCGTATTGGGAGCATCAGTTTGTACCAGCCCAATCAGGAACAGCTGGTGGTAGACAAACAACTGGACAAGAACCTCTTTCTGAGGCTACCAGAGAGGCCATTAAAACCAGGAGAGACCCTCAACATCTTCCTGCTCCTGGTCCCAAATTCTACTGTGGAGCAGTTTACACTCAAGTAAGTTATTTTCTATTTTTTTTTATTCATGCATGGGTTGTCATAACAGGGCTTGTCATAAGCAAATTCTTGTTGTTAAGTATCATATGGCATGGTTATTGCATACACACTGCCATTTATGCATAGCAGTGCATATGCACCACGTCAGGATTTATCCCTGTCTTATTCATTGTCTCGATTTCTACAAGCTCCAGAGAGTTGGAAAAAAAACCTCATTGACTCAGATTCCTTACAAGGTGAGAACTAATTTCCAAGAGGCGAGACACAAATCACAAAGGATCTAACTAAATCTCTAGTGCAGTGCCAGGCTTTAAGAGATTGTGAGAAGGATTCTGCTTTTCAAAGTAAAGACATAATGGGTATTAATTGACATCTGTTCAAATTAAATTTCTCGTGAGCTTGGCCCAGTTCTTGTCGAATTAGAGCCATGGGGATATGAGGCATATTTCTCATCTGGCCTGCGTGTTTTATTTTTATTTCTCATCGTCAACAGAATAGGAGGGTTATGGTTCTTGTGCAGTAAATTTATTCTTTAAATCATAGAAGGCGGAGGAAAATTGGGAAGGGAGGTAGGATATTAGCTGCTCTTTGAGGCATGTCGAAGGAACGCTTCATAAACAGTCCCTCTAATTGTAATGGAACTCACAGACTTTAATTTAGAAATTCACCATGAATTAATTAGGCTTCGATAATTCATTAACCCGAGCAGAAGCAGGCAGAGCTGTGGTGTAGCCCTAGTAAGTATAGTTCATTAAAATTTTATCTGACATAGTTTGAACTTTAGTCTGTGTGTCTACAGAATGGATCTATTTTTTGTGAAGTCTGACAGACTTTATGGGTCAGATGATGTTGTTGCAGTGTTTGCAATATCATATATTTTTATTTACTCTGAATTATTGTTAGACTTTCTGGATTGCCACTGTACTGAAGAATGGTAATGGCGGGGGAATGCATTGAATTGTCATTTTTTTTATGGAAGTTGTCTTGGTATACTGACACCTAGTGGTGTGGATGAAGAATCATACTATGCCCTGTTTGCTGTCAGATATGATTCATTTTTAAAGATTTCTGCTAACAGGAAGCACGTTGAAATAATATTTATCTGGATTTGTTGTTAACAAGAGTTTTTCCAATATTGATACAAATGTGCTTTATTTGTACATGATTTAAACACATTTAAAAAAAGGTGGCATACATTTCTTTGTGTTTTATCTCATATTTTATGAGATAAAAATATTGAGTGAACCTTTAAAAACAACTTTCCTTTTGAAGACATATAAGTCAATATTATGTTTCATAGAGCTTTTAAAAGAAAAGCCTGGTCAAATTATAGAGCAGATGTGGGCATATCACAGTGATGTGTCCAGATAGTGACAGAGTATGTTGCTGCTTGTCACTACAAGCATCATGATCCACTTCCTAAACCTAATCCTCTTAATGTTATGGCATATGTAGAGAATTATCCTTAGTTTGGAAGTGGAATATGGAAGAGTTATCTTCATCCCGGGGCATTTTGGCAAAAAGGGCCATCAACCTGATTGATATTGTAAAGAAGCAGTTGCCTAATTTCTATTCCGTGTCATGAGGGAAAGATTTAATACCTTTTTGCCAACCTAATATCTTCAATGAAAGTTCATCTGCAGTAGTTTTTCAGTTTGCTGTGATATTAAATTCCAAACAGTAAATCTCTCTGACCTCATACTTTTATGCACTGGTATTGGACTTTTTGTGGTCCAATATGGTGGCATTAATTCTCCAAGGAAAATCTGAAGAGCAATAAAAGCTCGGGCAGAAAGAAAGGAGATGAAAGTCTGAAGTTGAGAGCTCTGAGCCAGTCAACTCAATGGGAGGTGAATTAAACTGTGCTGGGAGCCAAAAGTTGAGGGACACCAACAAAAAAGGCTATTAAAGATGTAATAAAGGAACTCTTTAAATATGAATTAAGCTCAGCCACCCACTTCACATTCCTTCCCACCATCAGGTTACTTTCAATTTTCCTACAGTTTAAAATCTTCAACTGTTTACATCTGTTATTTATAGAGATTGCATGTTAAGGGGATTAATCATGGAGAAATACTATATTTTGACTCGACAGTGTCAACCTTGTAGCCTTTGCAGAGTAAAAATAACTGCCTCACTGTTGTAGAATGATAATGAAAAACAGTGTGTTGTACAACTAACAACTGAAGGGGCACAATATTTGGGTCTGCCAGGGGGCTATTTCAGAGCTGTTGAGGCAATGCAAGATTGTTGTGAGTGTCTTATTAACATTTAAATGTCTTATAAATTAAATTGACTACATTAGTACATGCACAATCGGTTTCCAGCAATTCAGACAAACAGATGTTGTGAGGCAGAAGCCAGTGGCAACCCAAGAGGTCACAAAACAATTCTGCTGAGTTGTACTGTACAAAGACAGAATAGTTGTTCCTTGGCCAGAAAAGTTATCAGAATATGGTTAGTTAGTGTTTAATAAGTTTCTATTGGTGAGAAACTGCAGACATGAATCTTGTTCTGAAGAACAGTTGCTATTATTTATCTTTTCGTCTTGCTGATTATACATTTGTCTAAACAATCTTTTAAATATACATTGAAGGAGTCCATATTTTAGGACGAGAACATATTAGACATGAGACATCTTAGGTGGACTCTATAGATTTGAACCAGTAAGCAACTATCCTAAACTCCTTAGCAGCAACTACCCAAAATAGCCTAGAAACTGCATAGCAACATTCTTAACACCTTAACAAAGCCGAAGCCTTGTGGCAGTGTTTTTATTCAGAAAGTGTTTGCTAATCAAGTTCTGATTACTATTTGTGTTAGTTTTTGATATTTTTTGTCAAGCCAAGGAAATAAAAGCATTCACATTTCACATAAAGATTTGCATAGCAAACAGAGAAGTAATTAAAAACAAAACAAAAAAAAACACATGCAATGCTTCTTGGCAATTTGAATAGTTCAAATTGCCCAACTCATCCCTTGCATACATATGAAACATAGTAAGGCCTGACATATGAAAGATAGTCAGAAGAAAATGTCATGGAACACTATTAAATCTTTAGAAAATTTGTAAAAGGAAAAAAAAAGTTGGTTATTTTTTTCCCTCCTTAAATGATACATCAAGCATTTGTGGCTCATGTAACATCATATGCAAAATACATAGTAAATATTTAAAGAGGGAAAAAATAACTCTTCCAGTCAGATCTGTATAACAGTATGACTACTTGTATAAAATGCATATAAATTCATATAATATCATGTTTTAGTGAGATGTTATTTCATTGATGTTATTGTGTAAAACCTATTATGCAATGACGATTGAGAGATATACAGATAAATGTTTCTCAAAAACCTCATGTATTATTTTTGATACTCACATCATTTACTTAGTAGTTGCTTATTAGCATGCATATTACTAGATTAGTAGCCATTTAATAGTAATAATCCTTATCCTATCCAATACATAAACTACCTTACTAACTATTAAAAAGCAGCACATTTGTAATATATTGAAGGAAAAGTCACAGTAAATAGTGAATAAGTGTTCCCTAATTTGGAGTGTTACATTAAATTGCGGACAACAAGTTTTGGAGCAAAATTTTGATCACAGAAATGAATCATGGCAGTATGCTGAGGATGTTTTCTGCATTGTTACCTTACCTCTTAGAGATTTCATAAATTATTTTCAAGAACTGGCGTCCATTGTCTGAACATGCCTAAAATGATGGAGATGTTAACATTTGTGTATCGCAGCAACCTAATGAGAGGACAGTGACTGCATGTTTCAGCTACAGCTCACATCCATCTATGACAAGATAAATGATGTATGAGAGGACAGTAACTTTTAAAGGTACACAAGCATGCTATTAGAGAGTAGAGGACGGCTGCGAGATACAAAACAATCCATGAGTTATCATAATGTTTGTAGCAGAGGGTGAAGGTTATGAAAGCACATTTATTCCAATTACTCCAAGGAAGGTTTAGTCCACTCAAAAAAACGACAGTGCCTGAAGGTCGTATGTCCTTGCCCTGTGTTCAGTGAGCCCTATTCTCCCCACGCTTCTTATAGGATGTGTCACTGCTGTCGCTACGTCTGATTGGGTGACTCAACGAGGTGTCACCCCAACGCTGCTATGCTCTGCTGGTCAGCCACATCTGGACTCTTCACACTCGCTCTCGTCAATGAAGCAATGTACCCAGACTGCCCCATTCCAAGGCCCACTGACATTGCCCGCCGCTGAACGAGCCCATGGTCTCACATCTTTATAGCCATCACTTTGTTTTTTACTTCTGCCATTAAATAGTTTAATTAAATGCACCACCTGTGCGAGCGTTCACCTCAAGCTTTATGAGGAAACGTTTAACAACAGATAATTAGCATTGGGGAAGAGATTTGCTACACATAATTGAACGTGGGTAAGTAACAGGCAAGTGGTTGGCTACGTTTGCAAGCTGTTAACCACTATATTGAACCTGTTTGAGCGTGCAATATATTGCGTTCAATAAGTATATATTTTACATAATTAAATATACGCATACTATTTAATGAAATAAGTCAGAGCAATATTTATCCATCTCAAAAACGGCTTAAATTGGAAAATCAAATACCAATCAGTTACTTTAAATGCGATTGTAATTGGCATGAAAATAAAATTCACCCTCTCATCTTTTTAATAAATGCATGTTATGGTTTTAATTGTGAAAGATTAATCCATGTAGGTTTTAATTTTTTTTTTATATCTTGTGTGATCAAAATATTAAAACTGGAGACTAGGGCTGAAACGATTCCTCGAGGAACTTGATTACAAAAAATTATCGAGGCAAAATCCTCTGCCTCGAAGCCGCTATTAATTAATTTGAATGTTCATGTCAGGTTTTGTCGCAATGAGTTTTGCATTACTGTGACAATGCACTTACGCTTACATCACCCACGAAGCGGAAG
Source organism: Enteromius treurensis (assembly GCA_032275025.1). Classification (NCBI taxonomy): domain Eukaryota; kingdom Metazoa; phylum Chordata; class Actinopteri; order Cypriniformes; family Cyprinidae; genus Enteromius; species Enteromius treurensis. Next base: position 19,761,678 of record JAUCMU010000097.1, on the reverse strand, counting down.
GAGATGTTTGGATGTGAGGGCGCGAGCTCGGACTAGTGCGGGCTGCGTAATGGAAGGAAGCAAAAACAATGGTGATGAGCAAAGAGACCAAATGAACAGGAGAAAACGGTCAGGGCAATACTGCACGATGGATGTGGAGGGAACACCGAATGCGAGAGTGTCAAAGTGGCCGGAATTCATTCATTTAAATGTAAGCTGGTGGCGTGGCACGTCATGGACGGCGAGAGCATCGAGGAGAGTTGAAATCAGGTTAACTTTATGGTAATGAGCTATGACGTAGTTCCGCGGCAACCAGTAAGAATGGAGAAGTCCACCGCTTGGCAGGGTGGCAAGAGCGAATTTTGACACTCTCGCGGGCAGCGGTGTGAACGTACGGATTCACTATACTGGAATATTTATCAGTTTATACCACGACTACTTATCAAAGGAATGAGTTTACTGTCAATAAAGTTGTTTTTGGCTTTTACAATTGAACATACGTAATACTTTTTCAATACCATGGCTTGGATGAATAATGTTACTTGATACTTCAGTTTGAATACTTAACGTTTAATAAATTGTTGTAATCATGTCCCTAAGTCTAATGTGCTAAGTACAATAGGTGTGGTCATTTTAGTTTGATTGCAATGAACATGGTTTATAAATGCACAGCCAGGAACTTACTGTGTGATATAAATATTAAAAATGTTATAAATATCATCAATAAAGAAAATGTAGATTTTTTTTTTTTTTTTCGAAAAGAAACCAATTAGTTGTTCATTTTAAGAGACCTGCCTTATTTTCATTATTTGATATTGCTTTTTAATTAAGCAAAAACGTTTTATCTGATTACTCGATTAATCAATGACATTTTCAGTAGAATACTCTATTAATAAAATATTCGATAGCTACAGCCCTACTGGAGACATACAATTTATTGGCCTACTCCAAACACACCAATCAACAAACAACATAAAACAAGTCCCGGCCCTACTTATTTTCCCCATAATCCATTAGATTCAATTGTTCGTCCCAATATAGAATAAGAGACCTGTTGCTGCTTCAGTTTTCTTGCAACAAAATGACATACAATGTCATTCAAGGACTCAAAAGAAATATTTTTCTGATCCAAACAAACAGATTCACTAAAAAAAGAATTGGGGTGGGGGAACATTTTTTGATTACTGCCTCGATTTCTTTATAAGTAATGCTGTGCTCCCAATAAACAATGAGGTTGTAGAGAACATCAATTACTACGATGAGATGAGCTAAATTATCGGGAGAAGAATGGAGAAGAAATAATTTGCATGAAAGGTCTTTTTGCCTGTGAACTTTTTTTTTATTATTTTGTTAGAACTAAAGATATTGAACTTTTGAAATACTGGCTGTAACATTTCAGAACTGTTAATCGACAGTTTGAAATGCGACATGACATTTATTATGCTCGAAGGAGAAAGGTCTCTTGTTCTCTCTTGCGCGCCTCTTATCCTTCAGAAGATAAATTGAAGTGCTAAAACAGACAGATTTCAGTCAAGCGCTATCATCCTCTCATTGCACATTCTTGAGGAAAGGCCAATATCCTTCATATCGCCAAACTTATACAGATTTGGCACTCAAGGCATGGTGCGTTTACCTAACTATGCTTAAGATCATACCAAGGCCTTTCATATTTACAGTGTATCACATATAAAAATTCTCAAAGATCTCAAGGGCTTGTTAACTTAAGCAGCAATTTTCAAGATCTTGTTGTTTGGCATTTTAATGTTGTCTTTGAAATGAATTCAGCACTTTGCTCAAATAAAACTTGTATAAAGCAACGCAACTGCTGTCACCTGAGGATGCCACTTAATTTTATGTTTGCAATAGCAGTATTGGCAAAACATTACGGTTTACTTGCCAAGTTCTTTTGCTCATAAAACATGGCCGTCTGTGCCGCCAAGGATTATATCATTACAGCAAATTGGTCATGCAGCACCATTCTGTCAAAGTCAATTGAAATCTTATTGTGCTACATTTACGACACTTTCTTTCCTGCTTGGTTAAGTCTGACCAAGATAGAAGCTAAACGCTTCTTCACCAAACGAATCAACATGAGTTTTACTGCTGTGATATGCAGGTTTTTAAATTGACCTCATGCAGATACGTTGCAGTCAGATCACAGATACAGTTTCTGTTGTCTCCGATATAAGTCTCAGATACACAACCAAGACATGAAAGTTAATTAGATCTTTTTTTTTAAATTGTGTACTGTTCATGTGATCAGCAGCAACTTCTTCACTGCCAAAAACAAAGCTAGGCTAGCTTATCCGCACTTAGTTGGCAACTGTTATGTATAGATGCCACGAAGAGGTCACTCTTGGACACTTCTAAATCCTAAAATAACAAATTGTACTCTATGGTCTGGTGGACCATGAACACATACCGTCAGAGGTCAAGGAAACAAGTAATTGTGCCATTTGGAAAAGGGCTAGTGCTTGATGTGTTTTACACAGAACGGAGTTAAATGAACCCATCTGTATAGCTAGTCAGAATAAATCTAGATCTAGAATAAAATAGATCTAAATAAATATTATTGAAAGCTTTAGCTTACCAAGGATCTGGCCAGAGAGTAGAGTCATTATAGCTATAAAGAAACACTTCAATGCTGCAGTGAATTTTGGCATGTGCGTATATACTGCAATCAAGCTGCTATTCTGCCTGTGAACCTTCCTAAAGAACACTTCCTGCTGAATAATTAGTTAATCTGTCATGAAATTGAGTTTACAAAAATCTAGTTTTGTACTGCCGGAATCTGGTTATTTTAGTATCACTGAATTATTCCATTCATTTCTGTGTGTGCTAATGAGCTACTCTGGTTAAAGTGTGTAAATGTTCGGATTTGGAACTTTTTCTCTTTCCAGTTTAATACGCATGCGACAGTAACAAAAGCTGGACTCCCAGAAAAGTGTAAACACAAAACATTTGTGTTTGTTTGAGTGTGCCCACCAGCCCAACGCTGCAACTTGATGCGTGCTCACTGCTTTGTGTTGTGTCCTTGAGGTCCACAAGACCATCAGGTGTCCAATTTGACATTTCGAGTTTCAGAGGGTGCTCATAAGCACCCCGCTGTGGCCACTGTGTGCTTTGGATGTACCCTTTTGCAGATGCTGACTCCACAGCAGACACCTGCCTAACAATTTATGCAACATTATGTCACTGAAACGTGACCACAAAAACATTGGCATTTGGTTTTTGGTTTTTGGGACAGGGCAAGTTTTGTAATGAACACCCTTCAATTAATGCACCAAGGACACACAACAACACATTAACCTCTACTTTAAATATGACTCTCTTTCTATTGTGTTTTGAACACCTTTATTTGTTTCATTTTTATTTTAATTTTAAAGTTTTAGCAGCTGTATTATTATTTTGTTTGTGTCATTATTTATTATAACATTAATGAAAATTTAAATATAAACCAAAACTACACTTATTTAAATTATGATATGGACTAGTCTCTGTGAATATTTACTTAATAAAATCAATGTAATGCTTCCACTTATTCAACTTATTTAATTTGTCATTTTATATTCATAAACCCTAATGTATTTAATGTGTTTGTGTGATTTCTCAGTGTTAAAGGAATAGTTCATCCAAAAATGAAAATTTTGGCAAATTTTACTCACCCCAAAAAATGAAATTTACTAATGTATGGAGTCACATTTTGTTAATTTTTTCTTAATTTTATTTGCATTTTAGCTACATCGTAAAACTGTCTTGAAAACCAAAGGAAAATACCTTTATGCAACCTACTGAGAAAACATGAATGATGGGAGTTAAGTGGTTTAGCTGAGCTTATCCACCATTTTACCCCAAACAATCCACATTTTACAATTCCCGCAGCCTGTCTGTCAATACATAAGTCTTTGGCTCCCAGCAGAGAAGGGACGCCTCTATCCCCTCCCACTCCTGGTAGTTGCTCAACCACATCTACCATTACCGCAGCAAGTGGGACTCTGAGTACAATAGGCAGTTTCAACCCATTTTTGCCTGAGCATTTTCTGTCGGCTGGTTTCTTAGGCTCCCTGAAGCTATTTCATTTTCTTGTTTTTGATCTTGCGTTTTTGTGCAGATCAATACAATCTCAAAAGAAGCCTTCTAAAGCCCCAAACCCCCCTTCTCACAAACAAGAAGAGGTCTGTGCCTCCCATGTCTTTACAACAATTGTTTTTTCTTCAATATCTCAGGAGGATTTAAGGCGCAAATTTCTGGGTGCTGTTACACAATACTTTTAGTCATTTAAGCGCCGATTCAAACTCATTTTGCTGTCACAAAAATGACATAAAATTGTGCATATAATTCATCCTCTATTCCATGGCACTGTTCTGTTGACACAAACAATGGCATGAAATGGCATGGTCGGAAGGCCACTGGCTGACATTGATTTCAGTGTGCACATGCTACCTTTTGCAGTGCCAAGAAGGATTGCCCATTGGCTGAGAGTCCAAATCATTACGTGGACCGGCAGATAGAGCCCACAAATTAGTTATCTTATATGAATACCAGACTGTGGCGGTGTGCAGTGGTGTGTGTTTGTGTGGGTATATGCTTATATCAGACGGGGGTGGATGCATGCTAAAGGTGACATTATAAATGCATTTTCCCTCCTAGTGCTGGCACGGAGTATAAAAATGAATGCAAATGTATTGAGATCTCCTGTTACATGCCTGTGCTGATGACACTCTTGAACTCAGGCCCCCTTATTTGGCACATTATAAGCGCCTGCGTGATAAATGCTCTCTGCTGTGTGATATAGATGGATGTCACTGAGCCAATATGGTTGGTCATTCATACATGTCTGGTCTCTTTATTAGCCAATTATCAAAGACTAAAAGGTCACGCAGTTTTTTGTATTCCGCTGTAGTGCTTGTCGAAAGGGCATGTTTATTAGAAAGCCTGTGGTAGGTGTTCGCTTACATTAAGAAAAGATCACTTTGTTTTTTTTTGTTTTTTGTGGTGAATACCATGGTGTTACTCTACGCCAGCTATTTTTTTTTATGATTGAATTCATTATGACTCATTGCAGGCCCACACGGAAGCTGCTCTTGCAAACTCTTTAGACCTCTGAAGAATTGGGGCGCTTATCAGTCAAAGTTCTCATCATCGTCCTCCTTTTTTTTTGGTATATATTGTAACGTTTAATTATGCTTCCATCTACTAATAGAATTTAGCCATTATAGACACCATTTGACAAAAACTTAAAGAACACCTTTGATCAATTATCTGTGGCGCAAAATAAACACTTTTCAGAAATAAATGTAATTATAACAGATACATTTTGTTGCTGGGCGGGTTGTTGGACCACACTGATGCATTCTTATCAGCTGTATGTATATTCTGGCTGCATTCATGAAGGTCAACACTGCAGACCTAAAATATTTTTGCACTTACATACAATCTTCTGACTATTAAGTTTAAATAATTTTGAGAAAAATACAGCCTATCGATCAGGACAGATGCCATAATTCACTCTGAATACAAGAAAGACTGTCCAAGACCAGTTTGTTCAGTTGATTGTAGTGTTGGATGTGGATTATTCAGTCGATTGGATATTGAAAATGCATCTTTCTATACCATTTCCAGGTCGATGAACAAGTTTGGAAAGCTAAGTTATGAAAATATCTAACAAAGAACCTCAAGACTGTCTGTATTTCTATGCGGGACAGCCTTGTATTACATTAAAATGGATACATACAACGTATGAAAATGCAATCATTTATGCCCAAAGTGTTCTTTTTCTGCTCATTGAAAGTGATTGATTCAAAAAGGTTTTTTTAAATGCCCACTCTCCTAGTAGATCAGAGCCATTCCCGTCACTGGAGAGACATTGTTAAACAGTAGCTTTATGTCACACTGTTGTGAAGGTTTCTGATTTGATTTCCAATAGTCTTGGATAAGATTACAGTGACGATATTATATGCTGTTGCATCGTCTATTGGTGTGGTGAGTATCAGTTTAAACTGCAGACAGTGAATGAGACTAAAAGGGAAGTAATTGGAGTACATTACAGTAATTACTCTGACACTGACATACTGTCCTGCAGTCTGAACAACTCTACTCAGACAGGTCCTTCCTTCCTTCCTCTGTGTCCTCTTTACACACACACACAGGAACACACAATCCTCAGGGTGGTTCGCCTGGGGCCCAAAGATAAGGCAGTCTTATGTGCAGCTGTATTATTGAGTCAGGCCTTACACCCAGGGCTCTGGGCAGCACTGCATACTGTATCCCCTCACACAGATGTGTTGATGTACACACATGCACTCCTCTTTACCAATTGCCTTTTACAATTATTTGTGAAATGCAGGCATAGGTGTTGCCTCTTTTAAGCCATGGGTTCTCACTGTAAATAAGGCAGATATATATATATATATATATATATATATATTTAATTTACAGTTAATATTGTTAAATTTCTCAGACTATATGTTTGGATATGAATGAATGAATCGAAATGAAACTCCAGTAACCCCAAAGATCTGAAAGAAATCGACCATCACATTTTTCAAGGACATAAATGATTGTACGTCTCACGGTTTTCCACACATACATACAATATTCATATCATATAACTCCTGGTTCCGAATAACTTTGCTTCTAGAAACACTGCTGTCAATTGAATTGTTGAATGATTGAGAATATGTGAAAAGATACTTTTGCAAACTAGTCCTAGGTTTTTCACTCAGTCTGGACAAAAAGACTATGGTACAATACTCTCTAGGCCAATAATTATCAACAAATGTAGAAATTTGCCCTTTAGGAAGCTATAACGGGGTTGTTTAGAAAAAGGGCCTTATTTACCCTAATTTAATCCTAATTTACCCCGAATCCTATAAAGCCTAAAGGAAAACTCAAAATCGGTGACTAGGGCTGGGCCATATGGCTAAAAACTGTATCGGGATATCAGTGTTTCATATCGGTCTATATTGATAATTATTGACATTTTTTTGTCCCATTCAAAATAAGAACCAGGAGAAAAATATATTATTTCAACATTTTTATTTTAAACTTTACATTCCTCTGATCATAATCCCCTCAGTTATTAAGACAGAAATGTCAACAACCATGGAAAACTCAAATAATTAAAAAGTAAACATAATGCCACCACCTCCGTTATTGGTACATCAAGTTCGTGGTCTTACCAGTCTTGGCGGGGACGACGGTCTTGCATAATTTGCAGACGACATTGGTCTGACTATGGTCAGATTTATAATATCCAAAAAAACTGCCATTCTGGCGAGCTGACTTTTCCTCATTTACAAATTCGTTGCTCGCTGGGGCTCTCATTTTCTGGTTATGAAGAGCAATCCAGCTGACCAGCGCGAGACAACGACATGGCGCAACCAAACGTGATACTGTTACATGATTGACTGTTAGTGTATCACTCCCTGCGTTAGCAGAGGGCGATTGCCTTTGTTAATGCAACCAGACGAGCTTCGCAACCTTTGTTTTCTTCCGACGACGAATAAAAAACATTGAACGTTTTATCGAGCACATTTTTTATTGATATCGATCACGTGTCTATTGCGATACATATTGTTTTATCGCCCAGCCCATAATTACATATATATATATATATATATATATATATATATATATATTGTATATAGTATTTATTTTCTTAAAAATATACATGCATTGTTTGTATTTAATATATACAATATACACACGTATTATGTAAACAAAAATTTTTATTTTAGATACAGTCATTCTCGATTAGTCGTTGGACAGCACTAATTTACATTTGAATTTTCATTTACACTGAATATGCTTTATGAAAACAAGATTTGAGCTGTATAGAATTATATATAGTTATACAGAGCCTGTTTTGTTTTAAATTTCATCACATTTTTCATGATATTTTACATATTAGAGTTTGCATTTAAGTAAATACAGGGAGGTGAAGAGAGACTGACTTGCTCTTGACAGACTGTGCAGTCCGACTCCAGTGTATGTTGTTTGTGTAGATCGGTGGTGTGTTCAGCCTTGTTCATATCTCATTATAGATAGGCTATCAGCACAGCCCCAACGCACTGTCTGCTTACAGCCATGGTGTTCCTGTGGAATTAGCGGCTTAATATACTTCCTTTCTCGCATTCCTGCTGTCTTACTGTTTCTGTAAATCCTTTGCTTTCTCTCAGACTCTGAATTTGACATGTTTGCTCTCAAGGCTGAGTGTTTGTGTTAGAGCTCACGTGAGGGAATTGGCTTCTTGCTCTGTGACTCCAGACTGTAGCCTTTCTTTGACTGGGCATAGAGCTCCCTGTATGTTAGTGTAACTTGATGAAGGTATTTGATTTTTTATATTATATATATATATATTTTTGAGTATAAGTTCCTAGTGCCTGTGTGTGGTCGTATTCTTTTTTTTAGCATAAGGCAAGGATCTCAGGTAGTTTAGTTCAAAGAGGGTTTAGACTGGAACCTACTCACAATTTTAAGAAAAACATTTAAGTGCTGTTTTCCCAAACATTTAAAGGTCAGAATACGTGTTTGAACACTGAGGCCATCAGGCCTGTCTTTCTTAAAGAAAAGGTGCCTTTTTTATCGTTTTATGATTCAAACTATATAATTGTCTTCTTGAGTGGCAGACAGTTTGCCGGAGCTCTAATATGACTCAAAACTTTCTCTTGTGTAGAGAAGGAGAGGAATTTGGCAGGCATGACATCATCCAACCCACTGATAGGCTTCCAGTGTTTAGTGTTCACTCTCTACTGTATGTAACGCTGAAGGAAAAACAAATCATCAGGCTTGTGAGAAGAGAATAATGTGCTTCATATTTAGGGTGGAGGTCCTGCTTGAAACAACAAACCCTCAGCCCAACTCAGGCCTTAAAACTCTGTGCGGGATTGTAGGTATTGCACACAATTTTAATCAATCCCCCAAGCTGCACGTTCAGAATTTAGGCAATAATCCCTAAACATAATCTGTTTTGTTCGTGTTATTTTAAATTTCAGTTATGATATACAAGTGACTAAATAGAAAGGATCCTATGAATTTTTGAAATAAAATGAAAAGTTTCTGTAAGATACTCTAACATGGAGTAGGTCAATTTTTAAGGTGAACACCCTTTTTCGACTTGATCCTTAAAAGACATAGTTTGCAGGCCTGTCAATCAAAATGAAGTTGTCACAGAAGCACCTCACCCTTCTTGGCCTAAAATCCAGCCAGTGAATGAGACCCACCCATGCCCCGACACACACACACACCACATCTGCAGGCCTTATCATGGGGCAGGCTGTGGCTGGGCTCCTTCGGGCTTGGCAGGGCTGTGGTGGACTGGCCCAGCTGTGATGTGGGGCTCTGTGGGCAGCTGTGGCCACCGAAAGGCCTGCTGCGGTGCTGGTGTGGTTTGCCGACACGCGGATGCTCCCATGTTTCAGTGATGCAGTGGAAATGTAAAAGTTAACCCTCAGAATCTTAGCAGAGGAGTTTGTGAGCCCACGGAGAGTAGTTGCTATTGAGTACATTCCTGCAAATGTTCAGAAACAGGCTTTCTGCATTTGACTGTTTAATTCACTTAAATAATTATACATATCAAGAAAACAATGCAAATGTGCACACAAAATTCTGTGCTAAATGCAATTTATGAACAGTATCGATTGAGCAATAATTCCCTTTTGTCTGATATTTTAAATGTTTTTTTACATAACTACTTCTTATACTGTATACGTAATATTTCAAGAGTTCGCGCTTCCTCATAATCAAGAAGGATAAAGTTTAGCATGTGTGGCGTACTGTCCGGGGGGCAAGCCGGGAGGACGGCGGACACCGAACCCTAAAGGCTTGAACCCTAGCGAGGGCT
>JAUCMU010000097.1:19735816-19746838 GCA_032275025.1 Enteromius treurensis | reverse complement strand
GCAATGCCTTATATGCAAAAAGTAGAATTTTAAAGTCAACTCTGAATTTTATAGGGAGCCAATGCAATGAAGCAAGATCTATATAATAGATTATACTTTTAAATGCTATGCTCATACACCATGGGACACCGAGGTTCGGGGTAGGATTTTTAAATGTTTTTGAAAGAAGTATCTTGCAACAATCAATGCTGCGTTTATTTCTGTATTTATTTGTTTTTTATTTTTTTGTTGTTTAATACTATTACAATTAAAATAATTGTTTTAGTTTTAATATTAATGTAGTTTGCCGTTTATTTTCTAATTTCTCTAAAAAACTAAATGCAAAACGTAATTAATCTAAAAACAAAATAATATATTTCATTTTCTAAAATACCTTTGAAGTAATAAATAAAGCCAGCTGGCCTGGATTTCGAATTTTCTTTTGTTAATTAAAAGGTCATTTTAAATCCAGCTTTGAAAAATTGAGAGAAATCACGCCATTCCTTTTAAATTGCGATACATTATATTATAATTTGCTGGGTGCATGGCATCATTTGTCTCTATGGAAACCTATGACTTGGCACATTTGCCTCTACATTAATAAATCATTAGATTCATTTGATATAATGAGGGAAATGATTGAACAGCTGATGGTGCCAGTGTTATTTGAGCCTTACCATCTTCATTCTGTCAGACAGAGGAATGCATGCTCATGAAAATCAAACTGTGCCATCGGAAAAATCATTTTAAAGTTTATAGCTCTTTTCATGCCTTAGTTTATATGCAGCTGTGTTGTTTTGGAGTCTTAAAGCCAGTCACTTGCTTAATGTCAACATCAGGGTCCATATTGCATTGGCATTATTTTTCTGGTGGAAAACAATGCCATTTATGAGGGGGATCGTATGATAAAACAGACCCTTTATGAGGGTAGTTCATTGAAATTCAGTTATGAGAACCCTTGCCACAGTCCCTGACCCCTAACACACACACACACACAATCCCCCCAAAGCACAAAGACAAGCACAAAAAAGAATGCTTTGTTCCATTCGAGCAAACGTTGCTGTATAAAGCGCCTCTGTCTTCAGAGCGTGTGAAAAGTAAATGGTGCCTCACCAGCTCTGTGTGGTAATCTGGTCTGATCCCTTGATGGAACGCAGATTTTAAATTGTGGAAATGATTACATCTCTCTCACGTTTTTATCTGCCACTTGTCTTACAGATTATTCATCTACTTTTTTTATTTCCTCTTTTTTGTGTTTTCATCTTCAAGGAATATCCCGGGTTTTATGTAAGTTAAGCTCCGCCGACAGCATCTACTTCTGAAAATATTCAGACTCGTACATCAGTTTGAGCTCACACAAAACTAGTCATAAGGGTCTGTTTTTTTAAAAATCAGCAAAAAAAAAAAAAAAAAAAAAAACCGAAATATTGAGAAAATCGCCTTTAAAGTTGTTAAAATGAAGTCCTTAGCGATGCATATAACTCATAATAAAAAATAAGTTCTGATGTATTTACATTGGGAAATTGACCAAATATCTTAATTGAGCAGAATCTTTACTTAATATCCTAATGATTTTAGTCACAAAAATTAAAAATCTCTCTTTTTGACCCATACAATGTATTATTGGCTATTGCTACATATATGAGCACAATCAAAGTGTGAGGTGCAGTAAAGGAGTTGCATGGATGACTGAATGTCAGTGTTAAAGTAGGGCTCTGAGCGAGACGGAAGGTCAGAGTCTGTTAAACAGGCTGGATCTCACTAACGTTTGAGACCCTTAGTGCTCTTCACTGAACCTTACAGGCCCTGTGGCGAATGGTTTACGTGTCATGATTTAAGGATGAGAAATCATGATTGTTGACACTGTGTCAGTTCCACATATGCAGCCAATCAGAGGCCAGGAAGGAATATGTAGGATAGTGTGTGTGACAGAGTGTAAAATATTATGATGGACAATGAATGTGTGTTCGACCAGCTGGAATAGCTGCAGTCTCTTAAAAAAAGAAAATGCATAGGTACCACGGTTCACTGATACATTAGAAAATATTAGGTAATATCACCACGTTATATACCAGTGAACTTGTGTTGAACTTTGTGTTATTTAAATGGTAACATTGAAACTTTAAATATATATATAGTCTACAGTAAAAAAAAAACCACAGTATTACTGGGTTTTGTCGGTTTTAAATTTATATGATAATAATTTAGTTTTGTTTCTTGGTTTTGAGTTTTGATTCGATTATTGTTTTGTCTTTAAATTTGTGTTCTTTGGTTTTCTGTTGTGTATTTGTGTTTTGAATTCTTTATCAAATCAAAGATTCTAGTCTTTCCTTTCCTCTTCTTTTTTTAGGTCAAAGAATTATAAATTAATAATAAAATCTTTATTTTATTTTTTTATTCTCTTTCAGATGTTTTGTTTTTGTTTGGTGTTTCAGATCAAAGATTACAAATGAGATCTCTTTAATATCTTAGTTGTTTCCTTAAGACGCTAACAGCATTAAATGAAGAGGATATTTTTGCTGATTTCTCCAGAGGAAAACACCCAATAATGTCACATTCTGGCTTCAGAGTTTTGTTTGTATTTTTATTTTAAAACATTTTCTTCTCTGTGAATTTTCAACATTAGGTTTACTGAGCTATAAAACAGCAACCTCTGAGCAATGAAATGTTCCTGTAAGCACACACAAAGTCCACATGAGTTCAAATAACAGTGGTGCAGAGTCATCACTGCATCATTGCTGTGGGCTGATTAGACCAGAACTACCGAAAAAAAGGGGGGAAAAAACACATACATAAGCAGGGACAGCAGCAGCGGGGAGAATGTTTGTGTGTATATATATATATATGTGGGTGTACATGCATTTGTGCACATTGCCAATGCGTTTGTGCATCCATACGTGAAAGCAAAAGAGAGGATGGACAAAATGGGAAGACAGGAAGTGATGCACAACGGCTTAAGCAGTACCAGGGGAAGAAGATTAGGATAGAGGTGACCATAAGGACAGCTCAGTATATTAAACAGAAGAACGGGCATGTGGGGGGGGAGCCAAAGATCAAAGAGGCTAGTAGTCTTTGCATACTTGTTTTGCTTCCTTATAAAATTTCTCATTCTTTCTGGCATATTTAATAAATTTGATCAAAAATAAGTAATAGCAACGGTGAAGCAACACTTTTATTGTGTGTGTGTGTGTGTATAGTGTTTTTGTGCATATATTAAGAGAATTTAGCTGCCTATTTACAATTTAAAAATGTAATGTGAGTTCGAGTCTGGCTTGCAACACACTCTGCTTTTCATTCTTTTTCTGGTAGAGTTCCCTCCTTTGGTACAGAGTGGAGGAATACGCATTGAAGATTTTCTGAAATCCATCTGTGAGACACTACATATCGTGCTTATAGAAATGCATTGGTTTTACACACTATTTATAGTGTGCTGTTGAAAATGGAAAAATCTGAATCTGGCCTGACTGTTATTCATTGAGGTTTTGACCTTGTTCGGAAGGTCCAGGGCTTTTTAAACTGATGGAACTGTGCTGTACTTGAGCCCTCTGTAGCAGCAGACCTCTGGCTGGACTGTTTACTGCACCACACTAAATACAAGAAATAGGACCAGATGTCCCATTTCTCCCAGGACAGTCCTGTACATTAGATGCTTTTCACGTGTCCCAGCTCATTTGAAATACGGGACGGTATCCAGGAAAACGGGACATCTGGTTGTCCTATGAGGACAAACAGAAAACGATTCCCCAATGTAACACTCATGACTTCAACTAGAGTGTTGCACTTATAGATCTGTCTTAACAAGAACTGATTAAGTGGACTCCGTCATAAAGCTGGTCCACAAAGAGCCTTGTAACACTCCAGGCGTAGAAAAGGGAAAGATAAATGCAAAGAGCCTTTCCAAGCACCTCTACGAGGAAAGAAAGGCTTGATTATCGAGATGAGGCAGCAGCAACGCCTAGTGAAAGTTTCATAGAGCATCTGTGCTGTAAGAAGTGATTTATTTAAGAGGAAAAGCATGTACGAGTGCGAAATACACAAGAAAGTGTGGGAGAGATGGAAGGAAGAAAGAGATTGGGCTTGGGTGGGTGGTGAAAGATAGTGGTCTGAATGTAATAACTATTGATGTGAGGTAAGAAGTGGAATGGAAAGAAAGACAGAGAGAGAGCGAGAGATGTGCCTGCTCTCGCTGTCGAGATGTGCCGTTTTGTTGCATTTGTCATGAGGAGCTAATGAGAAAAGGCTCTTGTGTCGAAGCTGTATAAACACACACCTCAGCTGCTTTGACATCTTGACATGGAGGTCTGATTCATTTTGCAAGCGATATATAAATGTATTTTCACATGCGAATGAATATTTGCAACAAATGTACATTTTTACAGTTGAACTTATTATGGTATTAAACCAACTCTAACGGCATATGAGGTGGGTCAGTGATGGTATTAAAACTAAATAAGCATCCATACATATTTCTCCTTCTATGAAGAGCATAATTTCTGAATAAATTAATCAAATTAATTTGCATGTTTAAAAAAGAAATGTTTCATAGGACTTGTATCTAGTTCTATCCAAAATAATAGTATTTGTTTACATAATATTTCTGCATGTGCTGTGTATTATATATATATATATATATATATATATATAATATAGTATTGTGTATATTTAAGAACATTTTAAAATTTTGTATATTAAATAAATGTATATAGAATATAAATTATATAAATATATACATATATAAAGACACACACATGCAGCATATATATATTAGGGCCGGGACTCGATTTAAAAAAATTATCTAATTAATTAGAAGCTTTGTAATTAATCAATCGAAATTAATCGCATATAAATATTTGACCTGAGAACAGTGAGAAGTAAGTTTTTTCATATGGATTTTTAGTATACCATTGAATAATGACTGAATACATAAGCTTAAACAACAAAATATTATAAGTCCAACAGACCAATATTGTGCCGTGCGTGTTTTCACATTCAGCCGTATATACTACACACAGCCGTTGTACACTGACCAAACCATGTTCATTATCAGCGTGGATTTGCGCAGCTCGACAGTGAACAACAGCTGTGTGTAGTATATACGGCTCAATGTGAAATCACGCACCTGAGGGCATTTACCGCTGATTACATGACCGGCTAGTTGGTACTCCAGTATAATCGGTCCGCCGAAACTCATCCTGTGAGAAACGTTCCGTGGTGCAAAAATAAGTGCGATTAAAATGCATAAAAAAATGTACGCGTTATTTTGGTGTAATTAATAAAGCTAAAATAACGTGTTAAAGTCCCGGCCCAAAAACTTTTATTCTGGATGCAATTAATCACAATACATTTTTTGACAGCGCTAATTATATCTACATTACAACTGCAATGATGTACCAGGTGAGCTACAGAGCATGTTTACAATGTTAGAAAAGCCAAACTCACAGAGCTTTGTTACGTGATGTAAAATAGTTTACATTTCATGCATTATTGGAAAAGTATTTTGAGGTCATATTAAATAACGCAATGAGTCTATGTTGCTTTTATAATTATTTCTCAGCAAAATAAATATTTAAAGTTAAATATTAACTGCTTTATTGCTTAGTAATATTTGCATGCCAAAGTAGCAAAATTTCCTATGATGTGATTCCACAAAAACATCATGATATTAATATTTAATGTTTCTGTTTTTTGTTGAACTTGATTTAAAGTTTAAATTTTTTAAATACATTAAAAGCTTTTTTGCCCATTCCTTAATTATAAAAACTATTTTTGGCCATTGAACAGGATGATTTTTTTTTGGTCAATAAAAGATTTTCACGTACTCTTTGTCTTGCTCTGTCCTTAGTTGCTTTTTTATCTGTCGTGTTACACCGTTCACTCTTTTATTATCTTTGACAATGATTCAGTTTTATAAAAAATAAATAAAAATAAAAATATAGGAGGAGAGTGAATGGATAGAAGAGAGAGAGAACGGTATTTTGCTGCATTTATCATGAGGAGTTAATTAGAAAAGGCTCTTGTGCTAGTTTTGTCACCACACCACAGAGGCTTGATCCACTTGAAAAGCTCAAGTGGCAATAAGATGTATGAGTGAGTTTTTCTGTGCAGTCCTTGCCGGAATTACATTTAAAAATTTTATTTTACACTTTTTTTTTTCATCTTTCTCTCTCATTGTAGCATATTTTCAAAGTATGCGTTCCAAACCCCTGTGGCAAACATTGCTACAAATTTGCCACCTTTACATGCAAATCGGAAACCGTTTGCATCGAATTTATTTCATATTAACAACTGGTTTACGTTAAATGAACATTTTCAAGGTCACAGTCTCACACTCCTTTTTAAGCTATTAAAATGTCTACTGTAATTACGAGAGATAAGGTTTTGTTTCATAGAGTAATCAGGACAGGCCTCTCTTTCTCTGTCGCTCTGATGCTTTCTCATCTGTCCTCTTGAGCTGCTGGTTCTCTTATTGTCTTTGACACTGATTCGGTGTCGAAAAGAAACTGATATTTGGTTGATCTTCAGAAGCACTCGTCTTGACATTTATCATCCCATCAAATTAATTTATCGTGTCAGTCTCTCAGTTTTGAAAGCGAGGGCAGAGAAAGAACGAGATGAAAGGCAGGATTCTTCCAAATGAAAATGTTTGCAAATGTAGAAAAATCTCTTAGAACTCAGATAAAACTCAGATGTGATTAGTATTTAATCTCAGTGGGCGTCCTCGTGTGGTTTCCACTGCCATCAGATCAGTCCCAGCATGCCATGCATCCAGACAGGCTGATTCTGTGACAGAGTTGCGTCCCAGTTCATGTACTTCCAGACTAAAAGTGAGTAATTTAGTAAAGATTAGGAAAGTACTGATGACTGTGTTGGAAGGCACTATGCTATAGCATGTCATAAAATTGATATCACATACCCCATGTTTCATAATATTTTAGTCATAGGATGACTAGACTTCCAGTTTCACAATTCCTTAATCATTCATTAAAAATGTCCCTGTTTTGACTGCAGTGTCCTATTGTTTTTGGTTAGATGATATTGCAGAAACGGAAGGCATATCTTTGCTGATGTAAGTGACTGATACTGTACTTGCCGTCTCTTTCAGCAAATCAGCTTGCAATGCATTTGGTTGCCATAACAATAACAAGTTTGCTGCTGCTCCCTACAGTCGTCTCAGTGTAAGCAGCATTAGCAGGCTGGCCAAGATGAGGAAAAGCTTTGAACATTTTGTTGAATTAGATTTTAAATTTTGGATTCGCATTTCTCATCTTCTGAAACTTCTATCATTATTATTATTATTATAGACATTATAGATATTATAGACATTATTATTATTGGCCAAGCACCGAAGAAATGTATGTAGGCTACAATGTGATATAGTATCCCGCCAATGAAGCTACTGGAATCATAACCTAACCGTAAACACAAAGAGAAATGGTTACATGATGTGATAGAATCTGAAATTTGAAGCATATTTTGATTATAAAGATGATTTGTACAGTAAGTGGCACGAGAATAATAAAATAGAAGTTAATTCAGCCAGTGTGTGATCCAAGACGAGAAGGATAGTAAGATTTGAGACGTTTATAAAATTGCCGTTACCTTACACTCATTGCCACTTTCAGACAACTAGAAAGACAATTTGTAATTATTTAGTTTATAGGTAATTCTCTTAAAATGTAATGGAATTTGTTATTCTTTTTTATTATTGTTAAGTCCAGTTCTATGGACTAGTTGCATGTGCAAACAGCTTGTACTTTCTTTTCTCTTTGCAGAAAGACTTTTATTTGCCACACTTTAAACATATATAAATGAATCATGAAGTTACATATCAAAGTTTTGAAGTGCCCAGTGAAATGTCAGCTGCCTGTCGTGAGTTGGCTGAGGGTACGAGGCTGATTTTCCTGTTTTTTGCAGCAGTTGGCAGGACTGAGTTCCACTTGCCTTATCAAATAAATTGGAGAGCTGCTTTTTTCCCCCTCTATTGCTTCGGCAGAAAAGGTTTTGGCTCACCCGAGGGTCTTCCGCTCATGCCTGCTACTGATGGGAAAACTACTTAGAATAATTGTGTTCCAAGCTGGAGGATTGCAAACCACCGCATGGCTCTCTCTCTCTCTCTCCTACATTGTTGCTGAGTGTCTCTCCCTTTATCGTTCTGGCTCATTCTCTTTTTTTCTTGGCCTTTCTCTCTGCATTGAGAAAACAGGACCTTCCCACCTTCCCGGGGGCAGCTCGAGTCTCCGCTTCACCCTTGTATCAAGGCTTATTACATAGTAATATTGTGAGGTTGTTATTTTGATTTGTTGATTAGAAATTTTTTTAGCATAAGGAAAATATTTATATAGCACATTTCATACACACAGGTGATTCAAAGTGCTTTACATAAAAGTAGTTGAAAAATGATTAAAAGAAAAAAACTAATCACAAAAAAGGAAGTAGAACCATCATAAAAACAATGATCACCACAGTAAAACTAAAATGATAATATGTTATGTTATGATAAAAAAATAAAAATAAAACGAAGACAAGATGATTTTAATCTCTATGTTATAACCTGGCCAGGCATAATGATTGTGATTTTTATTATTATTATCATTATTATATTCAGAATTCAGTATTCAACAGTCCTAAATATAATATATTTTATTTCATATGTTATATTAATCATTTACTTAATTGTACACTGCCACCATTTATTTGATGGATAAACAATAAAATAATACCGTAGATTTTGTTGAACAATTTAAAATACCTGTTTTGTATTTAAATATTTATCAAATGTAATTTATTCTTGTGATGGTAAAGCAAAATTGTTTATGAATTTAGTAATGCTTCATTGTCATTTTAAATATATATATAATTTTTGTAGCAATGTAAAAGTCTTTTCATCTATTTATTATTT
This sequence comes from Enteromius treurensis, assembly GCA_032275025.1. NCBI lineage: Eukaryota > Metazoa > Chordata > Actinopteri > Cypriniformes > Cyprinidae > Enteromius > Enteromius treurensis. Next base: position 19,737,960 of record JAUCMU010000097.1, on the reverse strand, counting down.
GTAAACGGTTTACCATTTTTAAATTGACTGGCACTTTTAAATGGGATGTGTTGTTGTATATTTATTTTTACTAAGGCTCACCCAAAAATATAAAGTACATGCATTTTTGTGCTGTCATCACCTTTATATTTTATCAGACGTAGCATTTTCAAATTGCCTCAGCATTTTTATTTGATATGATGGAAGTCAAATAGATTGAGTAGATATGATCTCATTCCGAATGCCCTGTGTTGTTAAGTTAAATGGTGAACCATTTTTTTGCTCTGAATAGTCGCTTTTCCTCCTTTGATGAATTGTCATCTTTGTGCAAATCCTCGCTGGCAGGTTCAGTCCTGTCTCACACCATTCTAAATCTTCTTCCGAAGTGACAGAGAAATGCCATAATTCTCTTCCTCTGGGTGCCAGCGTACCCTCTTTCTGTCCCTCTCTCTCTCTCACATTGTCATTTTTCATTGTGCTTAGTTTAACAGTATTTTGAATAGTGGCAGATCTTAGCGCTCTGAATTGTGCAAAATAACCATCTGCCTCTATAGATCCTTCCTAGTCAATAGTACGAAACAATCACACACAGAGAATAAGTCGGATCATGTGAGCTATTGATGTTTGTCCTAAATGGCCAGTCTAATGAGTTCAGTCTTGTGTGCAGGAGTATTGGAATAGTTACACTTGCTCGATAAAATCAAAATAGATATACTCAATGATTTTATGTATAATCAGTAAATATAAATAGTAAAAGCTCTACACCCATATAGGCTCAGAGGCATTTCAAGTTTAAGAAAGTAAAATGTTGTTGCTAGCATTGTGAAGTAGTGAACATATGGGACAATTTTTATGGCACAGATGGTATGTGGCACTAAATGGAAGGCAGAACTTACATACATGCAATTATATGGTCTAAAAATACTGTTCCGGGACACAATCGACCAGTTTAAGGAAGGCATTGGTGGAACTAATGCTGTCTGACATTGATAGCGACTTGATTTTATTGCCGTGATGAAAATGCAACGTGATCTGTAGATGTTGGTGTTTTTAAGAAATAATTATTGTCTATTTGGACAGGGAGGGTATTTCACCGACATGTGCCACTTTAGAGTGTCATTTTAATATTTAAAGGAAAAGATTCGAGTGACATGCACTAATCTTTGTGTGTTGTGACTTGGATGTGCTTGCCTGCAGACCTCCAGCGATCATTTATTCATGTCAAGTGGCCCTTTCTCTAGTGGAACTAATGGAAAGCCCTGGTTCTACAAATGGGTGGAAAAAAATCTTTGCCGGCCAGATTTAGACATTGAAGAGAGGGACAGATTTTGCAGTAATGCAGAGAAAGAGGGAGTGAGTGCCTAATGCCTTAGAGACATGCATCTGCTGACATTTCTTATCCTGCTTGTTTATGGTTTTTTTACGGTAATTTTTATGGTAAGGGACGACGGGGAAGGCTAGAGTTATTCATCACTGCTTGTGTTTCTCCCTGCTGCTATAGGCAACTTTAGTGTCTGGTCATTGTTCTAGAAATAGAAAGGCAAATCATAGTTTCCGTTGCAGTGAACATATCCTAGATCGACCCTATAAGCTTAAGGGTTTTGTTTATGTACAAGCTATCAAATGGCAGATTTCTGTTAAAACATCACTGTGTTTTCTCGCCACAGAGGACTCTTCTTCAGTTCTTTGAAGGGTGTAATGGCTACTGTTCCATAAAGCATGTACACATTTGATACATCATGACATGTCGCTTTTTTATTTTCATATCATTATGAAATAGTATTACAATTTAACATTGATGTTTTTCAATTTAATATTTTCAAATGTAATTTATTCCTTTGATGGTAAAGCTGAATTTTTGAACTGATCTGAAAATACTGCTACCAATGTTACTTCCTTAATGTGGTAAAGTATCAAATGGTATATTCCAAAAAAAACAAAAAACAGTATCAGTACATGGTTTTTATACTTTTATACTGTGGTTCAATGGATGATGGAAATAATAATAAAATAGTTAGGGCCGGGACTCGATTAAAAAAATTAATCTAATTAATTAGAGGCTTTGTAATTAATTAATCGAAATATATAAATCGCATATAAATATTTGACCTGAGAACAGTGAGAAGTAAGTTTTTTCATATGGATTTTTAGTATACCATTGAATA
>JAUCMU010000097.1:19682934-19729323 GCA_032275025.1 Enteromius treurensis | reverse complement strand
GACTAATTGCTGCTGTTTTCCCCACCTGTAAGTCGCTTTGGATAAAAGTGTCTGCTAAATGAATAAATGTAAATGTAGTGCGGTAGTTGTTAAGTTTAGGTACTGGGTAGGATTAGGGATTTAGTATAATAAGGAATTCATATATTATTAATTACTATACTAATAAATGGCTAATATTCCAAGTGAAATGACCCTTAAATAAAGCGTTGGCGTAATAAGTTAAGTATTCGTCTTATTCCCCACAAGAAGTTGTTGGTTTTGCCGCTCTAGTACTTTAATTACCCCCCACAGATAACATTTTGATAACCCTGCAGCATTTTTCCACAGGCGCACACACTCCCAGCAAGGGAATTTATTTTTTGGCCGGTCTCTCTCAGCGTGGTTGTCAGCTGCTATCAACACATCTACCTGTAGAACAGGAGTCTCAGATAAAGGAAATAATCCTTGATGAGTGCGCATGAGATCAACAGACAGAACTCATTTAGCCTGTCACTATCCATTATGGAGGTTTCCTGCAAAGGCTCTGAAGAAACTATCTGCCAGGCAAAGTTGCTGTCGCATTTTTTCCGTGTCGCCAATTTAATTCCAGTATGCTGCTGAACAGTCATAAAAACAGCTGAGCACGACAATGTTTGTGGTTATTTCACAAATGCGCTTGGAATCAAAGATTATTGTTATGTGAATATGCAGCATATTTGCTTTTATTGCTTTTTATTAAAGGTGATGTGTTTTTTCCTGTTACAGTAATAATAATACATTTTATTGCAGCACTTTTCACTATCCTAGCTTAATATGCAGAGAAACCCATATGGTATGGGTATTGTATGGTATGCTATATGGCTGACTTTTCATTGCCACTAAAAAACATTGTTCAGTTTGTTTAAACAGCCCAACACAGCAATATTGATAGCTCAACCAATCCGGACATCCTGTTTCACCAAACAATCGAAGACAAAGAGTGTTCGGAAAAATCCCAAATGCTCACAAAAGCTGTGTAAATTTGTAAAAATGGTCCCACGACCAAATGGGTCTATTTCGTTTCCACTTTCAGGACAAAGTGCATTTATGATCAATTTTCATCCATATAATAAAGTAAAGAAGTAAAACCTCAGGAAATTGACCTATTTTGGTGATGTGTATACTCACATGTTGTCTCTGTGTTTGTTTTGTTAGATATGTAATATGTAAATACATTTTTAGCCCCTGTAATTCAGTCCCAAACAACAGATGGGCCTTGCCCGGCTCTCTCTGATTGATTCATTTGCTGATTGTTTCAATATATAATACCTAATACATGACAGAACATCTGTTTTTGTTGATGACCAGCATATTAAACCATTTAAGCTTTAAATACATACCTGACCCTAATTAGGCACTTCTAAATTTGCTTAATGGCTAAATCTGGTGGAAAGACAGTATTTTTTGTTCCTTTTTAATGCCGTATTGTTGATTAATTTAGTGCGCTCACTGTCATATGATCATCTTGTGTCTCTTCAGGGACATGGCCACCAGCATCGAAATTATGCAGCTAGACTTTGAGATGGAGAACTTCACCAGTCAATCAGTCACCAGAAGAATCAACTGGAATATAGATTACAGGGGCCAGAATCCAGCCTCGGATGCAGAGAAGGTGGTCACAGAGCTGACAGTGGTGCAGAAGGACATCCAAGCCATCATTCCACTTTCAATGGTGAGAAGTTCTTCCTGTCTGCCACCTGGGGTCATAAAGTTTGAGAAATGAGCTTGCACTTCAGTCTATTTTAAATGTAATTTAACTTGTCAACTCAGTAGATCAGAAAGGGACCGCCCACTTTTTCAGCAGCCTTGGTTCTGGAATTATTTCCCCCCTACCTGTTTCTTCATAGGCTCTTTAATGAATAATTTAAGCCATAAATCACAAAATTTCACTGGAAGCAAAAAAACAGAAAACCAAAAAAAGTTTCTAGAAGTCAGCTTTAAAATTCCTTGATTTACATTGAAGTCTGTGTCCTACAGAAGCATATACCATAGCTTAACAACCTTAGAGTTTAGAGTAGGCCGGCTTTGATAGGTTTTGATACTGTAGGTTTATACTTTATCTCCAGGGCCCACATGACATCTGTGGCCTCACAGAATTGAAATGCCTGTCAGTCACAAAATACCATGCACATAACCCTTGTGTGTTTGTTTATTAACAATTTTTTGCCTTTTTGATGAAAATTGCTGCTACCAATGAGAGTGCATCGCCAAAATAAAGGTCAGCGCACCCAATCTAGGCCCAGTTCAATCAGTTATTAATATGAAAACTCTGAATGAGATGAGATTTCTTCTAAAACAATATTTACATTAACGTTAAGCAACTATATGGGTTTTATCAGACATAACCCTGTGTAGAAATTCCATAACACTTCTATTTCAAGAGACGCATTCATTATGTATGGTTGTTGTTTGAGGTTATATGTGGGAAATGGGCATTATTTTCACAGACAGTAGTTTCTGAACCGCTGTGAAAAAGAGGTTTTTTGCATTTGCAGTACTTCAAAGCTATATTTTTTTAAAAACTGCATGTGGAAATAATATTATATTTATGAAATTAAAGTTAAATTGATTGTTGAAGTATATAAATTCCAATATCTTTAATAAATGTGTAAATTAATATTTATAAGGAAATGACTTGTACACTTTAAATACACTTTTAAATAGAAATTACTGTATATTTTAATTGACCTTGTAATCCTTGTTAGTACATTCAGAGATAGACTTTAATATGCTTATAAAAATAACACAAGTAATTATGAAATTATTTAAAGTGGGTGAAACAGCATTTAACTAATTGCATTTAATAAAGTGCAATTAAGCTATAATATATTTTCGTGTAATTTAATATATAATGTATTAAATTACATTTAGTTTATACCTAAGTGTATTCTTTTGATGTACAGTATTTTACTTATGTAATATATGCTCTATATAAAACTATGCTAAAGTGTACATCTTTTTCAAAGGTTTTTCACATCATATCTTTAAAGATCAGACAAAAACAGATTCATTCACAGTTTTTACCGTAGGGTATTTTTAAAGTAATACTGTAGATCTCTGGAATGGACTAGAAAGGGTTTCTCATTCTTACCCACTCACTCCATAAGCACAAATGCCATTGTTCACCTCTTAAAATTCATCTTTGGTTGGTTGAGGCCGTTTACCCTCCTCTTTAATGCGCGTGTATGTTTAAACTCTTGCATGATTCAGTACACTGGGACCAGATGCAGCAAAAAAGACATTTTGCTTCATGTAGAGAGGATTCTTTGACCTGTCAGTATCCTCCATCCCTCCCTGAAACCTATCGCTGTGTTTCAAAAGCCCTGCGCAGGCAGAATATAACTGTTCAAATAACAAGAAGTGAATACAAAACAAGACAGTCATGAGGGAAATACTGAAAACTGCGGCAGAGCAAGAGCCAAGGCCTCCATTTTTCACTACCTTCCTTCATGCACACACACACAGAATTTGAGAACAGATATACGCTCGGTTCCAAAACCTACTCAGCTGCTTCCGTAGGCAGCATTTTAAAGCATAGCTGGTGGGCTCTGATTTTTGATGCCTTATTTCGTCTAACTTCTAAGGTGACACCACATTTATTCTTTACAGGGAAGGAAATCCCAGCAACAGACTGCAAAAATAAATCAAAAAATGTGAGAAAAATCTTTTTACAGTTAATAAAATTAGCTTCGTGTTTTGTTAAAAGATTTTGTCCTTCTCATTTAATTAGAAAACATTTTTAAAGTCTTGTTTTTTTTTAATATTCCAAATCATTACAAGGGTCTATATCAGTCAGCAGACATCGAGACAGCTCACAAGGTTTTGAATCGGAGCTTAAGTGTTAAACACATGGATGTAAAAGTGTTCAATAGCTGGAAAATGTGTGATATACGTGATATGCCATGTTTTTATATGGGCCTTATGCATGAAAAGACCTCCTTTATGAATTTTCTAAATACACAAGAGGTCTGCTCGCCCTCATTGGGGTATTTGTAAGTAGGAAGCAATCAGTAAGGCTCATATAAGAGGTGTTTATAGACACAACAATGGCAGAGCCTATATGCTGAATGCCAAGCGCATGAAATGAATCCTGCACTGATTTAGGCGAGCAAATCCCGCTTCATCCACCCACAGACACGTTCACAGTCAGAGCATCTAATGAGTATCCTGTACAGAGCAGACGTGCATATACAGATACAACACCATGCACATACGTATACAATAGGGTACAATTTCTGAATCACACATATAAATCCCTGGATACAAAGAAGAGTGTGAGAGAGAGGATGGGATCCTTTACATTTGTGCATTTAAACTTTCAAATAAACAAAACGTATAAGCATTAACTACAAATGATTTTGGGTTAGGATTAATTTTTAAGTTACTAACCAGATTTAAGAATCTTTTTGTATTTGACCACATTCATTTTTATAAATTTTTTTTTTTTAAGTGAGAACATTCCAAACAACATTCCAACAAATCATTCTAGGTTTTAGAATGACTCTCGATATTTATTTTACTTTTTATTATTTTACTGCAAATATATTAGTACTACTATAAAAATTATGGTATCAGTTATTGTCAGGTATCAATAATTTTGATATCAGTTTTGTTTTGTAAAGTTTTTGACCTTACTATTCCTATCAGTGGCCCCTTTCATACATACAGACTTTACCGGAATAAAATATATAATTAAAGATATAATTAAGTATATTTGAATGTGCTAAACTGAAATTATTGCTAGTATACTTCAGGCACACTTGAAATATCTAGACACATATAATTGAAAGATTATGTAATCCTCATCAATAGTGGCATTAAAACACATTTTATGCATAATATTAAGAACCATGAGTTGTGCACACGCAGTACTCTAAATAAATAGTTTTTATATCAGTAAGTCTCAAATGATATGATGGGAAACATATTTGACCTATACTTAACTATGTTATACTCAGAGGTGGTCTCAGAATGTTATCCTCTACATGCTGGTTGAAACACTATGACTTATGTATAACCTCGGCCATTTTTCCCAATAGGCTCAGTCTGGCCTCAATTAGCCCTCTTACCTCACAAAGCCAGTCTCTCAAGCTCTATTAACATAAACTGCTCTTTCAAACCTGGCCAGCGAGAGAGGCCTTTAACACGCATACAGGATCAGCTCAGCGTGTTCTCTTGAAATAGCTCAGTTTTGGCATGTGAAGGCGGTCCTCGATAAGCACGCGGGGGACAGAGGATGTGTTGCCTACATAGGCTTCACTTTTGCTCCTGCTTCAATAGTACATCATAAATAAAATATGACACGGTCTTTCAGTCGGGGCTAGTATCATGAGTACACACATACACACACTTTCAGACAAGGGAATAGTCCTGCTATATGAAAAAGGGAAGATTATAGATGTGAGGTCATGATGACCTTATGTTTTTTTCCTCAGGCTTTATACCTGAGGGATAGATTACGACTTTAAAGTTAACTCGACCTTTTTAAAGTATCATTGACACTTTTTGTACTTTGACAAATTCTAGTAAATAAAATAAAATTATTCAATTTTTAACCAGAACCTGAAGACATTTTGTACATTTAGATGCTTATGAAGAACATGGCATTTATAGCTGTATTTATAAACTGCTTACTTATGACTTATTAATGTTGGAACAATGCTTTATAAAGGATGAACTGACCATTTACTAATGCTTAACTAATGATTCATAGCGTGTAGTTATTAAAAAGTGTTACCGAAAAAAAAATTGTAGTATAAATGTGATTTATTTTTGTCGCAGTATCCAACAATACATTGCATTGGTCAAAATGATCTTTTGACCAGTGCAATGTAATTTTTCTTTTATACCAGTACAGTAGGATTTTAAGTTATCATATTCCATGGAGAAATTTTGACAATTGTCTACCATTTATATATCAAAGTTACATTTTTGGTTAGTAATATGCAATGCTAAGAACTTAATTTGGATGGTTTTAAAGATGATTTTCTCAATATTTCGATTTTGTGCACCCTCCAAATCCAGATTTTCAAACAGTTGTATCTAGCCTAATGTATCTGTTCTATCCTAATCATACATCAATTGCAAATGTATTTATTCAATTAAAAAAAAAAACCTTATGACTGATTTTGTGGTCCAAGGTCACAAATTACCTGACCTTAGATTGTCATGTGAGTAAAAGTATGATAAATGTGACATTTCAGGGTTAAACTAACTTTAAACAGGCACTTTGCACAATCTGTTTTATTTCAGTCCTTTTATTTTCAGAAATATCAGTCCTGTTTTATATCACTTTACAGAATCAGATAGCTTCAGAATCCCATTTCATGTTGACTGTAAAATGCTCATATTTTATATACCGGGCCAACTGACCACAGCAACATACATCCTTGTTTGAATCCATAAAGCATAATACATACAGTATACACAACTGTACATTGCTTCGAAAATCTCATGGTAAGGGCAGTCTGTCACCTCAGCAGTCTCTTATATCAAATAGCCTGCATCTTTGGTATCTTTTCGGTATGTGATAACAGGCTGAGGTTTACCCTGCTCCGACTGTGTGTGAAGTGTTTAATGGCTTGCAAAAGCTCCCGTGCTGTTATTTAGAGCTAAAGCTGTCTATATCCATCTGAGCTGGCGGTTTCACCCATCACGTGAGACCGCTCGGCTTGCGCTGTCTGTCACTGTAAATACTACTCGCCATGAAAATGATACTCCTATTTGCATTCGCTCGCACACTGCTGTCACTTTAAAATGATTGGGCAGCATTGACCCGTCTCTTGTGTTGGAGCAGTGTGTTATACTTAAAAAGCATTATTAAAAAAAATTGTATTACCACATTATTACCTTGGGAACCCTGTAAATGCAAATGTAGCATTGTTTGGTTAAAAAAAAAAAAAAAAAAAAAAATTTAAATAATACCATGTTTTGGGTTCATATGTATTATGGTAATGTTATGGCATTTTATGAATCAAAGTCCATGATATTATCATCTGATAGGTCATCAGTGTACCCCTGCAGATTTTTATTTTTATTTTTTTCGAGGGATGAGAGACTCCACAAACTCAGAGGTAAATCTTCATGTTATTACTGTAGGCTTTTCTGTGCTTAGTTATTATTTACCCAAAATAAAGCTGGATTTGAATCAGCTTCCTTTGCTGAGAGTCCCTGTGTGTCCATGACCATCTGTTTAGGTTTTTTGCTTAGAGGGGAGGAAATGACAGAGGTAGGCAACACCAGCACAAACGATGAATCAAAACATGAATTGTGTGAATTAAATAAGTTGAATGGTTGGATGTTGTTGACCTTTAAAGTTTACCTTGCATAAAAATGAGATGTCAGGCAAAGAATTGAGTCGGTCGGCAGCAGGATGAAAAGCCTTTGCAGAGGACTGTAATGAATTTTATTTCTTAGTGAGACTCAAGACTTCCATTCAAACAAGGCAGGCAGGCCAGTAATGCACTTTGAATTAAAATTATGATTATGCAGTTTCAGCTAAGGCTATCAGAGTAATTCTGAACTAATAACTCATTTGCTCAGTGGGGAGATATTAAGAGAACCTAATTCAGATGTTATTTGCAAGTCCAACGTTTACGACCTCTCTCATGCAAAAAAAAAAAAAAAAGAAAGAATAAAGAGGAAAAGTATGCGCTTTTCAATGAAATAAAAAGACTACAGCACCATGTGTTATGCAGTAATGTGACAAGTATTAAATCCTGTAGTGCCATTCATCTATGTTTATTGTTAATGAAAAATAAAACACTCTTTCTCTTTCTCTCTCTCTCTCTCTCTCTCTATATATATATATATATATATATATATGGCAAGTTTCACCAGTTCACATCAGTGCATCAGCATAAAAGTTAATATGATGCATAAATAAAAAAATCAGATACAAGATGTCATTTGAATAGCAATGCATCGTTTGAATGGGTAAAAATGATTTATTTATATATAATAACTATTAGTCACACAATATTTTATTATTTAGAAAGGTATTAACCATTAGTTATCATTATTTTAAATATACTGTAGATTGATTTTCAACTGTTTTTCCAAGCATGTTCTCTTACACTTAGGAGCTCCAGGCATGTCCTGAGAATTACATCAACATGATTTTCTGTACCATATTGAATTGCATAGCATCATATTTTTTCTCTTGCATTGCATGGTGTTTTGCACTTCATTGGTATTTGCTTCATATGTATCTTTAATGTATTTTATCGTTAGCTGTGCATTAAGATGTGTATCGCATGGGCCTCAGTTACAAAGATTAACATTCGATTATTTAAAAGCATTGTCTGAACATTGAGTTTTTTGTTTTTTAGCTCCTCGGGCAAATACGTTCCTATTCTAACAAACCATACATTGAAATAATGCTTATATAAATTCAGCCTTTTATATGATGTAGAAATCTGAATTTCCAAAAACTGACCATTATGACTGGTTTTGTGGTCCAAGGTCACATAAAAAAAAAAAAATGGAATCTGATGTAAGTTGTAATCTGTTACTGTCTAACACTGACTAGATATACTCACTTGATCCTCAGCTCTCATTGAAAATACATGACTTCTACTGCTTTGTCGCTGCAAAACACTCTGAGTGTGAACCTTTACATGTAAATCTAGGCTTTTGTCCAAACCAGTAGTAACAAGGACAAGCTCAATGAGATGTTTTGGCACTACTATTTATTTTTCATCACACTGGTTCTCCTCAGCTCTCCACATAGTTATTGCATATATCCATTTAATATGAAGGAGTGTAGATGCTGGATCTCATCTTAGTGTCTCCAATCATAGGCAGCAAAACTACTCGCATTTCCCACAAGAATGGTAAGCCAGCTATGATACCCCATCTCAAAATTGTTGCGTAATTATCAGTATCAGTAGTATTAACAGACATTTGGCAGACAGAAATTGAATAAGGAGTCCCTGAACAACATAATATCCAAAGTCGCAGCTGCTTTAAGTCGTGTGCATCTCATTTTCAAGGACTGAGCCAGATTTGCCAGTTTTTGCTACAAGATGTTTCCACAGTCTGCCACCAAAGCACATGCAGATTCTTGAACGTGTTTGGAGGGACACATGGCTACAATCAGCAGTCCTTCTTGTAACTCTGTCTTAGGCGTCTTACATCACAGACATTGAACTCAGGCCACATCTGCAGTCGTCATGCCTCCCTGGAGCATCAAGAACCCTGGTCATCTTTTTTCTTCATTCACTCTGGACAACAATGATGCACCTGGTTTGGACTTTAAAGCAGTTTAGCCTGGCAATGCAAAAAGATAAGAAAAAGTTTTTCCAAATGAAGAGTCAAGCCATTTTATGTGGAATAGATTTCTTTCAACCCTGCCAACAGGGTGCTAAAAGGACACTTTAGACATAGAAAAAACCTTCAACCGATGTTTATTGAAAACCGGTTCAAATAAGACTTTGGCTTTCTCATTCATACATGCATGCTTTTATTTCTTTGGTTTTAAATGGCTGTTTAAAAGCAAAGGGGATCGGTGGAAAGTTTCTCCTCAAATGTGCTGTTTTGATTGAAACATGAGGGAGAGAGAGCTGCGACTTTGCTTTATTCCTGTTGGAAATAATTTACAGTTAGTTGTGCAACATACCCACAGCAATTCTTTCCAAAATAATGAACTGATTTCTCTTGGAAAGCAATCGTGCTCTTTAATTGGCTTCAGCTTTTGAGATGTAATTGAAAGCATAGATTTATTTGCATGTGTCTTCTAGCAGGGAAACTTTTAAATTGGTATGCTCAGGACAGAGTATTTTTAAGTTAATCCATTACCGTGGAGTACTGTAACTGCTATAGCCCAAGAGGATTTATTCAAAGTGAATGAGAATCCCAATCCCGTTTAAGTTTGTCACAAATGACTATTTTAACAACGGGTACATCGTATTCTTCATATATTTAGAGCGTGTATTCTTCTGTGCTTCTGGTTAAGATGTTCTGGTAAGTATTTATTCCAGATAAGATGTTTAAATACTTTATAGCAATTGCAATTCTCCAGTATTATAATAATATTTGTCAAAAAGGTTACTACAGTAAGATTATAAAGTGTAATCAAATACAGCCAAATTACAATGTCGGTTAAAAACAAATGAAATGCTAAAGTCATGTTAGATTAAGAAAATAATATTAAAATATTTTAAATAAGCACAGCATTCCTGCACTGGTTTTGTGAATCAGCCCCATTTGCTCCTTTCCCAGCATGCACTGAGACATAAATAATGAATATGGTTGCATTATTAGTCTGTTTGCCAGTTTTATTTACATTGTTATTGTTTTTGATGGGGTCACAAGTAGTAACTTGAGTTGTCTTGTGATGTCAGAATGAATTTGTTCCTTTTCTCAAATAATCATTGTTATTTGTAAGCATTGTTTTGATTCATGTACCAAGCATTGGCATTTGTATGTGGCAATTTAAGGAAATTTGTCAGTACTTTTGTTTGAAGGTTTTTATGTGATGTGAACGTTCTTGTCATGCAAAACATTTTCAGACTAATTTTGTTTACTGCCAGTAACTGCATTTCAGTCATTTATTCAACAATATTGTACTATTATAGAAAAATCATGCAATGTAATTATCGTGAATACACACTTTGCAGAAACTGCATTGGGAAAATCTGATGGGACGCAATCCTGAGAGGTGAACACGTTTCTAATTTCAGGTGTTTGAATGAGTTCTAAAAACCAGTCAACCAGAATTTATATTGCTATGACATTTTTTGAGAGAGAGTGAAGCTCATGGTTTTTTACTTTAATATAGTTGCTGTTTTTACACTGTATTAAACAGTTTAGCCCTGACTCCAGGGCTTTCCTGAACATTCAGGTCTTTGGAACAGTGAACTTCTACTAACCTCTTGACTCATTTGGCTCGCTCTCATTCTCCCTTTTTTCTTTCTTCCTTCCATGTCCAGGACACTGAGATTATTAACACGGCAGTTCTTACTGGCCGAACCGTGGCCATCCCTGTCAAGGTGGTTTCCATAGAGCTGAACGGAGCAGTCACCGATGTGTCATCCTTTGTGCAGTGCAAGTCATTCAATGAGGACATTGTCAAGGTACGTCACGCCCACGCTGAGAGGTTTAGTGATCTAGGACTCTACTATTCTCCTAATCAATCGCGGTCAACTTAAGAGACCATAAAATGACCATCAAAACCTCATTTGAGCAGAGTTTATATATGCTCCTGTGGCCACTGTTTCCGTGATCCCCTCGAGGGATCGATGCCTTTTCAGTCTCAGACAGTACATCAGAAGGGTTCAGTGCTCTTCAGAGCAGCATTTCCTACTATATTGCAGCAGAGGCCACACACTTGACTTGAGTTTAATGCCTCTTAAATGAGGAGTCTCCTAGAAAGCAGTGCACCAAAGCCCTTTTTATAAACTTAAATGACGCATCTTGAGGATTAGTTGCAAGCAGAGCTGAACAGTTCAGTTTGAAGAGATGGAAAATGAAAACTTTATCTCAAAGTCATTCTGAATGTGTTTTTTTTTTACTGTCTTAAAAATATATATAGTTTTCCATACTGTGAGAATTATCATAACAATAAATAAATTGCTTAAAAAAACACCATTAAAAAGCATAAAGCACCATAGGGGTCAGTTTCACTAACAGCTTTCACCAGCTCAAACCGCCTTTAGTGTCAGGTTTTACTTAAACACGCAGTGATAAATTAGTGCTGAAAAGACGTAGACGGTTAATTTTTCACCTGACCTCATTGAATATGCATGTTCAGGAGTTTTCCTTTTAAGATTCAAAAGTTATGGGAGGAGAGTATTCAAATGAATAACGCAACGGGATTTACTCACATTTGCGCCATTATTTAACGCGCCCAAAAAAGCATGTCTTAAACAAAATTGCACTGCAATTATTGTTGCTAGGAGGAGGCACCACACATGGTAGAAGGGAGAGTATTTTTTCCAAAAATATTCATTTATTTTAAATGCAAGAAAACATTACCCAGCTTCGATTTTGATTGGTCAGTCGCCACATTCCAAGATTTGTTATTCCCAGAAAACTGGTAAAACTAATAACACAGGCTCATCCGGGTATTACGAATTATCTTGACCGTTAGTAATTATATGCATCACTCCGCTGTCGCTGACAGTTTGGTGCCATCCTGTGGCTTAAAAATGCTTAACCACGCGTTAAAATTTTTAACATTAATTTATGTATGGAAAAACACTGGATAGAAGATGACTCAACTGACTCCCCGGTTAAAACAATTATTTATTATTATATTAAATGTTTTGTGGCAAGAAGCCGTGTAAAAAGCGGGATAATGTACATCCAGTAGATTGTTATCGCAGAATAAAGCCGTTCAGTCTCCCTTTGCTTCCTGTCGGGCTTTTCTCTGCGATAACTACCTGCTGGCTGTACATTATTCCTTAAATATTGTTTGCCAACCCATGCTATTTTTTTAGTTTGCTTCATGAAATAAAATCTAAACTTCTAACAAGCCTTCCTTTTAGATGGTTCTTTTGAATTTACTGTGGCCTCTTTATTACTTTATTTGAGATGATGGTAATTTGTATATTGTGTTGGTCAATACATAAATGAGATGTTGCGTTTGTGTTATTTGTGTTATTAAACTGACCCTAGGCCTGTAAATACAAATTAAATTTATTACTGAGTAATATTCATTCCCTCCAGTAAGCTGTTAACTTAAAACTAGTTATAGAATATATTATTAATAAAAAAGTATATTAATGTTATTATTAATAATCAGTATTAAGGAAAGTTATTTCCAAAAGTAATGCATTACAACATTGCGCTTCTCCGTAAAAATGTAACCAAAAAGTTATGTTTTTCGCTACCCTTTGTCACCTGAGGCAGGCTTTATTATTTGTTTTTAATAACAAAAAACCCAAAAGCTATTTTTTTCACAAATGTAAAGGCCCTTTCACACCAAAAGGGAAATAAATAATCTTCGGTCTGAAGAAAGTCCCTCTGCACCTCTCTCCCAATTTCTCTTAGACAGGAGAGGTGTCTAAATATATCTTCTTGTAAATCTAAGTATCTTGGACAATTTTGTTAGACAATGAATTCAATGGCTAGGTTTGTGTATTTAGTCAATGAATGGATTTATTTCCCTGTATTTACTCAAGGGGGCAGTTAGTTGTGCCGGAGGACTTATAAAATACAGGCTTGAAAATATTGCAGTGTCCTTTGCTGAAGGAAACAATCATTTCAACAATCTTTACCATCTGTTCTATGGCACGACAGAGTCTAAAAGTAGAAAACCAATTTGACTATAAACTGAATCCAAAATGTAGCGAAATAATAATATGCCTCAGAGTGTCATCTGTCTGGCAAGATTGAGATCCATAAGTCAAGCAAGATGGGCCGTGAGGGCATTTGTTGTTTATCTGTTTTTAGATTCAGAATAGCCGTGTGTGCTGCAGTGCCTGGGCAGAGCATTAGCTCTGGTGTTATTGAGTGGGTTTGCTTGGCCGCCCGGACCATTGAACTTTGGAGGCTAATTCAAGATGAGCCCTTCAAGCTGAGACAACATGAGTCCTGACAGTTCAATAAAAAGCTCTGTGCAGTGGCGAAAATAGCGTCATACAGAAGGCAAAGGTTATAGGGCCCAGTAACATCTTTTTTGCTTATCTTATTCAAAAGATAGTCACAAGTATCTATTGTATCAGGGCTTATTCGCCTAGAGCCAAAGCTTTTACTTCTGGATGGGGACGCCAGAACAGATGGGTGCATGCATGGCTCTGAGAATGACATTATATGCTGCACGCATGGAAATGACTTTTAATATCATGTTTGCCTCAGGTTCTGTGTACAGGCTGGTCATAAAACACTCTCGTATGACCAGCGAGGTGTATCTTTCGGCATTTTTGCATACATTTGAATGGTATAGTTGTATATGTGTGTAATGAACATCTACATTGTTTTGTATCTTATGTGTGAGTGTTGAATAATGAGACCCTGTGGGGGTTTGTGTTTGGGAGCAGGAAACTGGAAACAGTCTGTCCCAGCTGATCTTTACACTCAAGCTTCTGATAGCTACACTGCCCATCTGAGAACACACGTTCTCATTCCGTTTCAATGCTTAGCGAGAATCCTCACTGCTTACATTTCTAATACACCAAACACATTTAGACATGAATAGCCATGTAAAGAATGCTGAAGCCATAATTAGATGAGTCACAAACCTTGACGGTACAATGCAGTCAATGTCTGAACAATATGCACTGTATAATGTGTAATAATCACAAATGTAATTTTATTAGTTTCTGCCTTTGTAGATGACATGAGTCATGACATGAATTTTAAAATAATTTCTACTATCAAAGGTATAAGGCATAAATAATATGAATAGATTCTTTTGGTCCTTGATACTGATTGGTCAATGCAAAAATCCAAGAGTGCTATAAATTACACCGCTTAGATACAAATCACATTTAACATATCACTGTCATATGAAGTATATGAAGCAGAAGGATGGATTTTTTTATTTTATTTCATTTTTATTTATTTATTTGTTTATTTATTTATTTATATTTTTATTTTATTTTATTTTATTACAAAATAACATTTTACTTGGGGTCACACCGGTTGTGTAATTCTGGTCTATGAAATAATTTTTTTGTAATAAATAACTTCATTAAATACATTTTAAAAACCTTTATGCAAATATAGTACAAATTTCTATACAGTATTATATTAATATATATATAATATTAAACATGTTTATGATTTTGTCTACATATATTCTTTAAAAAGTAGATCAATAATTTTATTTTAAATGTTAAAAATGTATTTAGATATTGCAGTGTTTTCAAGATTTGTGAGCTTTGAGAATTCCGAATATGTGTGCTACCTAAATAAGAACTAAAAGTAAAGCCCTATTATATTTGAGATATCTGTGTGTCAGTACTGCCATCTTAAAAGTAGGGGTGTGAATCTTGTTTTGACAATTCAATTCAATATGATTATTATTATCAACACAATGGCCCACTTTCACAAACATGGCTTAGCTTAAGGCTTTAGTTAAATTAAGATGTTAATGCTTCTTTTACTAAATTTTAAGATATGTCAGAGCAAGATATTTTCAGTTGAAGCAGTTCAAACATGCATTTTAGACTGTGAAACCACATATTACTGCACATGGCTACATTTTAAATCAAATTTATTTTGTGCAAAATGTACATTTTTATCATTATATACAGGCTACTCTTTTAAAACTATAACTTATTTTAAAAAGTGCTCTTTGAGTATACAAATGTTTACAGAAATTGTTTTGACTTGAAGTTGGATTTTTCTTTTTTTCCTCTGCATTATTGCCGCTTGATTATCACTGATGAGATCAAGACAGTGGCAGTTTTAACAGGCTGCATTCAGACTGATGCACAGATCTCTTTCGATAAATTCACCTCTGTAATAAACACAGAGGTTTAAGTCCCGTCCGAAATGGTACATGAAAATCACGGACAACAGGTGATAAGAATCGAAGCTCACACATACAGTAGTTTAGAAAACTAGTCCCAATTCGGCTAGGTATACATCCGCGCTAAAATATCAAGGTGAAAGTTATCATAGCTTGCGTAGTATAGACCCAGCTCCCAACCCAACTTTGTGAATGGATTAACGGCGATATTTTTTTTATCACGCGATAAGAGTCTTGTTTTAACGCAGCACGTTAACGCCGATAACAGCCCACCACTAATTTATATATATAAATATCAGTCAGTTCCAATAAATCTGAAATACTGACTGATGAGTGATATTGTACCAATATATTGTGCATTTGTAATTTGATTTAATTAAGCACTCTTTCACTGTGACTGCAGTATATAAGCATTAATAAATAAGCATTCAGATCTGGAGGTCTCCATTTTATACCAATATTTTAAGTGTGAGAACATTCTGTTTGTTAGAAGCTAGTTGTCATATTCCATTAAATCGTCGGTTTCTGCTTCTAGCAATTGGCAGTATGTTCATCTTTAACCATGTATAGTCAGCCTTCGCATGATACCGTCAACACAGATAAAAGTGCATCTGCTTAACTGTGTGACGGCAGTCTGGATGGTGGAGGGTTACAAGGGGTGCTTCTTGGATCAAACACAGCTGGCGGGTGTGTTGAGCTGGAGGCGTCTCAATGGGCGGCACTATCCTGACCTCGCCCTTGCCACTCCTCTGGAACCACGCAAGGTGCCAGTGCAGATTAGTGACTCCGTGGAACTCTGACTGCCGGCTGGCACGTAAAAAGTACTTTCAGCTGGCCCCTGCTGAC
The DNA here is from genome assembly GCA_032275025.1 of Enteromius treurensis. Taxonomy (NCBI): domain Eukaryota; kingdom Metazoa; phylum Chordata; class Actinopteri; order Cypriniformes; family Cyprinidae; genus Enteromius; species Enteromius treurensis. The sequence continues at coordinate 19,713,041 of JAUCMU010000097.1, read as the reverse complement.
TAGTGACGCCCACAGTCCTTAACTGCTTTTGACTTAAAATTATCCATCCAAGTTTATTAGAAGCCCCAGGAGCTTCTGGGTCAAGACTGAGCTTACATCAACAGAAGTGGCACAGCAGGAACACATTTATGAGACTGTAGAGTGCACGGGAAAATAGACAGGACATGCTCGATGCTACAGACTGCTGCTGCTTTTGTTGTGTACCACCTGCACCTATTGATAGTAACAATTGTGACTGTTTTATTTGGGGTCATTAGTATTGCTATAATTTCTCACACTCATGTTATTCTTTTTTTTTTTTACTTATGTGGAAAATTGTGTTATATAGATCTTTTGAAACGATTAGTTTTCTGTCATGACTGAAATGTAAAGATCTCATGTCCTCTATATGCCATTGCAAAAATAATGACTGTTTCTAATAGGTTTCCCAAACATTTCCCTGCCTTCCAGTGGTCAAACAAACACATATTAAGACCTGAACTTTTGCCATTGTTTTTGCCAATATTGCAAAGTTTGGCAGGTCAGGATCCGAACAGGGCAATATACAGTATTTATTACCGCCACAAAGTGATTTACTTAAAGTTCTAAAATGACAGCTTTCAGTATAGATTTTAACAGCAATTTACTGATAAAAACAGAGAGTAGGTAGGATTGATATTGTTGGATTAGATCTGCTACACTGTTACTGCTGAAGGTAATGTAGGGCGAACCTTATGGCAGATCTAGACAGGTGGTGCTGGGGAGGTTGAGGACAAAAAAAAAAAAATCTCATGGCAGGCAGTACTGAGCTGGACCAAGTTGAGTTGTTTAGATAGGTACAGTAGTAGTGTAGATCGATTGGAGAGTTGCACGGCTGACCCATTATGCAGTACTGCTCTGTATACTACTGTACTTATTAAGAAGTAATAGGAGAAAGTGTTTTGGCATAAAAAATTAAGAGAAAATACAGTCAAATCTTCTATACTGTAGTAAACGAGGTAACTGGATAGTCTGAACACCTAGATTTAGGACAAGCAAGGAAATGTTTCATTTGAACATGAAAAGCGCTCTCTGTACCTCCCCCTCGCTGCTGTTATCCTCTCTGCACTTTCACCATATGTCAGGTTTTTTGCTGTAGCATGATTCATAGGGTTTTGTTTTTTTTTCTCACTGAATAGCAGTACCTTTAAAAAAGAAATGAAGTTGGCAAGCAGAGTTTTCCCGCAGATTCTTTTAAAGGCTACTGGGGAGAGAGAGCCATCTCCTCTGATCAATTCTCCATATTGATGGTATGGATAAGAGGGGTAGCTGTCTAGCAAGCCTACATATTTTATTACACAGATATCCCCCACTATGATGAATCTCCAGTCTTGGATAGACTGCAGCCACCGACCTCCATTTGAGGGAGATTACATTCTCTGATTACAGTGTCAGCTGCCTTAGACCCCTAGATAAATCATAGATGGTACCCCAAAGCAAAGCTTCGGCTATCTATTACAGTAAATAATTTATTATTAAAGAGTGCTGAGTGCACATATGAAATCTGTTGGCAGACCGGAAGGAGTAGCAGAGAAAAAATTGGGTGCTGTGATGAAATTTCCAGAACTTGAAGATTTAAAAATATGTGTGTGGTGTGTTCATTAGAGTGTCTGTTTGTGTGCTTAGAAAAAAAAAAAGACAGAATGCAGTGAATAACAACTGATTCTTTGGGAGAGAAAAAAAACAATGCCTCAGGAAAAAAGCTGTCAGACCTAGTTCCTATTGGTTGTTATTTTAGGAAACATGTAGCGAGTATAAAGACCTCTTTTGCTATTAAAAATACTTTTGAATGCTTGTTTTAGTTAATGCTTATAAGATTAAATCGGAATGACACTTTAACCCTTTCTAGTGTTAATTGTTTTGAAAGAGAAATAATAATAAAATACACATGCCATTTTAATGTTCATTTAATATAATTATTATATAAAAAATTATCTGAAAATATATTGTAATTAAACATTTTACTTATGTAGTGCTATAAGTTACCTGCCATTGCAAAACATACTTGTTTGTGGATAAAGTCTCGAAACACATTAATAGCACAGTATCTTAAAAGTGTGTTGCTCATGGTGTGAGATGCTGAAAAAATAGGTCCAAAGCCCTTTCAGTCTACATCAGGGTCCACATTTTGGTGATGCAATGCTGCATAGACTATTAGGTAGTAGTCTGCTTTGAAGCCAACATCAATTTGGGTGGCTTTTATTGGCAAATATTGATGTGTGATAAATTTTGATTTACTCAAATAAAAGTTTAAATTTGCAGCCCCACTTCAAACTGACATCCACTTGCAGTTGCCCGCGAAGAGCTTTTATACTGCGCAGCCTCTCCAGAGAAGGCAGTCAAAGTAATCAAATCTCTCTTTGCTCTCCTCAACAGGTGTCCATGAACTGTGACTATGTGTTTGTGAATGGAAAAGAGACGCGTGGCTCCATGAACGCGCGGGTGATTTTCAGCTATGAGCACCTGAGTGCCCCTCTCGAGCTCACTGTCTGGGTGCCCAAACTCCCCCTTAAAGTAGAGCTCTCAGACAACAGACTGAGCTTCATCAAGGGCTGGAGGGTGCCCATCTTACCCGACCGCAGGTAAGATACTTCACTGATCTAAGAGTATCAAAATACTTGCACTTTGACTGCTTTTTATACATATTGAATTCCCCGGTTGTATGTTTTCTTTTATTTTGTTGCTTGTTTATTTCAATCCTCGTAATACTTGTAGGTTTTATGAGGGTGATAAACGGTGTTATAATTTAATTAGTGGAGCTATTAAAAACTTTAAAGCTGGGTCACTAAGGGATTTGTTAGTTACAATATGGCTATAGAGCTGATGCCACATGAGACCCGAATGTCATTCTTCATATAGCCCATTTACTGTGATTTTTACAAATTGAAGCAGCGGTGTTGTCACGCAGTGCACGGCAGAATATAAGCACTGGCATTTTTCATGAGGAATTTCTCCAGAATTAATCATGATGGAAAATATTCTGGTAACTCACTAGTATCATTATTGCTCCCTTACAGAGGTCTTTCTTTTTTGATGTAAATCTCTAATTAAATTCATTCAAATGGGCCATTAAAATGGAAATATGATCTGATTCGGTTATGCTAATCCAATTTGGGAGCAAATCGTCAATCTACATCTAGTCTCCGTGTAGGGCTGGCGGCGTGACGCATGTACCGTGCAATAAGATTTTTTTTTTTTTTTTTTTTTGGCATATTGGTTCCTAAGCAACATTGGAACATTTAAAAATATCCGAACAGATTAAAATTGCGTATTTAAAAAGTAATGTATTCTCATCAACCATATAAGATGCATCCAGCTCGCTAGGTTAAGTATAGATAGTGCAGCTTGTTTCAGTGTTATCACACTGATGTATGCAGAGCCTCTCAGTGCTGTGGTATTTCAGCGTTTTTCCCTGTTTTATATGGACAACACACACACACAATGCAAGTATGTTGTTACATTTGCATTTGACCTCAATCTGAGTGCCTTTGATTTAGCTTCCTCTCAGGACTCAAGATCTCCAAGGCTTTGTTCACACATACAATCTCTGTGTCATTAGATCAAAATCTGATTTGTTTTCCAGTTCCAATCTTTATCCCAGTGTCTGCACTGGCATTCTGCAAGCGAAGAAATCCGATCTGGTAAATTCATCTGGTTACTGTAGTAATGACTTAAGTCTGAGCACGGCACCAAAAGACAAAGACAATAGCTGAAGAAAAGAGAAGACGACAAAACTGAACATTTGGTCTCTGCTCATATTCATCCTGATATCACAGAGCTGAGCTATGGCGCATTAGACTTAACAGGGTACCAACTAATCCTGATTAATCTTCTGATTTCTTTCAGTTCCTTTTTAAATAGAAAAACTTTCAAAAGAAAAATTTTCACAAAATAATGTGTGTAATCCCTGCAGGCTTTTACATTCATGTGGATGACACTAATAGCAGACTGCAAAATCTAATAGCAGACCTGCGGAATCATTTGTTTTTAAGAGACCCTAATAAAATTAAAGTGATTTTAAAGCGAATAGGTTACTTCCGTAACCCAGATTCCCTGAGACAAGGGAACAAGTACTGCATCTGAAGACGCTATGGAGAAAAACTCCTTTTTTCCTCCTGTCTTAAGCCTTATTCAATCACGCAGTGAAACTGCACGGCCATAGGTTTGTGCAGTCTATAAAAACTAACCAATGGATTGGCAGCGGTGCTGCGCGAACCTATGGCTGCGTCTCCCGTCGAAGCCCGCCTGAAGGGAGGGGGCCGCGAATATATAAGCGCCCGCTTCGCCACAGGATTCAGGTTATTTCCACTAAAGCGACCAACACTTCTAGCGTGGCATGGAACGCCTATTCGTTCCCTGTCAACACTTTACTCGTACTGCGTCTGCTAAGAAGCTATGGGAACTCAGTTCAATCCCGCCGCACTGTAAGTGAAGAATGATCAATGTATGACAGCGAGCCCAGACAGAAGCCGGGGCATACAGTCACATAAGCATGCAGAGAAACGATGCCCTGCATAAGTATTTTAATCGGCGAGATTGATGCTCTCATTCGCGTTGAGTCTATTACTGTGCCAGGAACGTTATCTGTTGGCTGGGCAGCAGCCTGCTCTTTTTGCAAAATTCACCCTGAGCCCCAGCTGGTCTAAATGGCTGAGGAGAATATCCCTGTGTCTCTCTGCCTTAGCTCACGATCTGGCCAGGATGATATCGTAGAGATAATTCAGAATGCGGATTCCTATCTGTCCCAGATGCGAAAGAGCTGCGTCCTTACACTTTGTAAAAGTGCGTGGAGCCAGGGAGAGACCAAAGGGCAGGACCGTGTATTGATATGCTATCCCCTCGAAGGCGAATATCAAGAATGGCCTGTGAAGAGAGGCTATTTGTACGTGAAAGTACGCATCCTTCAGGTCCAGTGAAAAACAGACAGTCTTTTGACTGAATTTGCAAGAGGGTAGTCTTAAGAGTGAGCATTCTGAATGGCCGTTTGATGAGGGCGCGATTTAGACATCTTAAATCGAGTATAGGACTCTGACCACCGTCCCGCTTGGGGACTAGAAAGTAATGGCTCTAAAACCATTTTTCACTTTCTGAGGGGAATAATCTGTATCAAGCACTTTCACTTCGGCGCACAGCACGTGAGCGGTGCGGCTCGCAACTCAAGTGGTGACGACGACGCTGAATGGCGGGGTCTGGATCAGGATGACGCTGGAGGCGGTGGGTCCCTGCCTCTGCCGGGGTCCCTGCCTCTTCGGAAAGGGGAAGCGTGGTGTGGCAGATCTTGAGCGACTTCTCTGTGGCTCCTGTTTTGTCTGCTGTGGCTGTGTCCGCGCAGGTGTCTGCTTGGGCTGCTGTGGTGGTGGTCTGGGATGGCCGGCAGAAGGTGAAGAATGCTTGGGCAGGAAGTGTCCCCATGGCTTGGGACGCCTTCTGTGCCTCTGTAAATCGCACCGCAAAGCCCTCAACGGAGGGAACAAACAATCCGCTCATCTAATCGGCGCGTCGAGGAAGGGGACTTTGTCAGCTTCTTTGATCTCCATCTCCCCCTGGAATACCTGAAGCACAGCCATGGAATGCAGCGCAGAAGCCTGATAGCTCCTCCACATCCGAAGCTGCAAAGGACATGCAGTCATCTCACATCTCATCCTCACTGAGTCCGAACAAGATGAGGTCACTCACAGTCGCTGAGGGATGCTGGTCTTCGTTAGCGAAAAGGATTGGTGAAGCTTTTCTCGTTGGAGAAGACGAGGCATGCGTGAGCTGGGCCGGCGTAAGCTCACCTTTCTCAATGCACTGAGCCCCTCTGCCCCACTGTCTCTTGCGAGATGGGAGGGCTCGGGGGCTGGAATCACGTCCTGAAAAGAGAGAGTAGCAAGGCTGAACAACTCCCAGAACGAGCATTCAGCACCAGTCAGGGGGGCCTCATGCAAGAGATAATCGTGTCTGTCAGCAGCGTGCAGGACGGACCCACAGACATAGCATCGACGACCAGGTATGTCGCTCAGGTAAGAAATTCGCTCTTTTTCTCTTGTAGAAATTGCCTTTTAGATCACCGGATGGCGGCCGGGGAATCTTCCATTCTCTAGATGGCGTAGGCTTCTAATCAGGACCAGCAAGGTGCTTCGTCGCTGAAGGAGAAGGAATTTGAATCCTGTGGCGAAGCGGGTGATTATATACTTGCAGCCATAGGTTCATGCAGCAACGCTGCCAACCCATTGGTTAATTTTTATTGACTGCACAAACCTATGGCAGTGCAATTTCATTGCTTGATTGAATAAGGCTTCAGTCAGGAGGAAAAAAAGATTTTTTCCCCATAGCGTTTTAGCAGACGCAGTACGAGTAAGGTGACTGATTTATACATATTCGTATGACCTCCGTCATACAAATTCATATTATTTTTGCTAAATCATAAGAACTTTACAAGTTGACAATTCGTATGAATTTGTACGACCTACACCTAACTCAGCCCCTAAATTTATTTGTCACAGAGTTTTAAAGTTCCCCCTATTATGCCATTTTAAAGGTTGCTAATATTGCTTTAGGAGTCCCTTAAAACAGGTTTACATGTATGCAAGGTCAAAAAACACTTTAGTTTTCTCCAAAAATAGATTTAATTTCTAAATGATTCGTAAAACAGTTTGAAGAATCAGTCTGTCTAAACCCCTCATACAAATTAGTCGTGAGATAGCGTTGGTATTTGTATCTCCTTATCCTACACCTAAACCTACCTAACCTTCTTTAGATTTTTTAAATGATTTTGGGTTTTCAAAGAACCTTGAATCTTTTGTGACAAAATGATTTACAATCACATAATTAATTGCTGAATAAAAGTATAGATTTCTCTACAAGAAAAGTTAGTATTTATAATATAAGCAAGGTCAAATGCAGTGATGGGGACTTGAGTTTGAGACTCGGACTCAGTGTGACTTAAGTCGCACACACAGTGACTTCAGACTTGAATAGAAACTCGTCCTCGAAAGACATTAGACTCGACTCGGACTCGAGCTGCGGGATTCGTGAACAATGTTTATTCTTAGGAAACAACTTATTACCCTCCCTCCATTACCTATAACCTGCCCATGTAACACGTGATCTGATTGTGTGGATAAAGGCCATTGAAGCCTTACTGGTTTATCTGTGCGGAAAGGAGAAAAGAAAGGAAGCTGTGTGAGGCAACACAAGCATGAAAGGCATTTCTGTACTGTTTACACATTAATGCATGTTCTTTGTATAAAACCGATCATTTGTTCACTTATTCATAATGAATTTCACATGTAAGCATGTAAGCAGAAAGGAGCAAATTCAGACACAGCGGTTGGTCTCTGTTCTGTGTCTTGACATTACTTACATTCCATCCCAAATTATTTATTTATTTATTTAATCTGATTTAACCATTCACACTGAAACATATTTTCATACATTAGATTATGATCAAACAAGTAACCAGATTTAAATACACCGCTGAATGCACTGCCTGTTTGATCAATCTCTTATTCATATTACTTTCCTCCTCTTCTCTGTCCATTTCATTCCACTACATTGCCCAATGTTGAGACGTGTCAGTGGGCAGGTTTCTTGCTTTGGCCTTCTACACATTGATCGATAAAGCTCACTAAACTGGTGAAACAATGATGTGTCCGCAAAACTGGACACTGATTTTTATTGGATGAGTGGGTTTCCATGCATGAAATCTCCAGTTCTCCAAACATCCTAATGAGTTCAAGAAAAGATCCACATTTGAGGTGTGTTCCTCTGCTCTGAAACTCATATTAACCCGTATGAGGAGACAAGAGAGTGCAACTGTCCTCAAGAACACAGAGTGCTCCTATCTGCCAGGTTTAGCCCTCTTCAACTGATGCAAGAGCCTCTTGTTTTTCCCCTCCATGGCAACAGGAGCTTGTGTGTAACTCAGAAGAGAGCAAAGGGCTGATCAACAATTGCTTTCTACCTTTACAAAACTTCTCCTTTACATTTGTGTGCCTGTCAATCTTTTATCGAAACTGAGAAGTAGCAGTGTGTCTTCTTACATGATAATGCAATGCTTTACATTCAGCTCAATTTAGGCTAATCGATGGGGAGGACATGCTTTGTCAGTCAGAAGCAGACAGCTGTCTCTACAACTCAAGTTATCTGATTAATTAGTTGTGTGTGTAGAATGGGTGAAGTGGCATTCAGCTTTGAAGATCCACCCAGCCCTCACTTACTTAACATGGTGTCATGCTGCTGAGGGAGCAGATGAGATAGATTGAATGTGATGGTATGTGTCAGGCATGCAAGAGTCACTGATGCAAAACCTCCTTGAAACAGGTCTCCAGATGATGCATTTTCTGATGCGGGAATTTCTAACAAACTTCGTGGGGGGGATTCACTAAAAATGGAATGTTGTTTGCATGCATTTGTTTTTTTAAATCTGGGCTAAAGACATTTTCAGTCTTAGAAGCTGCTAAAGTACACTTTATAGCATCATCTTATCTGTACTGTGTGTATGAATATATGTCTGGTGCATTATTTGGACACCATTGACTCTCAGAAATAAATGTACAAAAGTTGGCACTGGGGCAGTACCTGTCACGAGAGCGAGGCGAGGAGACGTGCAAATTCAAGTGCAGGCTGTTTATTAGATAAACACAGAGCAAAACAGATAGGCTTAAGTTTGTTTCCGGCAGACAAGAGTGGTGGAGGCATAGCACGAGAATGGTCAGAGTCCAGGTGTGGGTCAGTACACAGTAAATACAATCCAAAAACACAGAAACAAGAAAACACAGGAACACGGAGTGGCAAAACAACAGGGGTTGACAGTGCAATGGACCGTGAATCATATACAAACACTACCGGGTTATATACGGATGAATCTAGGTCAGTGGGTGGCGACAAACAATGAAATCCCATGACAACAGACGAGTGGGCAGAGACATGAGTTTATGGAATGAGTCCGGGCATGACAACAGAGACAAACACACACAGAGTTCGTGGAGCGCTGGAGTACCATCCAGCTGGCCCTCCAGCTGATCATGATATAGCCCCGGCTTCCAGACGCCCAGACTGGGGAGCTGTAGGGGCTGCCCACCAGGGCGGGGCAGAGGGCGGAGAAGTCCACTTGAGCAGCGTGGACGGGGGAGCAGGCGGTGGAGACGTCCACCAGTGCGGAGCAGGTGTCCACCAGGGCGGAGCAGATGCCCCCCAGGGCGGTTCAGACAGCGGGGACGACCACTCGGGTGGAGCAGGTGGTGGAGACGTCCACCAGGGCGGAACAGACAGCGGAGACGCCCACTTGAACGGACCAGACGGCGGGGATGCCCACCAGGGCGGACCAGGAAACCAGGCTACACAAAAGAGCACGGACAGGTTAGTGATCTGACCGGCCCGACACGGAGTCCGTGCAGCCATCAGTGGAACCCCTGGGAATTCCATGGCCGCGGTCAACATTCCCAGGGGTCGTGCAGCCACTGACAGATCCTCCATGATAACTCGGTTCCTCAGGCTGTGATTCGGGGCTAGGACCCGACATATGCAGACTGGGTACAGCGAGGATCTCAGACAGCTCACCTGATCTGGCCACCAGGGGTCCGGAATACAGACGGGGTCTGGCGGATCCGGCCATTCTGGATCTGGACCACAGATGGTGTCTGGCGGATCCGGCCACTCGAAAACCTAAATCGCAGACCGTCATGACTGGACACGGCTCCTCGTACTGTGCGACGGTAGTGTGACGCATTATTTGCGGGCTAGGACCCGCGAGGACCTTCAGCAGCTTGTCAGGCTGCGTGGTTGGGACAGACTGGGTAGAACACGACCCCTCGTATCGTGCCACGGGGCTGGGACCCGTTACTGACTGGTGAGAAATCGTGAGGGCCTTCTGCAGCACGCCAGGCTGTGTGACTGGCACAGACTGGGCTGAGCACGGTTCCTAGTACCGTGCGATGGGAATCATGAGGGCCTTCGACAGCTCGTCAGGCTGTGTGATCGGGACTGACTGGCTTGAACACAACTGAGCATCACTCGGCCCCTCTCGCTGAGTGATGACATAAACGCCCTCTAAGGGTGAATTGAGGACCGCAGAAATAGCTGACAGCTCCTTTAGCTGCGGTCCTGTACCCAGCAGAACATCATTCAGCCCCTCTCGCTGAATGATGGTGCCGGCGCCCTCTGTGGATGTTTCATGAGCTACCGACGTGGAAGACAGCTCCCCTAGCTGTCGGCCAGTGACTGGTGGAGCATCACTCAGCCCCTCACGCTGACTGATGGAAACAGCGCCCTCTGTGGGTGACTCGGGAGTCACGAGCGTGGTAGACAGCTCCCCTAGCTGTTGTTCGGTGACTGGTTGGGTAGCCGGGCCGAACTGCACACCATACTGCCCTTCTCGCTGGGTGATGCTGTCAGGGCCCGTGGCTAGCCTTTCAGGGTATACATGGATGGGTGACAGCTCCCCGAGCTGTGAAACCTGTACAGATTGGGCATGAAGCAGCACCCCTGGCTGAATAACTGGTACAGATAGAACTGGAAACAGTCTCTTTGGCCGATAAACCGGGACCAACGGAGTCAGGTGGTGGTAGGCTGGGTAGATCGTTCCTTGTAGTTGACAGAGTCTCGCGATCGATCGCCATTTTGGACCGCACCTCGCGATCGGTGGCCATTTTATGTGACCTTCCGCGATCGGTGTCCATCTTGTGCCGCAGCTCGCGATCGTCATCCTCTACCTCCTGGGTCCTCGTAATGCACCTGGTCTAACACACTCAAATCCAGTCCACACAAAAAACAGTCCTTGACAAAAAACTCCTCCACATAACCCTCTATGTCGCGTCCGTGCTGAAACAACGAACATAAATAGGCTGGGGAAATCGGGGTATAATCCTGCCTGCGAGGCGGTGAAAAGTCTCTGATTGAGCCGACATAAACACAACCGCTGAACCCTGTTTGACGGATCATTCTGTTACGAATGAGGGACGTGAAGCGTTCGGGCTCAAATGCAAATTGTGTTTATTAATACTCAGGGTCAGGCAGACAAAGTCGAGCGCCAGAGAACGGGATCCAAAAAAGGCATAGACAGTAGAATAAACATTAAACAAATCGAGGGTCAAATACCGGTAAACAGAGTCCATAGATTGAGACGAAGGCGTAGATCAAAGGGAGGCAAGGGTCGGCAGCGATAAATACAGAATACAGGGCAGGAACATGGAGAACTAGGCTTGGGTTGACGGCATAACAGGTAGGATATTTTAAGATTGTTTTTAAGGTCTAATGTTATTTATGTAATTAAATTATGGATGCAGAATTTAAAAAGAAAAAAATATAACTAAAAACTTTAGACTTTTACCCCTTCTGAATGCTTGCGAACATAGGTAAAAAGTGTGTTCTCGTGCTCCAGTTGTTTTGTAAGGACATTTGTTAAGCATCCAGCATTGTGAAATCAGTCTATTATCTGTCCAGATGTAGTTCTGTTGTCCCTGTAAGCCTTTTGATTTTGTAAAGAGCTTGTGTCTGTCCACACGTGCATCTGTAACAGATGTCCCAACTACTGATCTGTCTTACGCAACACGCAAATACATTTGAAAGATTAGAGTATTAAAGGTTAATTGCATTATATTGTAACATGACAAAATGCAATGTTGATCAACTCAACTTCCAACTCAACTTCAGCGTCTCGTCTCCCATAAAGAAGGCTTCAAATCACCCCACTTTTGAAAAGAGTTAAGCGATAAATGGAATCTTGTTTTCAGTAAGAGAAAATAAAAAAATAAAAAAATAAAAAAATAAAAATTGTGATGTCAACTTGATCAACTTGTAATTTTGAGAATTGACGCTTGTTGAGCATTCCATATTACAATGTGTAGGATATTTATCTTGTAACTTGTGAGAAAAAAAAAGTCAGTATTGTGAGATAAAATGTAGCAGTTACCCTTTTAATTTCTTGTTTATTTCTTAAACTCAGCATTCAGAGAAAAAAGAGGGAGGCAGGCTTGTGACTTTCACTTACTGTACAAAGCCATCCATGAGTTACACAGCAAGCTTCAAAAACCTTCAAGGTCATGCCATTGATCATCCATCTGTTCTTATGATTTAAGTGCATGTTTCCTCCTTCCTCACTGATAATCCGGACATCTTTGGCTCTCGCTCAGCATACTGTTTATTGCAATGTAGGACACTTATCTTCACATTACTGGGGTCTGAAGCATACTCAGACTTAGCTAATTGCCTGCGATGATCGGTAGATGGAGAAATGCGATGAGCCCAAGCATTCGTGAACGAAGGAGGAACGTTAACTAAGCCACAATGGAGCAGTGAGTCTCCACACTGACCTATTGTGATATAATTCATGATGAGCACAGATGAGTGTGTGTCTCAGGAGAGCATGACGTGTTCACACACACACGACTGACGTTCTCATGAAGCAATGCGCAGAAACACAAACGCGCTTAGGGAAGCTGGGTCAGTTCTGTTCCAGTTCACATACTGCAACTATTGTAAACAAAATATGCACTTCAGTGCTTATGGGAAATTGCATATATGCAGTGTTTAACTATTCTTGCATAAAATATGTATGCTGTTCACAATGCACTTATTTCTGTGTTATATGCTACTGTATCCCACAATGCAGTTTGTTAACTTTTTCCAATGTAAAGAATAAACTTGAGGTGATATTTTTAACATAATTTTATTATTTACATTTTTTTCTATGTGTGGTGGTGTTTTAATGCTGTTTGAAAAAAGAAATAAATGTTAAAAGTATGAGAATGTAGTTGTGATATCTTAAGAATAAAGTCTAAATATATTAGGAATAAAGTCAAAGTGAAAATTATCATCTTATTGTTATCAAATTGATACAACTTTGTTCTGGTCATTTTTATTTATTTAAAAAAATATTAGTAATTTAATCTTACAATGGCAAGTGAACACACTGAATTAAATTTAGTATAATTTATATGTATGAAATTGTGTGTGCTTATTTGCTAATAAAACATACTGTATGCAGAGAAAAAAAAAGTATTATGATTGTATGCCATTGTGAAAAAATGTAAACGTTATGTCCTATAAACAATAAAGAACGTAAAGCACATCCAGTAAATATATAAATATATCAGTACTACAGTAAAGACACATTAAATTGATCAAAAACGACAGTAAAGACATCTATAATGTTACAAAAATGTATCTGAACATACTATGTATGTCAATTTAAACAAAAATAATCAGCCGAATTATTATTAGTTTCAGAAATGTTTTTTGAGCAGCAAATGAGCGTATTAGAAGGATTCAAATATTACTATTTTAGAATGTAGATTTGGAATAGTAGTTTTTATTCACTGCATACAGCAAAAGACAAGAACAATATGGTATAATGCTACCATAAACTTGCTTGTTTTAAATGGTAAACGTTCACTGGTTCCAGGGCACTTAGTGTCTTTTGTTTTATTGAAAATGCACCCATCAAAATCACGCCGCCTCGTTTCTTAAAGCTGTTTCTGTTCAGTCATGTTTTCATACTCTCTGGATTTCTCAGTGATTAATGTAACTCTAATTACGAGTTTAATCACATGAACATAATCACAGTATTCAGTTTCCATGAGCTCGGGTTTAACTCTGCTTAAATCACATTATAAAGGTGCATGTAAATCGTCAGTGTGAAAACAGACGGACAGATGATTTATTGATGGTTTAAGAGGAAGCTCGTCGCCGTCCTTGCTCGTGTTTCAGGCGAGGAATATTGATGCCTTCCCTGCAAAACTAAGAGCACACATGATGAGCGGCCTCTTAATGAATCCATTGCCTGAAATGGAGCATAAAAGTCACCTTCACCTGTCCAGGAGTTTAATCTATATGCTGCTATTCTTAGAGATGGCTGAGGAGAGACGGTGTTGACTCATGGTGAGGGACGGGCTGCTTTTGCATGTTCTGGCATTTCTAATGACGTCCTGCTGCCTGAGGATTATCTGAGAGGCCTGTGGAAGTCAGCTATGGTTGGAATAGCATGCTATCATAGTAATTTTCATGTACAGCATGCAAAATATGCAAATGTTCTGTATGCATAGAATACCAGAATGACAAACAATATTGGCTAGAATATGACAATAAGTGAAAAATACTGTACTCAACAATACAAAAGACTCGACTCGACCTTGAAACAATATCAACTCTAAATTCAACTCTAAATTATATATAGTGCTTGGCAACAAAGAATTGTGATAAATAATAAAACTGCATCCAAAATAAAAAAATGTCTTTATATAATATATTTGTCTGAAAAATATGTACATGTATGAATAGCAGCATATAGAAACGATATAGAAACGATCTGTTTCTTTTGTACGCTCCGCTCCATGGTACAATGAGGACCTGCGGGCTATGAAGGTTGTGTGTCGTAAAATGGAGCGTATATGGCGTACATCAGGGTTATCTGTACATCACCAGGCCTGGAAAGACAGCTTATTCGAGTATAAGACTGAAATTGGGTCAGCTAGATCTGGATATTTCTCTCAGATTATTATCAACAATCAGAGAAACCCTAAACAACTGTTTCACTCTATCAATAGGTTGCTTAAAAAGCCCAGCCTTTCTAATATTCCTGTTTCTACCCACCTTTGTAATAGGTTTTTGGAGTTTTTTAGCACAAAAACTCATGACATACGCAACCATATTATCACTACTACTTCAACTGCTTTTTCCCCAAACATTTCTGTATTTTCTGGAATTCCTCTCTCCACTTTCGTTATTCATGATTCCAAGTCTCTCTGTGATGTGGTGTCTAAAATGAAAGCTACGACTTCCAGGGTTGATCCGGTTCCTTCTTGTTTGTTTAAATCTTGTTTTGAGTCCTTATGTCCTGTTGTTTTGAATATTATTAATGATTCCCTGTACACTGGTGTTGTGCCAGTAGCACTGAAAACTGCGTTATATTGCGTTATATTGAGAATTTGGGTGCATTCAATTACATTATGTGACTACCGAGAAGCAAGATAATATGACATGCAAATTGTCGTATGACGTCATCTAGCGACATCTATTGACTTTTCAAGCTGGTTTACGCTACTTTTCATTGAAAAAAGTTTGCAACACTGATCTTAAAACATGTCAGTGCTATTCTTTTGTCTTAAGATGCAAACCAGTTATGCTTTTTTTTAGGCATGTGTATAAAAAAATTACTTAAATGTCCTAATTGAACACTAAAAAACTACAAAAATATCACAGTAGTTTTAACTATGACTATGATTATGAATGGCAAAAGTTTCAGTGACATACAATAACAAAAGTATATTTTTTAGTAGTATAGTGATAGCCCATGATGTTGTTTTTGCTACTATTAAAATGTATTAGTAGCATTATTAATAATTTAAATGCATTATATAATAGTATTATTAATAATTAATTAAAACAATCGTTATAATACTAAATTGAACAAAATACTTTGCATTGCAAAGAGTTTCAAAAACAAAAGGTTGATTTTGTGGTAATTTATCCTCATCAGAAAATGTTTTAATTTCTTTAATTACTTATTTAAAATACTACTACTAATAATAATAATAATTGTTATTATTGTACTAATTATTAGATTAGATTATATCGTTAAAATATCTACAAATCATTGTCATCATTGCCATTTTCTTTTAAAATTTCCTTTTACCAGAAAAAAGGATGACATTTTTTCTTTAAGGTGGACCTATAGTCCTTTTAGGAAATAGCAAAACTGCTTTTGTTTCTCTAAATGCTAAATATGCTAAATGAAATAAACACCGCCCTCTGTGCCAGGAGTGTAGTAGGTAGGCTGTGACTGATCTCAGACTGCTGTCTAATGTCAGTAAATGAAGTCAGTGGTATTTGAAGGCATGAGCTCATTTTTCCATTCATGCTGCACAGAGGGCCAGTGTAAAAGACACCTCCACTCAGAGTGAGTGAGAGAAGCTCATCTACTTCAATTTAGATCATTAGATGAGTGCACACCATCATGTTTACTCACCTTCCCGACACCTCACTCTACAGATATCACCGCTGGCACACACTAACATACACCCATTTTTTTATTCATATACAATTTGATCCACTCCCCTGGTGTAATTTCACTATAATCTGATTGTAATTGAGGGATGCATATCGAATAGTGTTGTATACAACATCAAAACGGTCTCCATCACCCTCCCTTTAACTCCATATTATCCATCAAGCCATGACATCAGCCCTTGTCTCGGTTACACATCCTCCCCAGTGTCCTGATGGCTGAGATAACGCAGGAAAGTCACTGATTAGCTGGGAATCTCGTTACACGGCGTAAAAAGCAGCGACTAGTTCTCTCTGTGTACATTTTCAAACAATGGTATCAGATGCTAAACCTTCCCGTGACCACTGTTAGAGTGAGGAACTGAATTCATCTTGGGTTAAATGAGGAACAAAGTGTGTGCCATCCAACTCTGATCTCTCTGATGTTCAGAAGGTGATGATTCAGTTGAGTTATAGCAGTGAACATGTGATGTCTACTGTATTTAGCCATTAAATATCAAACATAGCACCTGCTTCTGTACATTCACTTGCTCTGTCCTGTCTGAGCAGCAAATTACTGGAACACTGGAGATGTACTTTATTTATGATGCAAAATTAAATAAATTAAATTAAAGTTTAAATCTCTCCCTCTCTCTATCTCTATCTATCTATCTGTCTATCAATGTGTGCATATATATATATATATATATATATATATATATATATATATAAATATATAATTTTGGGTAAAAAACATTTTTTCCAAAAACTTGACACTTATGAAAACATGATTAAAAGAGCTTTAAATAATCCAATGTGAGATCAGTAATAAATTCTGTTTTCCTTTTGTTGACATTTTAACAATAACCCTTGGTTATTTTTAACTATTTTAACTGTTATTCTAACTCTTAAGAAGTTTTTAAATTCAAATAAATATTTTCTCAGAGAGAGCACAGATACTTTTCAGTGCTTAAGATCTTATAAGTGAGTGAAAGTGACATCATTTCCTGTAACTTCCACAATCTTGAGAAATAATTCCACCAATTTAAAGGAAAAATATGGTGTGTTAACAGAGTGGACACAAGATTTGGGGACACAATTTTTTCTAAGAAAAAAAATGCTTTTTTTAATAATTTAATGTTGTAGAATTAAGTAAGCAACTATTTACGGCTTTAATAAATAAAATGAATAAACTGTTGCCAAAAGAAAAGTACTATAAAATATTTTGATTGAACATTGATACGAGATCACAAAAAATAAACTGACTAATGCGGACAAGAAGAAATCATGATTTTTAGCTTTAAATTATTATATTGTTATGGACTGCACATCTTGTAATTCATAAGCAACAATAATAAATTAATTAAAATAACAATAAATATAATCGTTTTTGTGGGGACACCAAATGAGGAATTTGAATAATATATTTGAGGAATATATTATATAAAAAAGTTTAAAAGTTAAAAGTTTCAATTAAATGGCTTTAAACATTGCAAGGTGTAACCATATAATAATATGGAAAGTATTTAAAAAAAAAAAAATTTTAATTAAAATTTGTCAGGATTTAAAAAAAAAAAAAATAAAATATTATGCTGCAGGTTATAACAAGTATGAGAACATAAAACACTAAATAATAAAACATTAATTAATGAAAATTCACAAAATACTACAAATGATTAGTTTTATTATCATAGTCATAGAAATTCAAGTAAACGAATACACTTTAAAAAAATAACATAAATTACATAATATTAATAATTAATAAATGCATTATAAGAAGCTTATCAGCCTTGATTAATCCCTTATTTTTTGTTGTTTTGTTTATTATTTTTTATTTTAATTTTACATTTTTGCTTTTTCTTCTGCATGTTTGTTGCACAGACGACCATCTAAATATCAATAAGCAGTAAAGCAATTTTGTTTATTTATTTTTTCTAGTATATAATATTAAAATATTCAAATTCAAACTATTTAATAAGGTTTCCTTTACCAGCCTTTTTTTTTTTCTTCATTGTGATTTACTTTCTTGACCCCCCCAGTAATATTAAAAACAATGAAAACACGTTTGTCATACAGGATATGTATCATTTGGAATAATTAATACCTAGATCTAGACAAAAATGAAAGGAGTGTTACGCCATTGACCCTCCAGCTAAAGATGTTTGTAGTGTGAATGGGTGGGTCTGCTCGGCTGTGTGTATATTTAGCTATTCAATTACACTTGCTATTGCATAATCACCGGAGATTCAAAACAAGTCACGTCGCTGCTTGTTATTTAAACCCTTTGGAGAACCTGTTTGTGTAGAGCATCATAGTCCGTGGGAGAATATCTTAGGTAGGATACATTTCACCTCCAGGTATTGCTACTGTAACTGCCGGCCCTGTTTCTTGGGACGCTCAGGTAACACATTCTGTTAACACATTCAAAATCTTTTGGTCTCATGTGATTTAATGTGTGTGTGATTGTTTTAATATTACAGTTTTGTGGGACAAAATACCAAGGTTAATCTCAACTTTGTTACCCCTGCATGATCTGAACAGAATAGCTGGGCACATCGTCTTTCATTGAGGCTATCATGTCTCATTCAGCCCAGAGCAATCTGGGAGTTAGGAGCATCTCCTGTTACCCATAACAGGGTAACACTGCCACTGCCATGGTGAAAGTCAATACAGCATCTAGAACACTCAAAGGTGGCAAAATAGGCTTGTCTCATTGAGCAAATATCAGACCCTGTATATGTACCCTCGTCGTCATCATTCCAGGCCCGAGCGTTCTCACTCTTACAATTATATTTCATTGGGTGTCGGTAGGAACAGATGGGGTCATTCAGCAAAAGTGCTCGATAAGGTTTATGGCTCTATCGCTCAGCAACAGAATCCAACGAAATAAATCCAGAGGACTGTCTGTTGGAGGTAAACATGAGCTCAGCTCTGTGGGTTTTCGGGAAAGCACCTGACATCCGCTATATACAGTTGTGCTGTGTATATTTATAAAACAAGAGAGAAACACGTCAGTTTCTGTGGATTTGAGGAGGTGGGGATAAAGCTTACTTTATATATCCTTTATGGTTCCTCTAGACTTGCTCACCTGAAAGTGAGTGTTTTAATTGCATTATATTGACGTGTTGTTTTGCTACAAAAGCAATACTATACCTGTTAGACTGAGTCAGTTTGCACTGAGATCATTGTAATCTCTTACCATTAATGTGAGTGCACTGACCTTTGGGTTTCTAACAACCATAGTTGTGGTAAGAGGCGCCACCATGTGGTTTTTAACCTGGCCAAAAACGGGGGTTTTATTTATTATACTAAACTGCTAAGCCTCGGAAATGGCTTCTATGTTTTATGTTCTACAGGTTTCTTTATCAGAATATTATTTAGAGTAATGTAGCATTACATCACCAAGCGAAAATAGCCCAAAAATAGCTCTAAACAAATAAGTTGATGGATGTGAGGGGACAAAAAGAAACTATTTCACAAATGAAAGCGTTATTATGGATTTTAGGTTATACTATTTTGACCAGATGCGACGGTTTCTTACAAACACGAAGTTTCATGTACGTAGAGAGCTTGTATATTATTGTTAGGTGTTTATAACTCTTATTCTTAAATTGGTAAGCATGTGACGAAATGCTATATTTCTCCAAATCTTTTCCGATCAAAAAGCAAACTCATTTACATCTTGCATTGTCTGATTGCGATTACATTTTCAATACATTTTTATTTTGGAGTGAATTATTTTTTTTAAGGCTCAGTCATTTTACATATCTATTGCATGTATAAAGTCTAGGCTATGTACTAAATAATATTTTTTGTTGTTTAATGAAGTCAACTAGTATTTGCCTCAGTACTTTTGCTGGTGTATGCATGCACTCTCCAGTAGATGGCAGGACAACATGAGATGGCAGTATATCTCACGAAATTAATATTCTTGTTTTGTAATTTAATATTGTAGTTTTATATACATACGTAAATGTAGCTAGTAGGCCTATATCACACGGTCATAAATATGATCTGGTCAAACTCACTTTAAACTTTATTAATGGTTACTTCTATTTAGACAGTGTAAGAACATTAACAGGATGAAAGCAGAGAGTTAAAGTTAAGTGCTTACTTAGCTTCAGAAATCCTATAGCCTCATTTATCGCTACGTAATTTGTACGTGGTTCTGTTTTCCCTCTGAAATTATGTCATTTTCCGGGAGATGAGGTCATTAAGCTCCTGGCGTTGTTTGTTAATGTGTTATTGCCCTGTATAAGGTTGCCTTAATATTTAGTGTATTTGGATTTACTTGTAAATATTTTTGTATTGTTCAATCTTTTTCGTGGATAAAAGGGGAAAAAAGTGTTATTGCCAAGTCTAACAGGTTAGAAATTGATATTGAGGATATGAAACGGATTGAAAATGAATGAGAAAATCAAATTTAATCAAATAAATTTTCAAATCATTAATGACTCTAAAGTTAATTCTTTTATATTTTAATAAAAGATCTGAAATAAAAAGTTAAGATAAAATGAATATGATTTATTACTTTTTTTAATTGTAGGATTAATTGTTTATCCAATGTATTAAGGAAATAAACTTGTGGAACTCCTTGTCATAATTCGAACATTTACATTCAGTCATTTAGCAAATGCTGTTATCTGAAGTAACTTACAAACGAAGACAACAGAAGCAATTAAACAAAAGTGCAATGATATGCACAACAAAAATATAACCTGGTTATCGTGTATACGTTATTTTTGCTTGAACATCAATGTTAAAAGTATATTTTTGTGTTTGAGTAAGAAATAAGAAGAAGGCATGCACACTAACCTCCTTACATCACTAATTTGTACCCGTGTTTGGGAGCAATATGGTGCAAAACCGGTGATGTCTTGGTCTTTTCAGAACTTTCAAAACCAATTAGACTTTAACCTCTGAACGTACACAGACACATACATCCACGTATACCTTTACTGCATAATAATCCTGTATAAACATTAAAACCAATCTTACCTAAACAGGGAAATTCAATATCTTTAACACATTCACCAGGTTGTAAACATTTAAACCCATCTGTCAGGCCTGTAGATCAGTCATTTGACTTTGAAAACATTTCATTTCTGTGCTCTGCTTCTCCCAGCATGCACCTACACTTATCATCTCCTCCTCTTGCTTTCATTTTCTCCCTCTCCATCTCTTTTACTCGCCCTCTGTTCTTTCCCCCCTCCCTCAGCACTTCTCCCCCCCATCCTTGGTGAAATATGGACAGGAAGATGAGTGAAAGCCAGCCTGGAATGAACCACATGGGCCGAGCGAGAAGCCCACAAGGTCGGCAGGTAATAATGGCAGCCTTTTTGGAACGGATCAGGATTTCAGCAGCATTTTATTTTCTGTTGATGAGGAGAAGAGAAGACAGGAGAACATCTGGAAGTGTAGAATAACACCCGTTTGGCTGGACGTCTGCAGTGGATGACAGATTCTCTATTTTTTCCTCCGCCTGTTTGCTGATGCGTCTATGGAACATTCCTGTTTTCAAATAAGACTTCAAAATGAGTTTGTTCTGTGAAAGCCATTTTGCAACCATTTCCAAACATGATGAAGAAAATGTGGAGACGATCAAACAAAAGCTTCAAATAAATAAAACAAGTGATATATGTTGAGCTGAACTTCTCATACTTGAAATTTGAGGAATGGGCCGTTCCCACTGAATATCTCTGAAGAAGAGATTCATTTATCATGTTAGCCCTTGTGTTTTTCTGTCTTGTTTGTTGTCACAGGTGCAGATGTGGTCTCTTAGTTTTTGTTTACCTCAGATTTGAATGTTTGCTCTGCCGTTCATATGAACTCTAAATATATTAACTTTTATTTTTAACAGGATAAGATATATAAATTATAATTCAATATAATTATAATTATATAATTATATATAATAATATAATTCAATAATAATTCAAATATAATTCAAATAATTACATATCTATAAAAAAAAAAGTTAAGCACTTAGGTGGTAACTAGTATAAATTAAATGCTCAATAAATGATAATTGCACTGTCTGTAACCTTTTTGAGTAAAATATTTAGTATTATATAACTTAGCATTTTAATATTTATAACACCATTTTAAATAGCTGTGCTATTTTGGACGCAATTTTACAATGCGTTGCATTTATTTGTATGAACATAATATTTAAAAGCTTACGTGGTACGATATAAGTTACGATATTGCTTTTAAATAAGTTTATCTATTTATTATGCTTTTATTTATATACACACTTTTGGTTTTGTTTATTTATTTTTTAAAGAGTTATGTGGTGTGATGTCACAATTAAGATATATAAACACCTGTAACTCCCATAAATATATGAAATGTATAATGGTGTGACATATTTATGATTATATATACGTTAGCATTTAGAAGCATGAGTAAGTGTTTAAAAGAAATGAATACTTTTAGCATTAATTGCGTTTAATTAAAAGAATATCCTATTTGAAATATATACTGACTAGAAACTGGAGCAATGACAATGAAAATTCAGCTTTGCAGTTACATAAATAAATTACATTATAAAATATAGAAAACGAAATATAGAAATTATAAAAGTAAAAAACGTGCATTTAAAATTGTTATATTATTTCCCAATTTTGTACTGTTTTAATTTTATTTTTGATCAAATAACAAGCTTTAAATGTAATATTTTTACCCTTCACAAACTTTTGAACATATACAGTATTATATTAAATGTATTATATGTTACATTTGCAGACAAATACATAGTAAAAAAATTCTTGTCATTGAAATGACTAAAATAGCTCATTAGACATATTTTCAGGCCTTACAAAGCTGTCCCGAACAACTCTACAGCAAGTGTTCAGACGTTCCCCCCTGCAGTGAGGACAGACCCCCACTCTAACCTGGAGCGTCAGCACCCCCACTGGGTCCTGGCTGTTTATCTCTTCCGAAGCGCCCGTGATTAATGAGGCCCTGAACACATCCTCTTTTCCCTGAACCAGCTGAATAAACAGGCCACGTTATTCCAGCCCAGCCTTGCCTGGGAGCTCAGCTACAGGTTGCCGAAATCCCCTGGTTGCCCCACACAACTCCCAGAGACCCCCTAGCTCTCTCCTGGGATGGTCCTGTCACGCACAGGAGACAGCAGAGGGCGATGAGGGGCAGAACAGGAGGAGACTGCAGAAAAGCTGTGGCTGTAACCAAAATGACATGAATGTGCTCCATTTTCATAATGGGATAATTCACCGCAAAATCAACACTTTGTCGCTATATTTAGTAACCCTTATGCCCAAACCATGACTTCTATTCCATGGAGCACACATACAAAAAATCTTAGAATTATGACTAATTACAGAAGAAAAGGGAAACATCACCCAGGTGTTTTTTGCTACATATGTGGGTGTTTTACTGCATCCAAAAAGTGACAATATTGTGTTCAAGTAGAGTTCTTTCACATAAATTATTATATTTTAACATATACGTCCACAAATAATTTAATAACTGTATACATTACATTACATATGTTTGTAATGTGTGTATGTGAGTGTGTGCGTGCATTTTTGTCTCAAATGAGAACATTAATTTGTATAATGACATGGTATTATAAGCAGAAGGTGACTAAATCATACAGAATGGAGTGTTCTTAAAATCTGAAATAGCAGAAAGTTTCCTGTAAAAGGTAGGGTTAGGTGTAGGGTTGATTTATGGCAATATTACATATAGTTTGTAAAGTACAAAAAATATTACGCCTATGGAGAGTCTCCATAAAGGACAAATACCAACATGTGTGTGTGTGTGTTTCTGTCTGTCTTTGTGAATATAACCAAAGCTGAATGATATGACAGTAGGATTTTATAAAGGAAAACCAAAAGTGTCAAATAAAATTAATAAAAAAATAATAATCCAGGACACTATCGATCAGTTCATGCTAAAAGTGGACGAAACATTTATTTTTTTTGTGATAATACATTTCTGTATTTAGCATAGTCTGTTAGTGTGCAGGATTATTATATTTTAAAGAAAGGAAATTTAAAAGAGGAAACAAGAAAAATTATTTAATTAAAAAAGTAAATATGTAATCCATATGAGTATTTTAAAATGTAATATCCCCTAATTACAAGAACCTAATTTTTGGAATCTGATTATGTAATCCAAATGACATGTAATGTACACACACACACACACACACACACACACATATATATATATATATATATATTTACAAATATATACAGAGAGTAGTCAACATTTGTGGATCAAAACCTTTAATTAAAGATATCCTAAAATCAAAATGTGTTCTTGTCTTATTAATGTTTAATTAATATTATGTATGTAATTGTATATATATTGGGTGCATGTATATAATTAGATCAATTGAAAGCTGTCCTTATTTTGTGAAAAAAAAAAAGTATGTAATGGAAAAGTTTGGTTATTTTTGTAGTGAGCATCATCAAATTTCGTAATGTAAGGCATTTTTTAAGATGTAGGGCAGTGCAATGACAGAATTGAACTTTTTTGGTGAACTTTCCTTTTTAAAATGAGCCGTTTCCTTTTTCTGGTGCTTTTTTAGTTACTTGGTAAACCACCATGACTGAATGCTGAAGTTTGACTGCTCTAGTCTGTACCCCTTTCATTTGGCACTGAGCTGGAAGACTGATTACTGCATTTCTGTGTCTCGACATACTGGTGAAGTAGATCGATATCAGAGAACAAAACCACTGCCTTTCCCACTTGATCCAACCACAGACAGCATTCCAGCTGGACCTGAGACTTTTGTTATTTTTTATTAGCATGGCCTATGTGTAGAAAGAGATTTTTAAAGACACTTTCTCATTTCTCTTTTTCTTTTCCTTAGAATGATCTGTTTTTTTTAGAATCATCCAGATGACACAGAGAATCACATCCACTTGCTCACTAGCTGTTGACTACATGAGGCTTTAGTTTATTTGTTTAGGGAGTACTGGGGTGCTAGAAGTTTGTTTCCTATACGCTGCTTCAGTGTCAAATGTTATACTCTGCGCTTGGCGGGGGGCTTTCCGCAGTGATGGTATGAGCCTTCTGGAGGCCATTCCCTTTCTGTGTTTCACTAGGGTTTTTATGTGTTTCTTGCTCCCTTCGCATTTAGGCCATTTGTCCATAAGCATTTCCTCCTCTGTCTGTTTATGTTTCTGCCTGTAGTGTCTGAACTCACACCTCCCAAACTGGAGCTGATCATCGAGTTTGACTGATGACCAGACTTTTTACAAGCCTCTTTCACCCAAATGTGTTGAGGAGCGATCGCAAAACCATTACACACAGCCAATTGCGCTCACTGTTAAGAGCAGTCTGGACTCAAAACAAACAAAAGCTTGACCCACAAAGGTGTTCTTTTTATAATGAACAAATGTTGAGCTGGGCAGCAGCACTTTAACACTTGTGTTCAAGTTTTTTTGCTCTATATTTTGTATAGCAATGATCCCTATGCAGGGAGTACTTGGAAAGACATTGATTTTGAAATGATCACTTTATAATTTTAATTATTATAAATATATGTGGCTATATGTGGCTATCTATTTGTGCTGTCAAAACACTTACAAAACTAAATTTTGCATTATTTTTTTGTTAAATGATAAGCAAAACCATTATCAAACTAAATACAAATAAAATTTTAAAAACTCTCTTCATGCTTGTACATGAATTGTCTTGACAGTAATTTTGTAATATTTTTACATTTTAAAATATTTTTATTTCTATTTTAATATATTTAAAAATGCTAATAGTAACAGCCATTTTACACCCAAAATCATTCTAATGTAATTATTCGGTGCTGAAGAAACATTTCTGATTATTATTAATGTGTGAAAACAATTGTGATGCTTAATATTTTTGTGGAAAGTTTTTTTTTCAGGATTTATTGATAAATTAAAAGTGCAAAATAACAGCATTTATTTAAAAAAAAAAAAATCTTTGTAAAATCTTTCCTGTTTCTTTGGGTCATGTGTTATCTTTAGTGTAACAAGTATTTATATCTTTATGTATATAACAAAATATAAAATATATTTCAGAAAAATAAATAACAATGATCTCCCTCACTGTCCTAATGATCTTTTTATTTATATTCATTATAATGCTAAATGATTTCAGTACAAAATCAGTTAAAACTACATATTTGTAGTTTGTAATTAATGACAATGTACTTAAATATATATTTTTGGGACTAGAGTTCTCTTACTCTCTTATCTAGTCTAATTCCATAAGAATTACGGTAAAAAAAACAGCAGCTGTGGTAATTCTGTGGAATTCGATCGTAAAAAATACGGGGCAACATTTTAGGGTTTATAAAATTACGTAATTTTATTAACTGATATAATAGTAAAATACTGAAATCTGTTTTGTAACTTTGAAATACACTGATAAGCACCAAATGCAGGGGATGATGAGGAAGTCACACGATGAACCAAATTTTATCATAAGCAGCCTTTAAATATGAACATATTTAGAAGGTGCTCAGTATCATTCACACAAACACTAAACACCATCATGGTGACACTCACTAAACTGAAATATGCAATAAACATTCATTTAACAACATTACATGTGACACACAACCCTAATAATCATAACTGAGAAGAAAAAACTAAAAAGAAACGTAGTTATTTCAAATAAAAAACATCCTATTCAAACAAAATTTGAAATGCAAAGCAGGGAATTCTGGAGTTTACGGTTTTTCCCTTGTAAATTTTACAGGAATTTATACCGTTAGCCATTTAACAGGCTTTTACCGTAGCATCTTCTGTTTTTCGCAGTTAAAATCACAGCCATTTTTTACAGTGTGTGTAAGCCCTTTTTAATCCAAACACTAAATAAGAGACTGCGAAGGAGGGAGAAATGTTCCAGAATCCAGTGGTCTTGGTCGGATCGCAATGCATGAGCAAGGCTGGATAGGAGACGACATCCAGGGCCTGTATGGCGAGACACAGAGGGAATGTGTGGAGGTGTGAGCTGAGCGATAGGGAGCAGGGGTGATTACTGTTGACAGGGACTGCAGACATCATCTCAGTGATACAAGCTTCCCTTTCCTAATAACCAGCTCCTCTTTGAGTCAGTTCCCAGTGGGACTGAGAGCTGACTGAGAAACATCTGGAGCATGGTGAGGTGCACGTTGCAAGGAGTAAGATTTTATGTTGAAAATATTCAGTGTCTAGGGACAATTGTTAATGTGAAATGGAAGCAATATGATATAGCCATCAAATCATATAATTTGCAGGGAAAGTGCATTATCCATATATCAAATGTAGACTTACATTGGCAAAACTACTGTTTTAGCCCACAAACTCAAGTTAGCACATAGTAACCATGTTTGAGGTCATGTATGGAAACATAACTGTGGTCGAAGTCAAAATGAAAGAACCACTATAGATGTTGTTTTGGAGTTAGTATGCATATTTGATTATATGAAATAAATAGAGTAACGTTATATGGATTTGTTTTGCATCCCATGATGAAACTTCAGTTAAAAGATCAAGTTAAAAAAAGTCACATTCTCTGAAAACAATAGAGGAATAGGTTAAAGTATCATGTGCTTTTGGAACTGAGCGTTTGTATTGTATTCAATTAGAGCCTGTGAGTATGTGAGTTTTAGCGCTGCCTTTGAAACTGTCCAGCAGTGTTTGTGTGTGTGTGTGAGAGGTTGAGGTCTATAGGTTGTGGCCTGCATGTCGCCGGTAGGTATTCTCCTGAGGCACTGCACTCATACGTGGAAAAGTGCTTGACGCTCTTCCTCGCTAGAAGCGGAGCAGAGCGGTGGCCGAAGTGGAGCCAACCCAGAAGAACACAAACAGAGGTGCTGCGTGAGCCACAAATCCCTGCTTCCTCTGAAACTTCCAGCCTGCTTTTTTCCTGTCCAAATTCCATAGCCATTAAACTTTTCCTGGCAGCCGTTCAGAAAACAACAGAGCAAACCTCACCCAGAACCCCCCTCCTTCCCCTCAGCTCCGCACCAGCACTTGGGATATCGGAGATTGGCAGTCCAGCTCCTTAAATAAAAGTCTGAATACATAGTTGTTTTTGCCGTATATCAGATTTCCTCCAAAGTGTCTACCGGTCTTCAAAAGGGACAAAATGAGGTGTTGCTGAGAGTCCTTCTGTTTGGTTTTCACTGTGTCTCAAAAGTGTGCTGAAATTGTGTAAAACATGACTAGATTTATATATATTGCTGTATAAAATTTTAAAGATGTAAATACTTAAATATAAGTATAAATACTTATACACTTATATATAATAAGAAACAAATAAAGATATAAATACTTACAAACATTATATTTACCTAATTATGTATCAAATTGATTAAAAGTGACAGTAAAGATAACATATTTAAATTTAAAATAAATCTAATTCTTTTGAACTTAATTATTAATGAACACAGTTTGTTTAAAAATAAATGTAATAAAAAAAATTCTAATAGTATTGCACAGCTTTACACAATAATATAATATAATATCTCTTTATACGTATGAATTTTGATAAAATATACATTTTATTTATATACAATTAAAGACTATTTATGTTACATTAAGTGTTGTGTGTGTATTTATAATAATACATTAACTTAATATAATAATGATAAGTTAATATGTTTATGAAAATAATTATGAAAGAAATTTGAAACGTCTTGTAAGCTGTAAACTCCATAAGCTTTAATCAGTGACTCAGACTCTGCCTTTCTTAGTTCCTGTCTCTTACCTTGCCTCTTCTTTTACCTCTCTGGAACAATCCCATGAGAACACCAGGGCCAGGCCAGCTGCTACGAGTTGTAAAAGGCAGAGAGAAAATGATTGAGAGGAGAGAGCAGTCTGCGAGGGGTCAAGGGTCAGATCTTCACTGCTAAATGAGAACAATCTGGAGTTGCTTGCAAACTGTGAGTCAAACTATACAGATTAAAAGTTGGGTAAAATCACTTCAGGACCAAGATTAGAAGAAAATACAGAGACAGTGATTTGGTAGATAGAAAGTAGGGTATGATCAAACAACTAATTTGTGAATAAACCCAGAATGCAGTGGGCCAGGATAAAGCTAGAATGAGATGAGTGGTGTGAGTGTCATAATAACGCCAGGGTCTGCTCTGAAAACCGATCGCTTGGCAGGAGCTGGTTAGACTGCTGCTTAGACTTCCTCTTCAGACTCAGACAAATTTCACTGTAATCACTGCGAGGGTAGATTTCCTGTCTTTCATTCATATGGTCAGGGGGAAATGAAAGCAGGTGACTGGGGAGCCCAGTCCTGATGGTGTGGTGGATGGAGACAAGTGGAAAAGGGTCTGCAGACAGCATGTAAGACCTTGTTCCCCTTTATACAGCTAATTTACAGCAGTGTTATGGAAATCAAAGGCTGGGTTTGTAGTGTATCAAAAGGCTGTTCCGTGAGGCAGGATTATGTCCAGCTGTCATGTGTCTTTACTGCTTACTAATCTGATAAAGTTTGAAAGGGAACGGATATATGTATACTGTTTAGAAGTGAACAAATCTGTGTTTAATTGCTGCTAATTTACATTAAACTATTGGATTTTAAAGGGATACTTCACCCAAAAATAAAAATTCCATCATTAATTAATATGCATTACCCTTGTAAAGCTCACTCATGGAACACAGGAGACAGTATAAAGTGAACTCAAAGGATATTTATTTGAACATAAATCTTGAAGAACAATAATGAACGGTAAGGCTCAAAAGTTTAACATAAAAGGGTATTCCTCAGGCTGATTGTTCGATCGCCTCCACGAGTATAGAATACAGTCTTATTCAGCAATCTCCTGATTGCTTCGCTTCGAATTAAAGGGTAAGTATTCCTAGTGATAGCGATCTCCTGAGCGCTCCGAGTTTACAGACATTTAGGAGACAGATGAGTAAACAAGGTAAGTATTTCCGTTTGTCAACAGAGAGGGTTTTTCTCACGTGCTGTGTGCCATCTCCCGATCGCTGTAGTGCATACGGGGAAGCAGGTAAGCAGGTCAGGTAAGTATTTCAGGTAATATACTTAGTAGATTCCAGAGATGGGGGACTCGAGTCACAATTTTCAGGATTGCGACTTGCTTGACGGAAGTAAGAAAATGACTTGACTTGACTTTGACTTGAGAGCAAGTGACTTGAGACTTGACT
>JAUCMU010000097.1:19661867-19678049 GCA_032275025.1 Enteromius treurensis | reverse complement strand
ACTAGTCCCGTCCGAATAAGTCTACAGTGTAATTCGGCTATACATCCGCGCTAAAGGTGAAAGTCACCATAGCTTGTGGTATAGACTCCAACCCATCTTTGTAAATAGGTTAACAGTGATATGTTTTTTTTAATCGCGCGATAAGAGTCTCGCGTTAACGGCCCATTTTTAATCCATTAAAAATGAATCCAGGAAATAGTAAAAGGCAAAACCGAATTGGGGAAGAAAATTAACTTGACTTCATTGTGCCTTAATTGTTATTAATTATTACACTATTATGAACCACACTGATTGTAATCAGATTTTAAATGGGATAACAGATAAATACAATGAAAAGCATATTAGGCATTAATAATATAACCAAACACCAAATAGCAAGACATATATCAATAGCTTACCAAAGACAGTAAGAACCATCGTTGCTCTGTACAAGAGAGCATCTGTAGTGCCTCCCTTCAAATGGACCGGCATGCCATTGTCTTCCTGAAAGAAAAAGAAACGGCATATTAGAATTTGAAACACAAGCACACACTTTTGGGAGGCCACAAGTGTAAAGCATATAAAAACAGATCCATTGGCAGATTTAATAAGTAAGAGTAATTCTATAGATCTGCTTTAATAAAATAGAAAAAAGTTTGCAAACTCTATGTTTTGAGAAAACTCTTGCTCTGGTAAACTTTACTCCCATAGAAGTGACCACCAAAACTAACTAAACACTAAAAGAAAACAACATAGCAGCCAGCCTCAACTTATCAGTAGACTGTTGTGAGCAGGATGCGCGAGCGTTCAAAGCCAGTGACGCCGCAGTAATAGAATAAGTGAAGCTTTAAACTGCTTGTTTAATTTGACTCTTTGTACTATCTTAGCATTACAACACATGCAATGATTAGTAATTACAGCCTACTGTAACGAGTGAACCCTATTAGCCAATCATT
Source organism: Enteromius treurensis (assembly GCA_032275025.1). Lineage (NCBI taxonomy): Eukaryota > Metazoa > Chordata > Actinopteri > Cypriniformes > Cyprinidae > Enteromius > Enteromius treurensis. The sequence continues at coordinate 19,677,114 of JAUCMU010000097.1, read as the reverse complement.
TCGTACTTATCTGTTCATCCACACTGGACCATCAGTCCAGAACCTGGGAACAAATTGCAGTCTTAACTTTAACATTACCTTTAGCCAGTACCAAAGACGACAAAGAAGGTGTAGCAACTAAATGAGTGGCTAAATGTCTGGTTGAATTAGACCAGAACTAGAGGACTAACCTGAAACAACTTCTGCTGCTGAGGGACTTTATTCTCCAGCTGTCTGGGTGCAGTGCTGGACAGGGTCCGTCTGGAAATCTGCTGCAGGGTCTACAAAACAAAACACTTATGAGCTTAACATATTAACTTATATATGTTAAGGTAAAACATTCTAAAGTTCATAAATGAACGTGTGGTATCAAACCTGTTCACAGTGGACGTCTAGAAGCTGATATTTAATGCCATACACAAGGACTCAAATACAAAAATATAATACATAATGTATATTATAACTGTATAAATAACAATACACGTTACAACAATACATTGGTAAAGCTTTCCAGGAAACTTCAATTTATCGACCTTGACAGAGATTGGTCAATCTAACGTTACACGAATCAAATTAATTCACACATCAGTGTATTAATACGGTGTTTGTATATTTATTACAGAATTTAGATATACCAGCTTCACTAAAATACACAAAAATGCTCGATATTGCCCTGTAATGAACAAGAGGTCACGAGCGCTGCTGCTAGGCTAACGGTGTTTGTGATTCTGCGCAAATTTAATCAAGCTCTTTCACGAAAAGATTTTCAGTCGCTTTCTGCACATGAATGGAATGAGGAAACGCACAAATATCTTAAATCTCACCCTTAAGTGCCTAAACATGGTGATAATTTCTCCTTCAGACCGTAACGTTCAGGAAGCCGCACCAGCACAAGGACACTTGAAAATGTCACTTCCTTCTTCTGCTCGAGTCTGGCACAGCAGGATTAGCGGCGAGAGGCGCGTTACTGCCGCCTACTGGACAGAGCAGTGTGGGAAGTTCGGTTATTTTCGAGAGTCGATTCTTTGGAGAGTCGGATCGTTTGGACCATAGACATGTGTGACCCTGGACAACAAAACCAGGCGTAAGTGTTAATTTTCCGAAATTAAGATTTATACATGATCTGAAAGCTGAATAAATAAGATTCCAATTGATTTTTGCAATATTTGACCGAGATACAACTATATGAAAATCTGGAATCTGAGGGAACAGAAAAATCACCTTTAAAGTTGCACAAAACAAAAAAACAAAAAATGACAGCTGCACAGAACGGTGCAGTCTTTTGGCTCAAACCCCTTTCTCCTGAGTGCTTATTGCCCATGACTTGGGAATCTACAAACAAAACAAATCCAAGAGTCCATAGCATTTTTGTAGTGTACTTCAAGGGACATAGCCACGTGATAGCAGTGTAAATGGGCATTCATTCACCAGGGAGGACGACAGCAATAACTAACCATAGCAATAAAAGCGTCCACACTGACCATTGACAAGCAAAGTCTCTCCAAGTGTTAAATAATGGATGGCTAAAATGTGATGGGTTCTGATTGACTAGCACAAAAGTCCGGCATCTTCAGAGTTGATCTGAATGCCGTGAAACTTTGGATCCCAGAAACAAGATGGCAGCAATGTTGACGTATGCTTAGAGACCCCAAGGCGCATCTAGTCAGTATATATATCTATGGGCGCTACCTTCGAGTCCGACAACATGGAAAGCTATAAAAATGTCACGTGTAATCATCTAGGAAATACGGCAAATACGACATGGTGTCAACACAACATAGGCTACAGGTGCATTTCTGTTTTTCTCTCAACAGTTTACTTTCATTCTAGGACAAATCAGCAGAGCTAAATGTAAACATATGTAAACCTTTTGTTTTGACAGCGCAAAAGATAACATAGTCCAGTACTTGGCCGCTGTTTGCAAAAATCATCATAACACACACTCCTAGCCTGAGGGTGAGTACATTTTCAGCTAAATTTTGGTTGACCTGTTCCAGCAATCTTCTGTAAAGAAGTTAAAACCATCCAAATTTGCTTGATAACATACTAGATGAACATGCACAAATATGTGCTCTTCTTTCTGAAATGTTTTACCTCTAGTGAGACCTACCTGATAGCATTGACAGTGGTCATTAAGAAGGTTGGTTATCTGTAATGTAGCCACAAGTTGTCATGAGCCGGGTTTGATTTTATTTTCTCTCTGGTGTTTTTTTTCCCTGCCTCCTTCATTAATTTTTCAGCTGCTGCTAGTTGCAATCAGTGCGCTCAGCATTTCTCTCTACACACCTGTTTTTAGTCAGCGCTGATCAGCGTCTCTATTTCTCCCTGTGTGCCTCTGTTCTCTTTGTCGGACGATTAATGTATTTTCCACCCCGTCCTGTCCTGTCCGTCTGCCCGGTTCGTACGTGTTTTTGATTTTTGAATGATCTTATTATTTTGAGGAGTACGTTACGACGGCCAAACTGAGAAACTCTGGGGAGAACCCGTCTTTTGTTCTGTGATTATCTAAATAAGGACTTTTTCTGCACCCTGGTTTCCAGTGACTGCTTCTGTCCGCACCTGACACAAGTGGCCTGGATGAGAACTTGCAGGCTTAGTTAAGCTTGTATTCGTTAATTATTTTAATAAACAGTGGGATTTTAGATAATAGCATAAGAGCTTTGGTCATTTGTCAACATCTGATTAATAGCTGGCTCTGAATGGTAAAAGATGAGTAGACGTTTTTTTCAGTTATTGGCTGAACATGCTTGGCACCGTCTCCACTCAGTTCAAATTTATACAGACTGAAGCTCACTGAAATGGATGCATCCCGTTTCTGATGTATTGCTGAGCCAGCCGTATTATTCCACCAATTAGAGATGACTCATCTGCGCCTACAAGACAGGAAATCTCCAGAAACTAGAACAATAATGACACTTAGTCAGATGCGAGGTTTGCCATGTGCAAATGTTAACCAGGACTGAAAGCAAACCGGGATCAAATTTGGAATTAAAGTCAAGTGCATGGGCACAACTCTATTTTCACAACATCAGACAGACAGACAGATTGATTGATTGATTTTTAGACGTAATGTACACACCAGAAAAACATTCTGTCTTTTTTGTCATCAGCTACTTTCTTCATGAGTTTCTTCAAAAAAACAAACAAACAAACAAACAAACAAGAAAACGTGGTGAAGTGCCAGAATCTTAAAAACTTGCCAAGAAAAATGAAAGGGGGAACAGGGGTTGGATTGTTTAACTTTTTTTGTTTGTTTGTTGTTTTGTTTTTTGGGCTTTGTGCTTTGAATCATGAATACATTTACATGTATAACAACTGAAGAGAATGAATAATTTTCTCTTCTAATGCTAAAATCAGTCTATTATAAGTTTGTAAAATGAACATATAAATTTGACTGTCATGTTGTCATATGTTTTTAATTACGAATTATCAAAACAAAATCAAAAAGTTTTTATAAAATTATGTGCAGTTATTATATTAATATACCATATTTGCACACATACTTTTTTTCTTTGTAAGTAGTATTATTATATAATTTATTTTCTATTATTAGTATAGGTGGATCATACCAGCTGGAATGACCCAGGTATTGTAACGAGGTGAGACAGTGGCATGTGAATCCTGACGTTTACTGATGAGATGTGCATAATATATCGTTCAAAATATATTGCCCAGCCCTAGTCGAAACGAGCAGAGTTAGAATGGGTAAATCACACAATGAACATCGAAATACAAAACACAACTGAGTCCTTAAGTACGAGTCCAAACAAGACAAGGGTACGGAGAAACTAATGGGTGGCCATAGTGGCAAACAAGGTGGGTGGAGACAACTGTTCATAAGAAATGATAGTCCTTTAACACAGAACGGAGGGACAGACACACAGAGAACATAGTCTGGGCTGGAGTGTCCTCTAGTAGTCCTCTAGTCCTCTCTAATGGAGAATTTCTCAAGGTTTTGAGAAATGTCTGTCCCAGTGTTTTTTGTCCATTCAGTGGAAGTCAGTGGTAACCAATACTGTTTGGTAATCAACATTCTTCCCAAATGCCGTCTTTTATCTTCTACAGAAGAAACAAATTCATGTAGGTTTGGAAAAACTTCAGGATGAGTTAATAGTGAAAAAATCTGATTTTTCTTTTGAACCATCCCTTTATACCTGCAGTCTGGGTAATCTTGTTTAATCAATTAAGTTTCAATAAGTGTTGCTATTAAGTGTAAATCCAGAAAATTATAAATCCTAGCTGGGTCTCCAACTGAACAATAAAATAGAGACTTTATACGCGTAAAATAACATATGATTACTTTTGGATCATATTTACTCAAGTCATGAACTCATTTAAAGCTCTACCTTTACAGAGAACCAAAGCTTGGCAGTAAACAGCCTGCTTGGGCATTTTGTTACGGTGAATTATTTGAAAGTATATTCTCTTGGAAACTGTTTTCCATTTGTTGGAGGTGTGCAGAATCCACAACTAGAAACCACCCTGAGGTTTGTTGCTTTTTGACCTAGCACAAGGTAAAAAATGAAGTTGATTTTGAGTCTGAGTGAAAGTGAAAATGTCTAACTTTAGAAACTCAAGAGCATAAATTTAACCGAAACTTTCATTTCATTTTAACAAACAGCCGATGCCACTGGGATAAATCTATGCAGCCAGTGCCGTCTTTATGATTGCTTCATTAGCTGCCTAACTGTTATAAAATAAGACCTTAAATCTGACCAATAGGCATCACAAGAACAGACAAGCACACTGGGAGTAGTGTCCATACCTTTAGTTTTGCTACATTAGTTTCGGTGTGAGTAAGAGGGACTCAGTCATGCATGGCACCTATTAAAAGGCCCTGAGTGTCTGGCCGTCTCTTCGCGGTTCACTGAGAGGAAATCTGTTCTATATCAATCATTAATCTCTGCGTATGTATATACATAGACATCGCCGTACTCCCAAACCCTTAGGCTCTGAAAGCTTACGGATTTTGATAGAAAGGACATTTATTTTTGTCTGTGTTCCTTTTTCCAAGGTATATTTCCACAGTCCACTTGGTAGAGGGTTGGACTGCTGACACTAATTGGAGGATAAAACAGCCTAGATGCTCTAAAAAGCAGAAGATTGAGGCTGTTTCGCAAGGATGATTCTGCTAGCCTGAATTGCCTCAGAACTCATATTCATGCCAAGATGTTTTACACACAGCCTCCTGATCTGGAGTCCACAGGCTCTTCATTTCAAGCTTATAGTTGATTAACCTTTTTAATTAATCCTACTCCTATAGTGTGTGTGTTCGAGCCACTAAGCCACTGACAAGGCAGGCTGTTGTGCTTTTATACATGATTCTTGCAGTCCCACAGCACAGTTGATGGTGTCAATTAAACATAGAATCATCTGCTACCAGTTGAGACAGCTCAAAGATGCATTTTAGTCTGGGACTAGCCTGGGCCTTGTCTATCAACTGGGGGAGAAAGATTTTTGTTTTCTTGTTGGCACAGCAAAGCACCTCAGATGCAGTTACTTATTCAATTAAATGTGGAATTAAAACATCATGAGCATATACAAACCATATTTGTTGAGAAATGGACAAATTTAAGTCTAACAAAGAAAACAATATTATGCTTTTTATGCAATTGCAACTGAGAAACTTATAGTTGATTTCATAATTTCAAAGAAACTGCAACACACGGAATTAAACATGCATTTTTTTTCTTTTTTTCTTCAATAAACAGTTTTTTTACAGCTAGCAGTAGTTTACAGCTTTTATTTATTTATTTTTGGCTATTTACAATCTATAGAGGGCATCTGCATAAACATTTTGTCTTCCTCAATAGCCAGTCCCTTTAAGGTAATTAAACTTCTATCATTGTAGGGGTGTGTGATATTGAAAAGATTTTTTATATTATTTCTGTATTTTTGGAACAAAACATTCTAAACAATATTTTGCTGAGTGTGTTATTGTACTGATATCTGATGATTACCATGGACAGCTGCAGTTTGTTTTTGATATTCTTTATTCTGTGTGGTCAGTTCACATTAGTGAACAGAAATTCATCTTTTCATAGAAGTCTAAAATGTTTTTTATATTCAATGGTAATTTTACCTTTAAAAAGCATCACACTTTTGATAAGACATTTAAGCTGTAACCAAACTAATAAAACAAGTATCTGCAAAATAAATCTTTGCAGAAGTTGCATCTGAAGTGGCATTTAGATGTGTTTACAGTTTAATTCAGCTCAGAGGGACATGGATTGCTTTAAACTGCAGTGCATAATGTTTTGATATTTTAAACGTAAAACATTGAATACTGATATTTTAAAAAAATTATATAAAAAAAAAATCTTTCATGTGAAATTAAAACTAAAATGAACTAAAAATTCATTTAAACGGTTGAGGATTCAGCATTCAGGAACAATACACTGTAATGTTGCTCAGAGACGCAAAACAGGCCAAATATTGTGTCTAAAGTGTAAGTCTCTTACTATTAAAGTATTGTTTATTGAACTGTTGTATAAAATCAGAAGCCCTGGCCTATAACATTTGTAGAAAAATGAAAAATGAAAAATAAAATTTGGAAAAAATGACGGCACTCTTTCTGTAATTTTAAGTGAAATTATATAAATATGTACATTTGATGCCCACATATCTTCAATTTTTTTATGCATATTAATAGACTGAACCATGCTGTCCTGAGTCGGAGGTAAGACAAGGAGAGGCGGATCCATGTGCAGCTTTTATTTAGACAACTCAAGATACAGGCAAGAAGGGTCGATCAACAGCAAACGGTAACATCAGAGGCATAGACATGAGAATAATCCAAATACGTAGCAGAAGTTGGGCAATAGCGGATACTCAGAGGATACCCCCCCAGCAGTTTGAAGCACTTAGTCATCATTGTTGTAGTTTTCTAAGAGGTTAGGGATTAGCTAGTTAGTAATTTCTGTTAGATGCTGTAACTATACCATTATCTGTTTCCTAAAGTGAATAATCATGAGGAGTGCCGTTTTCTCTCTCTCTTTACAATGCATCTGTGAAATATGCAGAGACCTCTGATGGCTGATGAACCTGAAATGTCTCTGCCTTCCTTATCAGTTGTAGCTCAATGTAAAAATTAACAATTTCATAAAAAATGTACTCATATGGTTTGATTTTCTCCTCTCCCAGTGTTTCCCTTTTACCCTTGTGCTGTCTTAAAAATAAAAGTAAAATAGGGCCATAAAATATATATCTTTTTTTTTTTTTAAATCGCACATTTTCACAGCATACATAAATGCCTTGTCTGCCTTTTTAAGTTTACAAAAAAAGACAAAGACCTTCCAAACAAAACCTTTTCAAAACTTTATAACTCAGAAACTATCAATCAAGAAAAGAAACAAATAAGCAGCTGCCTTTGAACATGTTTTCTTCAGGTGGTGTAGCATGTGTGAAATAGTGCAGGGTACAGAAGACAGAAGCAGACTTTGTAACCTTAGATTTCATTCAGACTGACATCAAAGATAAACTTAAGGGTGAGTGGACAAGGACATGCCCTATTAATCTCTCTTAGGATATCCACTTTTTCTTTGCTAGTCTGATCCCTGCATCATCAGGTACAGGAGTTTTTTTTCTTTTCAGAATATTCATAAAAAATTCAAACAATGGGAAATAAAAGATATATCTTACAAGACAGAGACCATGGAGCAAATAAATAGATTGACTGAGAAGAGAGAAATAATTGTAGTAGATGCAATGTCTTTCCTCTGGAAATTACAAAGCTACTGTTTTAGATGCAACCATGTCTTCATGGTTAGTGGATAGAATTCAGCACAATGGACAGTTACTCTGCAATTCAGTGGTTTATTCAAACATGCTCAACAGACATCATTATATCTTTCATTTGCTGTAGTTACATAAGATGGCACAGACAGTAAAATCCTTCAGTTGTGGATCTTTTTGTCTTTCACATCATATCCATTCTTCTCTTTTGAAATGGTAGGCTCAGACACTCCTCTGGCGTGGGTGTAAAAGCTCTGCGGTTTTGTGTCTCCTTATGAGTGAACTCTTGCATAGCACTCATCTCGACATTTCATTGCTTTCATTCTTGCATTCATAGCAGTATACTTCTCATTTCAAACTTTGTATTTGTCCAGCACTCAGCTGAGTGAGACGGCTTAAGATCTGTCAATCTTCCTCATTCTTTGTCCAGTTTAATGCAAACGAGAGCTCTGCTCTGACAATGCTGCAGGAAATGTGAAGGAAATTGTTGTCTAAACTAAAGCTAACCAGCAGAAGTCATTTCTTTCCACTTTAGAAAGTAGACCAAAAATTTCAGCCTTCAAAAAAGAAGACGAAAAATTCACAAAACCCACAGAAAAAGTGGTCCATATGACTAAATTGTCTGACTAGAAGCCATCCAAAGCAATGTGTCTGTTACTTACTATCATAACGAAAAAAAAAATTGTTTCTTTACATCATGGCAAAATGTTAATTATATTATCACCCAGCCCTTTATAAAGTTAGAAATGTATTAGTATTTCCAGCTTTGCAATAGCGATATTGTGATAAACCACCGGAATCGTTCGAATCCATTTGCAGGCTTTATTAATATCATAAAGATCAGGCAGGGTCAATACAACAGTGTACAACAGGATATCACATGCATGGCAAACTCAGGGTCAAAGTCCAGGCAGAATAGTCATAGGCAGGCGGCAATAAACGTGGTCGAGAGAACGGGCAAAAATCTAAACACAGATAGACTAGACATAAAATATACGCTCAGGAATGACACCGGGGCAATCAAGACTTTGCGAAGTTCGTATAGAGTTCTGGCCCTTATAAAGGGTAGGTTATGTGTTACACCTGTAGCGGAATTGGTCAAGGTACGTGGGTTAAAAGAGTCCAGGTGGAACCATTAATACTCAGGCAAAGGGTCCCGCTGATGCTGGTCCGAGAGAGTCAAAGAGGTGCGGTAGTGACCGATATACTGCATATTTTGAAGTACTATATGCAATAAGCTTTTAATGCATTTAGATATTAAGGTGTTACAAACAATAAAATCATGATTTTGTATATAGCTGCTTTGAATCAAAGTATTCCCCAGCAATGCAGCCCATTTGTGTTATATTATACAAACAGATTTGAATGAGAGAAGCAGACTGAAATTCATTATTACCAATGATTCCCCTCCAGTTCTTCAGGCAACCTAGAAAAGAGCTGTTTTACATTAGCACTTCATTCCAATTGAGCTTAAAATGACCATAAAGTGTGAGGGGCTGAAGCATGGCATTTTCAAAAGATTGATGCCAATTTGTGCCTCCATCAAGGCAATCAGGTGGATGAGGGCAAACTCAGTATTTTACACAAATTATGATAAATCGCAAATGGCGGTCATCATGATCTCTTCTGCTTTAATAAGATCCAATCTGGGCAAATGGGTGTTGGTAGATTTGTATCTCTTGGAGGCACTTCAAAAATCCTGACATCCTGAAGATTAACTGACTGCTGGTGGGTATTGGCTTTTTGAGGAAGAATGAGCAAATAAAAAACATTCTTTGCATCAGGCTGATCAAGGCCCTTGGAATTGTCCCAACCTCTACCTCGCCCTTCCCCCTCCCCTATGGGACCCCTGTGTTTACATGTTTAATATTTTATATTTGTCAGGCTTTGGAAGTAGGGGTGGGAGAAAAAAAATGATGCATCGATGCAACGCGATTCTCTGTTCAACTATTCTGAATCGATTCAGAATGTTTCATAATCAATTTTTTTCCCCCGCATATGGCAAATGTGCGTGCTCGAGACGAGAAGCTTCATTGCACAGAATTTGCACTGAGACACGTGCACATAGCTTCCATCCGTCGTGTTTTACTTTGGATGTTTAGTTTTTTTAAATAGCCTTTGGATTGCATTGGTATTAGATGCACGAAACCTGAAAGCTGACAGACTTTGTCACTGACGCTGACGCTGTGTGTTTGTTTGTCCTGAAGCGGCTGATCATGGCTGTGGTTTTAATGCGCTTGCATTTTTTTATACGAAACTGATGTGCACACCGTCAGGTATGTTTTCAGAGCAGGGCAAAACATCTGAGATCTTTGCATTAGTCTGAATGCAGCCTGTTAAAGCTGCCACTATCAGTAATAATCAAGCGGCAATAATGCAGAGGAAAAAAAGAAAAATCCAACTATAAAAAAAGGCAAAACTATTTCTGTAAACTTTCATATACTCAAAGAGAACCTTTTAAAATAAGTAATAGTTTTAAAAGAGTAGCCTGTTTATATAATGATAAAAAATTGATCCTGGTTTCACAGACAAGGCTTAAGCTAGTCACAGACTAAAATGCAAAAAAAGTAGATCAAGAATCGTTTTGGAATCGGATCGTGAGTCCCAGAATCGGATCGGATTGTGAAGTGCCTGAAGATTCCCACCTCTATTTGGAAGTGTGTTTTAGATGTATGTATATGAATTGAACTCTAAACACACTAATAATGGCAATTTAGAACTATTTTACATTGGTGGTTAAAGATGCAATTTTACAGGAAATAAATCCAAAATGCCCAACTGTACTTCACTTTGTTAGAATGCTCCAATCCTGCAAATTTAAAGTTTGCATTCTTTTAATTCAGCTTAGACCATGCTTTCTATTAGTCACCAATCTTAACCAAACTTTATCAATGGATCACGTATTTTTATGAATTTGTACACTTTTATTTATGTATACATTATTGTACAATCAAAACGATCAAGGTTGGGATTTGAGGTGAAGCTTCATGCTTACCTTTTACATATGTTTTGTACAAATGTTTCATAGCAAATCACCACCTCATAAAATAGTCAAATTTTCTCATCAGATCAGGTTACAATTCGACAAATGTAACAATTGTTACTTTATATAATGCTCAACCGATTAAAAGCTTGAGTCACAGTAAAGTAATTTCATGTATTTATTGTCTCATATCCACTGCCAAAATAATAATAATGAGCAATCTGAGGTAGAATTCCTTTCTCGAAGATACAATGCTGTTTCTTTCAGTACACCTTCTGGTTGCAAGCGTTATACCACATGGACCTGTAACCACAGGGAAGACATATTCAGAATTTTAAGCAGACGTCTCAATCACATATACCTTGAAAGGAACAAAGCATCAGACAGCAGATAACATTTTGTCAAAGGCTGCTATCACTTGAACACTGTCTGTGTTTTCAGTTCACTCTCAGATTCACTCTCAGGGATGGTTTTCCACAACCAAGTCCTTGGACGAAAGGTCAGTCATCTTCCAGTGGATTCAGTACACATCCCACAAGCTGTCGCAGACTCCAGCTTGTTCTGGTTGTTCTGACTACTCCATCGCAAACAAATAGTGGAACACACATGAAAACAGTGAGGAAATGTTTTCAAAAAGATCAATATGCTTTTCAGAACACTTACGCGTATGATTTTAGCTTCAGGGGGAAAATCAAAACAGGGATTCACTGCAGTTTCCAGCTGATATATAGTGGCAGTAAAACACCAAGATCTTTTCTTACTGTTCACAAAAAAAAATTGATTACAAATGTAGATTATTCTGTATTATGACCTCAAAACACTTTTATGGCACATTATTTGAATAGGTAAACTTGCTTGGTAGCTCACCTGGTACAGCAATGCAGTTAGTAAAGTGTAGGGTAGTGTTATATTAAATAAATGTCATTATGAAAAATGATATATTTATAATCGCTATTTTTTCCACATAATTAAGAGTGAATAGCACCATTAAAAAATAAGGTACATTTCTTTTGGAAGCCTAGGAATTGTCCAATTATTTTAAAATATTAGAAGTTATACATTTTATAAAAATATAATAAATCTGAAAAATATTTGAAAACTTCTGTTATCTTGAAATGAGTGGGGCTTTTGTGGGGGAGTGTTAAAGATTGCCTGAAGCTAATGTAAATTATTAAAATGTTATTAAATTAAATACATTTAATTGTAATTTTTGTACATGATGTGAAAATAACATGTTGATTGATCTAATAAATAACTTTCATGCATCAAACCAATGTTACATAACTTTTGTTCTTACTCATTACACAGACATGAAGTGATGGCTATTATGTAAGCTTGTTTTCCCAAATCCCTCTGATGGACATCAATGTTTTTATACCCACACCAGAGCCAAAGGGTGCCTGCCTCTAGACATTGAGTTGCCTCACATGTTTGTAGCATTAATCATGCCCTTCAGAGTAAAATGCACGGTTATTTAACAGTCACTTCTTCAAACGCCTTCACGCAAGGGTCCTCTATATTATTCTAAAAGTCCCAAATGTTATTGAACTAAGCTCAGTGCTACTTCTGAGCCCTAATAGGCATGTTTTAAGTTCTGTCACATTAGGTTTTCTTTCATCTCCATGGTTGCCGCTTTGTAGTCATTTAATGAAAAAGTTACAAGAGACTTCTTAGTGAATAAATAAAATGTCTCTGTAAATGTATCTCCAAAACAGTGCAATTGGTGACAAATAGGACCTCTCTGTGATTACAATAGATAGAGGAGCAAAAAAATTGAATTGAATTATATCTGAATTGATTGCTGTGTGCATGAGAGGACACAAGAGCAGTAATCTGCATTTTTGGGGCCACTGTGAAAGTCATGACAGTAATTGCTTTTGCCTCATTCCTTTAAGGTTTCAGCTGGTTATTTGCATTTTAATTTCTGTGGTATTGCATCTGATCTGCTGCTGATATTTTAATTAAAGGGCAGTTTGACTTTAGACTATAGAAGTCTGGACCATATTGTTCCTTCACTCAGAGTTTGTCTTCTGCAGAATTATTGTTCTTCTTTAGTTACAAGTTATCAGTTACAATGGGAAAATAAAACTGTGTTGATGACTGAAATGAAGCTGACAACTCTTGTCATCCTGTTCTTATTTTATAAAGAGCTGTGAATGTACCTTAAGAAGCATATGGTGGACGTCTGGGGCAGTGTCAATTTCCCTGAACGACATGACTAATGAGAATATTCAAAAGCAAACGTTTTGATTAGAGGAAATATGTGCAACACAGTAAACATTTTGTGACATGCACACTGTTGACAAAACAAAATTGATGTGTAAGTTCTTAAATCATAATGTTACTCGTTTAAACACTGAACTATAATGATGATGCTAGCATTTTATTTTACAGTCTTGTTTCCCATGTACATAGTATGTACTTGTTGTAGTAACTACAATAGCAAGGTAAAAACTGCTAAACCCTAACCTACCCTAAACCTAACCCCATACCAATTTATATGTGTCTCTAATGCATGTGTTCTTTCATAGTAACTAGAAGTGTACATAGTATGTAACCACTGTGGTACATAGTACTGTATCTGTGGATGTAATATTTCTGTAACTACACACATGTAACAACTTACTAAATGGTATTACAAATGTGTAACAGGAAATTTCTAACAACACTTTTTTCACTTCACTAAGTATTTGTGTATCAGGAATTATATAACTACATTTTGTAACAACAGTAATTGGATGGATTCAATCCAGGGGGTGGAAACGGATAGGTGTAGCCATATGTAAAGTGGGAGGTGTTGGATCTGGAGTTGGTGCATACAGTAACTGTAATACCAGAGTACTTACATGGTAACTTCTCAGGAACCGTCCACCTAATATAAAGTATAACATTCTGGACTACAACCACAATTTATATGTAAAGCCTTATAATTTATATGTAAAAATGTCTAGGTTACTAAACGTAACCCACGTTCCCTGAAGGAGGGAACGGAGATAGGTATCTCTCGCCAGAGATACCTATTTGCCTTTGAGCTTTTACTAAAGGTACAAATGCACTGATTGCGCTCAGGTGCCGCTCATCACTGTGTGAGTATAAGAGGGCACGCGCACAGTGCCCCAGCAGGTTTTTGCTGAAGAGCCGTTGCCGGCGTCAGCGCGACCTCAGAGTCGTGGCAGGAGAAAGTGTAGCGTCTCCGTTCCCTGCGGGGCAGGGAGGACTCAGAATACACACACTCAAGGGAAACTGAGAAGTTTGAAGCGCGGGTCCCATGGGAGCGGCGCGCAAGCCGGCACCAGCCGGTCCTCTCGCTCACCTGCTGTCCTGATCGAGGACACGAGAAGACACGGCCTCTACGCGGAGGTCGTAAAACCTGGCGAAGGTGTTGGGTGTCGCCCAGCCCGCACCTCTGCATATATCCGCTAAAGAGGCGCCATGTGCCAGCGCATGACACAAGGCCATACTTCTTGTTGAGTGAGCTCTCAGTCCGATGGGGCAAGGCTCTCCCTGATATAAATAAGACAGATGTAGAGGTGCAGCGCGCGTACAGGACACACTAACTCTAAGGCTGGATCTTCCTCCTCCCGGGGCAGAGCTTGCAGGTTCACCACCTGATCACGGAATGGTGTGGTGGGAACCTTGGGCACGTATCTGGGCCGGGGTCTGAGAATAACATGTGGATCAGCCGGGCCAAATTGGAGGCACTCTTTCTTCGACAGAGCAGGCTTGTAGATCGCCCCTACCCTCTTAATAGAAGCCAGCGCGATGAGTCTTTAAAGTCAGTAACTTGATTTCGCCTGACTGAAGCGGCTCGAAGGGAGCCAGCTGCAGCCCAGTGAGGGCGACGGCTAGGTCCCAAGAGGCAAGAGTTGTGGTCTCGGGGGTTCACCCGACGCGCACCTCGCAGGAATCGGACGATGAGCTGATGCTTACAGAGGGAAGCGCCCTCCACTGCGTCATGGTATGGGGCTATGGCAGCGACATACACTTTGAGAGTCAAATGGGACAGCCTGCGCTCCAACTTCTCTTGCAGGAAAGTAAGCACAGCTGCAACCGTGCATCTCTGTGGGTCCTTTCCACGGGAGGAACACCAACAGACTCCATCTCTGTGCTTAAGCCTGCCTCGTGGAGGGGGCTCGCTCTTGAGTGATGGTATCTATTACAGCGCTTGGGAGGCTGTAGAAGTCTGCCATATGGTGCCGGGGAACGTGAGGTCTGGAAACCACGTCCGCGAGGGCCAACGCTGTCTCTGGGCGGCCAGTCTGACATCGTGTGCTTCGGCTGGGGTCAGAGCAGGTGGTGTTGCCACAGCCGCAGGGCGCCCTCGACAACGCGCAGGCGGAGGAGCACTCGGCGAACGGGAAGCCGCCCGTCGATTCAAGATGCGCGACATCGCCTCTGTCCGCTGCTATACTGCCGCGAACTCCTGGGCCAAGTCCCCGAAAGTGTCGCCGAATAGGCCAGCCTGGGAAAGCGCACCTTCTCGTTGTCCGGCACCTGCGCCAGGTTTAGCCAGAGATGGCGTTCCTGGACCACCGCAGTGGACATCACCTG
>JAUCMU010000097.1:19642785-19656825 GCA_032275025.1 Enteromius treurensis | reverse complement strand
ATGGGCCAACATTTCTAAAGAATGCTTTCAGCACCTTGTTGAATCAATGCCACGTAGAATTAAGGCAGTTCTGAAGGTGAAAGGGGGTCAAACACTGTATTAGTATGGTGTTCCTCATAATCCTTTAGGTGAGTGTATATATCTTAGTAATTTAAGTATATTAATTTGATTTATAAGATCATTTTATTTAAACATTTGTTTAGATAATTTCTTCAGTTATTTACTTATTTAAGGACATTGTAAGTAAAGAGGGAATGCAGGGTCAGCATCTCCACATCAGTGTGGCCACTTTTATCTTCGAGGACAGTCATTAATGACTGTTACAGACTGATGTGACTAATAGGCTCTTGGGGAAGAGTGTCCAGAGAGGCCACGTCTTCATCTTCAGAGTTTCTGTCTGTGCCGATTGCAAAAGATCTTTCCCTTGGGCGTTGCTGCTGCTGCATGTGGGTCAAGCTAGCCACTGATTTAGAAAATTATTAAGCTTGCTGTGGTGACACAACTAAAATGTAACCGTATTTTGTTTCCTTTTTCCTTTTTTAGGTCACTGTAACAGTGGGGTTAAGAATAAATGTATGATGCATCCCAGTTTTGTTGTGGCTTTTATGCCTGACTAACCCTGATGGTGTTCTAATGGCACTTTCACTGACATGTTAACAACTTAGTATCTGTTTTATTTTAGCTATATTTTATTCTCTATGTGACAAACTCCTTAATGATGACATATTATTTTTCCTCTCCAACATAGCAGTCTTAATGTGAACTAGTATCAAAATATGAAACTTTCCATGCCTCACATTAAACTTATAAGGGACATTTGCAGGCTTTTCAAACAGCAAGAAGCCAAGGTGCCTTTCAGTATGCTAGGCAAGCACCAGTGATTACAGGCATTTATAATGGTGCAAAGTCACAGCGTGTAGAGGCCAGTTATGCAGTCGACTCGATGAGGGATGTGTCCTCCAAAATGGGGCAGGGAGTGTTTGTTTTTTCACTGAGTTTAATTACAGAAGCAGTGTATAAATCCTGGCATTACAGTATTTGATTTCACTGCTGAATTGTTTTAAAATGTCTATACAGCTGGTGGAATTCAAGGGTAAAAATAATTAGGCCTAACGCATTCTGGTGCCATCCTAAATATAGCGTCCCATACAAGTGACATGATTAATGTTGATGGCTTTTTCCATCATTTATGAGGCACCGCTTTCTTGCCATCATTGTTGGGCAAGTTACTTTAAAAAAAGTAATTAGTTATAGTTACTAGTTACTTCTCACAAATGGTAACTGAGTTAGTAACTGAGTTACATTATTATACATTTGTGGAATTGTGTGTGTGTTTGTGTCTGTTTTCACTCATGGACTCACATCAATGAACTAATGTCTCCGCCCACTCATTTGTTGTCTTGGTCCTTCATTTCTAATCTCCACCCCTGACCTAGTTTTCACTGTATAAAGCCTCTCTATGTTTTAGTGTTGTTCACGGATCATTGTTGATGTATGTCCAATGTTTTACCGTCAACCTGAGCTTATTCATTCGTGTTCCAGTGTTCATTGTGTTCTGTCTTTTTGGATTACCTGTTGTCGATTTTCTGCCTATTTTCCGGATATTCTCGCTGTCTCTTCCCCTGGACTGATTCATGGTATTTGACCATTGCCTGTATAAAGTACGTTTCTGCCTCTGCATATGCCTCCACTGGATCTGTTTGCTGGTGCTTGATTTATGCATGTCCTGACTCTGAGTCTGAATAAACCTTACTTGCACATGTACTTGAACGTCTCCTTGCATCCTGCTTGTGACAGGAGGCCCCCAATATCAAATTTTAAATTAATGAAACTAAATATAATGCATTATTATACAACATTGCACATTCATCTGCACTATTTATCTACTGACATATAGCAGCAGTCAGTCAAGAATTATAGTATGATTGTCATTAGTGTTTGATTCTCTGCCAGCTGTCTTTCACAGGTGTCCCATGTTCAATGTTGATTAGTCTGTGTACTTATATCACTTCCTGTCTCAAGTTCAATGTCGATTGTTAATGTTTCCCTGACGTGTATGTGGTTCGTATCATTTTGCTTTGTTCAGTTTGTTTCTTTATGTTAAATAAATGTCTTCATCGTTGTACTCCTGCCTCCGAGTTTCCGTGTTCACCGAAAGAACAATCGATTAACGCTTCACCACAGCGCTGAGCTGTGACAGAACAATCGACCAACAAAGAGATGGCGTTTATTCCCAGGCTCGCTGAACTCATACATCGGCGGCCATCGTTCAGCGAATACATCAGTGAGTTTCGCCAGCTCGCTGAGCAGTCTGGCCACAGTGACGCTGAGATTGTGCGTGTCTTCCAAGAGG
This sequence comes from Enteromius treurensis, assembly GCA_032275025.1. Classification (NCBI taxonomy): domain Eukaryota; kingdom Metazoa; phylum Chordata; class Actinopteri; order Cypriniformes; family Cyprinidae; genus Enteromius; species Enteromius treurensis. Next base: position 19,654,472 of record JAUCMU010000097.1, on the reverse strand, counting down.
GTGCTGCCTTTTTTCAGGACTCTGTAGTTCCAGACATTAAGGGGCTTCCCTGGCGACAGGCTCTGTTTCTCACGCATATGACGTTTCAGTCTGGAGGAAAAGGAGCACTCGTACAGCACAACCCACTCACTCACCGCATGAACACGCATATTACGGATCCTAGCCATATTACGGATCTTTGATTCCGGTTTTGTTTCCGTGGCCCGACGAGACTCCCGCGGTTTCTAGTCCACAAAAGATGGATTTTAACTCAGTGTCACGGCAAGAGGGGCCGTGGTTAACCCATTCAGTGCCAGTTTCAATGCCAGAAGTGTTTGTTTTCTTCCCCTGCGGTTTCTCATCCTCACCCCATTCGTGAGGTATATGGAAAGCCAATAGTGCCAAAACTGTTAAAATCAAGAGAACTGTTTAACACCCAGTCTGTTCTGGTGTCTCAGCTAGGGGAGCTGTCACCCATCCTAGCCATTCCAGATTCGCTAGTGAGGAGTACCGACATTGTTTCACAGCGACAGGGGCTGTGTGGTGTTCTGTCGGTTCCGGTATCACAGCTGAGAGAGCAGTCATACTTTTCAGTGGTTCTGGACCCACAAATGGCGGGTTTTGGTCCTGTTTCACGTCGAGAGGGGTCGTGTTCAGCTCAGCCAGCCCCAGTTGCACAGCCTGACGAGTGGTCGAAGGCCCTCGCGGTTTCCAACCATTTATTAACGGATTCCAGCCCAGTGGCACGATACGAGGGGTCATGTTCAGCCCAGCCAGTCCCGGTTATGCAGCCTGAGAATCTGCAGAAGGCCCACATTGTGTCAAGCCAACCAGTAACGGGTTTCAGCCCCGTAGCACGATACGAGGGGTCGTGCAATTCCAGCCTGTCTCGGTTATGCAGCCTGATGAGCTGCTGAAGGTCCTCGCGGTTCCCAATCCGCAAGATACGGGTCTCACTCCCGATTTACGGTACGAGGAGCCGTATGCCCAACAGTTTGTCTGCGATTTGGGTGTTGCATGGCCGTATCCACCAGACGCTGTATGTAATCCAGAACCAGAGTGGCCAAACGCTGTCTGCGATCCAGAACTCCCGTGGCCAGATCGTCCAAACCAGGTCTGTGATCCAGGTTCACAATCACCTGAGCTCGGAGAGGAGAGTGAGGTCCCATGGCTCAGGCCGTCAGAGCCTGTATATGACTCGGAGACTCCATCAGGTCCGCCAATGGCTGCACCTCCTCTGGAGATGTCTGGTGGCTGCTCAAACCCTGGAGGCCTCTGAGTCACCGTCCGGTGGGCCAAGAGGCAAATTCTCACTGTCGGTTCAGGCACCGAGGGCACAAAGTCGGTCTGTTCCACCCAGGAGAGCGTTCTCACTGTCTGTGTGGTCCCAGAGGGCGCAAAAGCTATTTGTTCAGCCCAAGAGGGCACTGTCGCAGCCTGCTCGATCCTGGAGGTTGTCCTCGCTGACTGGTGAGCCCAGGTGGGCCTCTCCGCCGTCTGCCCTGCCCTGGAGGACGTTTCCGTCGTCAGGTCCACCCAAGTGGTCGTCACCACAGTCTGCTCTGCCCAGGTGGATGTCGCTGCTGCGGCCTGCTCCGCACCGGTGGTCTTCCCCGCTGCCTGCTCCACCCTGGAGGGCGTTTCCGCTGCTTGGTCTACCCAAGTGGTCCTCTCCGCCGTCAGATCCGCCCTGGTTGGTGTACGGACTGTTTGGTCGGCTCAGGGAGCATCATTGCTGCCTGGTAGGCCTAGGTGGGCGTCTCCACCATCTGACCTGGTGTGGTTACACGTGGTCTGAGGTTGTGAGGCCGGTTGGATGTACTGCCATATTCTCTGAAATGCCTTAGGAGACGGCTTATGGTGGAGAAATTAACATTCAATGCACGAGCAACAGATCTGGTTGACATTCCTGCTCTCAGCATGCCAATTGCACGATCCCTCAATGCTTGTGGCATCTGTGGCATTTTGCTGTGAGACAAAACTGCACATTCCAGGGTGACCTTTTATTGTGGGCAGTATAAGGTACACCTGTGCACTACTCATGATGTCAGATCAGCATCTTGATGTGGCACACCTGTGAGGTGGGATGGATTATCTCAGCAAAGCAGAAGTGCTCACTATCACACATTTAGACTGATTTGTGAACAATGTTTGAGAGAAATGGTAATATTGTGTATCTGGAATGAATTTTAGATCTTTAAGTCCATCTCGTGAAAAATCGGAGCAAAAACAAAGGTGTTGCATTTATATTTTTGTTGAGTGTATATATATCACAATTAAGTCATCTGTATCTGAAAATGCATAGTAACAAATTTAAACACAAAGAAACGGTTTCATACGATGTCATTTTATTTCAACTGAATTGCAGCAATACTTTAAGTAAAAAAAACAACCATACTGTTTACTGCAATGTATTGTAAGTTTAATGTTTTTTTTTTTTCTTTTCTCAGGACAACAGGTACTAACATAGTGCCTGACAGTATACCAGTTTCCACCGCTTGCTAAAACGGTGCTCTTGCATACCTTTGCAAATCACGTGTGTCTCATTCGTATCACTTTTCCTATATGCAAACCAATTCCACACCACAGACAAAGCACCTTTCTTTACAATATCCTCGTTGTTGGTTTCGTTGGTTTTGTAAGCGAACTCACCGCTGCTGCATCTAGGGGTGTCACGATTAAGATGATAGACCAAAATCTCTATCGTTGACAAATTTCTACCGGTTAATTATGTCTACCAGTATATGGCCCACCCCTAATCTGGTCTGATCAAATTCCCCCCGGCCTATTAGTTTGTGAGAACTTCCGCTGTATAAACCGCTGTATGACACTTATGGGACTTTTGTTACATGGCAGTTTTTTTTCTTTGGAAACATATTGTGTGTCAGTTGGCTCTTGCCTTTACATCTTTATCAATTTAAGATCCAGTGACAAATTGGTTGTGTTGTTAATAGTGTTATGATGTATGAGGCACAGACCCCTTCCAAACCAAGCTGATTTATAATGGTAAACACTGCGAATTTGTGAGTTTAAATTTAATCCAATATGAATTCCGCATAGGGAAATTTTTAGCTTATGTGATTCCTCAATATAATGCCATTTAATTGCATTTTACTGTCCTTCAACTAAATTTCATAGTGACTATCGGCTTATTCTGATCCAGCTGTGCTCTTGTTGGCTGCCATGGTAATGAAAATAAGGTAAGGAATTATTTTAAAGTACTTGTTTTGCATACCAGAAAACTTGTCATGTGTATGCATGACTTAGAGATCTGAAGTTAAATACTCAGTGCTTGAAGTGAGGTAATACAGGGGTCTGTCATGACACAATTAAGAACAACAAAACATGGTATTTATTGTTTTAATTTCTTTAAAAATGACACAGTTTAAAAGCAAAGAGTCCTTAGACCTTGTTTCATCTCAGAAGTAACCTTCTATATCAGTGTGACTTTGACGTGTCCCTGGGTCAACATCTTTGTTTACCCCGGAACAACATTGGGATTAGCCAATCAGATTTAAATGACCAGTTTTTAGTTTTTGTGATGTTTAGGCTTACAATCATTGTTTGGTGCTTTACATCAGTGTCAGTCATCTATCATTTAATATGATTTTAGGCATTATTTATGGGTAAGGTTAGTTTTAGGTGTAGAGATATGGTCAAGACTAAATTTTTTTATTAAAACGTTGTTCCAGGGTCAACAAAATATGTTGACAGCAAAATCAGGATGTACGTGAGTTTCCTCTTTGCTCTCTGATGTATTTTTCACTGCATGAGAACACGTGTAGTGTGAGAGCAGTGTTTGTCGGTCATGGCAACAGTAACTAAGGAGTGCGAGTCTTTGTGAATGGCCAGTTATTGACCGGCACACAAAAAGTTTTTGATTGCAGTGCTGGGAACAATGTCTCCATCCACCTATTTGAATGCGCATTTTAGAATATCGCTTAAAAAAAATGCTGGATGGAACTGGCAAGAGTCTGCACAAAGTCTGTCATCTAAGTATTACTGTATAATAACTGTCTTACACAACTGCGTTCCCTAACAGCAGCATCCGCCTTCAAAAGCACTTACTGTGTTTCTTCATATCATTCACATGAAAATAATCATGTTTAATGCCTTCTCCTAAATTCTTATTAACATTTAGTTACAAAGTTTACCAGCAAGTGACGTTTTTGTTCTCTTTCATTCCTTGGATGGAAATAGTGATTTATTTACATGTTTTATGCAGTTTAATTTGAATCTTTGGTTGGAAACATAACTATTGTCATTGCTTCCTCTAATCTATGACAAATTCAGAAACCCAGGAACTGCACCTACATTAATCTCGGGTAGCATTTTCTGAAGTGTGCTGTCAGTCCAGTCCAACACGTTCTCACTCCCAACTGTTGTGGCTGTTTGATGATCAAGATACCCCTGTTGCTCTTTCTACGGCATCTGTATGCTGACTCTCAAGATACTGGGCATTTTGTCATGATTAAATTATATATTGGGTAATAATATTGTTATTTTTGCATACACGTTTTTTTTTGTTTTTTGTTTTTTTTGAGTGAGATGTTCATTTTCAGTTATATGTTTTGCTCTCTTCTTCGCATAAAGACTTTGAAATGCAGCAGTAAAACAGTCCATGTGGCATCAGTGACTAAACTTCAGTTTCTACAAGAATACTTTTTTATTAGCGCAAAGAAAAAAAATTTACTCAACCATACTTCTCCCCCACGTTACTGTACTTCTTCAAACATTTTAGAAAGTATCACAACACATGTGCATGCTTCATTTCAGTTGAGTTGCTCTCTATGGAGGGTATTTTTTATATTTAATTTGTGTTTAAATATTTAATTTGTGTTCCTAAGATGAATGAAGGTCTTACAGGTTTGAAATGGCATGAGGGTGAGTGATTAATAACAGAATTTAGATAATTATTAAAGGTGTACATTGAACCTCAAAAAGCGACACCAAGTAGTCCTGATCAAGCTTCAGTATGTGACAAGTTGGAAGGGAGAATGTGTTGCTCAGGTTTTTGCAGTTTTTCCAGTACCCTCCAGATGTTTAGCCGATGCCCTTTCCTGCTCTCCAAGCAGATGATTCAGAATTTAAATTCTTTCCACTTTGGGGTAAATAACTGGTTGTTTTAGAGTAACTAGTAAGAGGACCAGGTTGCAATATTTTTTCCTTTTCCTCACTGAGTGTCTTCCTGCCCGAATCCAGCAGCTAATCCAGCAGCTGGTCAAACACTGGCCAGTCCAACCCAAATTGGAACTGTTTCACTTTCCAGGGACCTTGGCTGAGATGGATACTGACACTCCCTGCACGAATCTAGTGTCCCCATGTATACACATCAAATGGGCTCTGTTTCTAAATTCTAAATAATGCCAAGCAAGAGAGGATGAAGGGTGATGGATGAAGGGTTGGGACAGATTCATTACACTAGAGAGGCAACTTGATGGCCCTCGATACACATGTGCACGGTCATTTTCAAGGACTGTTTCTTGGTTTTCTCTTCCTTGATCTATCCACCCTTGTTTGGCACCAGTCAAAGGCAGACTCCACATGACATGATGAGGATGCTAGACTTTTTTAGGCAGTGCCAATATTCATCTGGCACAATGGTAGCAATATAGTACATACAAAGTAAATAATTTGGGATGAGCTTGTTCATCCATTGGCATAAATCATGTTCCAGGGGAATATAAACAATAGCTTAATCTATATTTTATACTTTTTATATTTTTTTAAACCTATGCTCATTGGAAATACATTACTCTCTACTGACATCTCTGAAAAACTCCAAAAAACATACTTTTACGTACATATCGCTTTAGTTTCCAATTGAAATGAACGCAAGAGTGAGTAAAATATTGAACTATAGTTTTAGCGCCATTCACTGGATATTTCACTTTAAGCCTTAATTTTATCCTGAACATCTGATGATGGTAATCCTAGTAGATGTACACAGAAGAGAGCCGTACCACAGTCTGCAAACAAGTCTTGTTAAGACAAGAAATGTCACCCTTGTACCTTCTCCTGGAGCTAGAGAAAGAAATTAGAATGTGCACAAATAGAGGAATGGACAAGGCTTAGTGTACAGATCACTACAATCTGGTCAGTACCACACTATACGCAAGGTTATATAATTAAACCCTCATGAGGCGTTTTATTTATTCACTGAGTTCCCAAAAACAGCAAACCTAATGCCATGCACTATTTTGACAGGTCTACCAGACCTGGATATGAGCCCAGAATTGTTCATTCTGAGATCAAAATGGTGGCACCCATCCAATGGAAGATGAGACAACAATCAGGGGAATGCAAGATTCCACTAATAGTCTTTCAAGCCTATACTATTTTATTCCTAACAATATGCAGTGACACTTATTGCCACTGAACAACCATGGACCATCAGGTCCTCCTGTTCCTCTAGAGAGGTTTCAAGTGGTTAAGGAAGATGTTTAATCCTGCATGTGTCAGCATGCTGTAATACCTGTGAAGTGCTAGGTTTGATCTATGTTCTGTCAGAAAAATACATTATCATCATGTGCATTTGGGCCTGGTATACAGCGGAGGAGATAATTATTTGACCCCTCGCTGATTTTGTAATGAAATGAAAAGTCTCAGAACAGTATAATTTTAATGGCAGTTTTATTTTAACAGTGACAGATAACGCATCAAAAGGAAAATTGAAAAAAAATAACTTGAAATCAAAGATAGAAACTGATTTGCATTTCATTGAGTGAAATAACAAAAGAACACTTAATACTTGGTGGCAAAACCCTTGTTTGCAAGCATAGAGGTCAATTGTTTTTTGTAATTGATGACCATATTTGTGCACATTTTAGGAGGAATTTTGGTCCACTCCTCTTTGCAGATCATCTCTAAATCACTAAGGTTTCGAGGCTGTCTCAATGCTACTTTGAGCTTTAGCTACCTCTATAGGTTCTCTATTGGATTAAGGTCTGGAGATTGACTAGGCCACTCCGTGACCTTAATGTTCTTCTTCTTGAGCCACTCCTTTGTTGCCTTTGTTTTGGGTTATTGTCGTGCTGGAACACCCATCCACGACCCATTTTCAGTTTTCTGCCAGAGGGAAGGAGGTTGTCACTCAAGATTTTACAATACATGTCTCCGTCCATTTTTCCGTTGATGCGGTGAAGTTGTCCTGTGCCCTTAGCAGAAAAACACGCCAAAAGCAAAATGTTTCCACCTCCGTGCTTGACAATGGGGACGGTGTTTTGGGGGTCATAGTCAGCATTTTTCTTCCTCCAAACACGGCGAGTTGAGTTAATGCCAAAGAGCTAAATTTTGGTCTCATCTAACCACAGCACCTTCTCCCAGTCACTCTCTGAATCATTCAGGTGTTCATTGGCAAACTTCAGACGGGCCTGCACATTTGCCTTCTTGAGCAGGGGGGACCTTGCGAGCACTGCCGGATTTTAATCTATTGTGGTGTTATGTGTTTCCAATGGTTTTCTTGGTGACTGTGGTCCCAGCTACTTTGAGGGCATTAACTAACTCCTCCCGTGTAGTTCTAGGATGATTTCACCCCACGAGATGAGATCTTGTGTGGAGCCCCAGACCGAGGTCGAGTGATGGTCATTTTGTGATCCTTCCATTTTCAAACAATTGCACCAACAGTTGTCACCTTCTCTGCCAGCTTCTTGCTCATGGTTTTGTAGCCCATTCCAGCCTTGTGCATGTCTACAATTTTGTCTCTGACATGCTTGGACAGCTCTTTGGTCTTTCCCATGTTGGAGAGTTTGGAGTCTGCTTGCTTGATTGATTGATTCTGTGGACAGGTGGCTAGTTAAGACAGGTGTCTTTAATGAGGGTGACTAATTCAGTAGGAGTGTCTAACCACTTTGTGGGAGCAAGAACCATAGACATATAAATCCCTTGATACCTCATTGGCCACTTTGAGCTCCGCCATCTTTATCCAGGCAAGACTGCTTTATAAACAAATGTCGGTGAATGGAGGAGCTGTGGGTTTTTTTATCAAATCATGATAATGTTTTATTTATCAGTCGATTTCAGTGCTTTGGGATATGAATTGACTAAAAAATAACTCTGCCTCCAGTTGTTTAATCAGGCTTGAAAATTTTTTACATTTTTAAAAAAAGAAATGATGAAAGCTCACACTCCTGTTAATTTGGTTGATTTTGTTTGTTAACAATTATAACGTTAATGTAGGCTAGTATAACTGTAATATATATGTGTAATGTCATTTAACTGTACATTAAATTAAATTAAGTTTTTTTCAAAGTCATATGCAATAAAAAAGTTTATAGTATAAGTTGTAGTAATGTAATAAAATACTGTACAACAGTACAATAACACAAGTGATATAATAGATTTATAATAGAAACAATTAAATGCACAATAACATATAGATGAATAACAATATAAATAATACCAAATAGAATGCAATATCAAATATGAAATAATACAGAATAAATAATGAAGAATAAAAAGTAAATTAAGAAATAGTGACTGTGGTAGTATTGTTTCTTGGAAATGCAGAACTGGCTTTCTTCAGATTTCTTAAAGGCTTTTGTGCTCCTGTTTGCAACTGGCTAAAGATGAAAACATTTATATAATCAGTCCAGAGTTTTATGATAAGCTGTCAAATCCTTATAATCTAGTGATCTTTGTAAATGAGTTGTGAAATTGAAAAGAGATGCTTTAGCTCCCTAATCCTGACACTGACACTCTTGTCTAAGTGATCATTGCACATATTATGCTCATAGCAGTTTACTTCATGATATAAACTACAATACAAGTTCAAACTTAGTAAGAATCCATTTAATAGTTCAGCTTTCACAGCTAACTAGAAATATCGCTATAGTTATTAAACGTATACACTAGTGGCTAATTAGGCTGGCAACATAATGACCAAAAACAACATAAACAACTTCAGTCTTACCGGTGCAAGCTAACACCCCAAGATCTGTTTTTATCTATTTGCGACAGTCTGTAGATCCTCAAACTGCCGACGAGTCCGGTACATTTTCTTCTGTCCTGATATGACAGTTAAGGAGTGTTGCCCAGACCAACGTGACGCGAAGTAGACGTACGGTCGAGCAGCCAAAGAGGCGTCTATGTATTTATGTGTCTGTGGCCAGAACTCTTAATGGTTGGTAGGGGTTCAAATACTTATTTCACTCAATGAAGTTCAAATCACTTTATATCTTTTATTTAAGTTATTTTTTAAATGTTATGACGCAGTGAAGGCGGATGGTGTATGCTGTTATGTTTTTTTTTTTTAAATTGGCTTAAAATCTAAAATCGCCACTGGTGCTATCTGTCACTGTTAAAATAAACCTACCATTAAAATGATACTGTTCTGAGAAATTTCATTTCTTTGTCATTGGACAAAATTACAAAATCAGCAAGGGGTCAAATAATTATTTCCTGCCCTGTACATATTCAAAAAATGTATGTATATTAAAATTAAAGACTTTTACGATATCCTAAAATACTTACATAAACATGTGAAATACAAAAAAACTGTCAGCACTAAAAGCTTAATTGTTGTGCTTCGGGCATCCTGAGCCGGTCTTTCCCGATAAAGTCCCCCTCTCCTTTTTAGTCACTGTCCTATCATAATAAAGACAAAAATGGCAAACAAAATGACTGTGCTGTGCTCGATTTTAAAATGACATCCCTAAAAGTAAACAGAGCTAAGCAACCTATTTAAATTATTTCATCTGTGATGTCTTCTTTGGCTTTAATACTATTTCATTTTATTAGTAAAATTATTATCCTTTTGTCTCAGTATAAGTGCACCGGTTTTGTCTTTGTTTTTGAGATGGAAATCAAGATTTAGACTTCTGCAACGACATTCAGCACAATTGTGAATTATTGAATTTATTAATGAAACAGTAACTTAATTTAAATGGATTTAAATCCAATCCTTAGAAATCAGGAAAAATGTATAGACCTGACTAGTTTGCGAACCCTTTATGCAGAGCAGTACGTTTTGCTAAATGTACATTTAACATTTTGTTTAATATTGATTATTTGATGGTGTTATTCAGTTTTTAGAAGACTCAAGCTGAGTTTAGCTCCAACCCTAATCGAGCATAACTAATTAAAATTCTTCAGAGTAACTTGAAAATTACAGGCAGGTGTGTAAAAGCAGGGCTGGAAGTGACATGTGGCTATGAGTGAACATAATGAAAAAGCCCTTTACCAGTCTAAAGATACTGACCACCGGAGATCAACTCCTTAGAGGTAAATAATGATAAGACCACTCAAGCAAATAATTTCAACTCACTGAGCGCCAGTGTGCACTGATGGGAATTAAACTCATCACTTAAGCCTTCTGTGAACTATACAGAGAGAAAATAAGTAGGCTATGGTTTTTCAACACCTGCTACTTCATGCATGTACTGGCTGGACATTTTGATGCTAGGCTGAGTTTTGTAAAGCAGCCTGCTATAAATAAAAACTACTTGACTAGTTAAAAGGTTTTGTTTTGCGCTATAAATGCACGCATAAGCAATGATTTAATGATTGATGTCTTTCTTGTGGTGCACAAGCCAATACTATTAAAGTTACAATCCTCAATTCTCAAAGCCATTTCAGAGTACAGCAGTTTTGGAATGAAAGCCATACATTTTGAGGAAAACAACTTGCAGATGACCTTATTTCCTAGTCCTGCTTCATCAAGTAACATATAAAGCGATTTAGCTGGCATTTTTGATCTTCTGTCAAAGATGGTCTGCTCGAATGGTCAGGTCTTCCATCTAGAACACGCCACCCATTTAAGATTGACAGTTTCACAATTTGTGCTGGCTGGCTTGAGTCATTTGTCTACTTTAATGCTATTTTAGTGTTGCTGAGCTTAATACATAAGCCTTTTATGTGATAACCATATGGCAAATAGACTAACTACACACTATGACTGGCAAGAGGAATACTCGCACAAGCCAACCAGCAGAAAACCACCAGATGGTTAAAATAATTGTTCTTGAGAGCATTAACTCGCATCCAAACAGCAGCACTTTATACTAAAGACCTAATCAGATCCAGAAATTATAGCACAACTCAGCAGTCCTCAAGTCTGCTGTTGTTATGGGATCTCAGCGAATTACGATTACCCATATGTTTCATACTGCGAGCTTGATTGAAATTCTCCTCCTCTTCCCCTCACGTACCTGAATGAAACTCTCCTTGACTGTCTCTCCAGTAACTTGGAAACATTAAGTGTTTCTGACAAGTTTTTCTCGAGTAAACATTTCAGTGAATAGGTAAGCGGTGCATGTGACATTCTCAGAGGTATTGTCATCATCATGGGCCTGTCTGCTTGGCTGATCTGTCAAAGTGATTGGTATGGGAACATTCATATAGTCACCAAGGCGACAGACCATATGTTAAATCCATTGGCAAACACAGATGCGCATCATAATAATAACAACAATCCCTGCATGAGATTCTCTTATGCTGTAAAAGCTTTCACTGGGGAGGTCATGAACTTGATAGAGAGAAAGTATTGCACACTCTATCAAACATAAACGTGTGAGTTAATTTAAAGGAATCAGATTTCCCCTTTATCTTTTGATAGAAAGTATAATTGAAAGATCCGATACTTTGGGTAGCGGATGTTGTGTTTAGCTTTTAGCACGCTGAGGAAAAAGCTTATAATTTCTGTTTTGGATTTTTAGACTTTTAGTTCTAATTTTATTTTAGGTTATACCTCGTTTTAATCTGACTCCATT
>JAUCMU010000097.1:19608273-19620306 GCA_032275025.1 Enteromius treurensis | reverse complement strand
GTGGACGAAACGCCAATACGATAAAAAATGTATACGTATACAGCGAAACGCGTCTCCGTGTGGACAGGCCCTTATATCAAGCACAAAGGGGAATAATGTATAAAAATTCTCAAAAAGCCTTTAGAAGTTAAATTGGTTTGTAGAATTGGCAAGTCTGCTGAACAAGGTGTTAGGTGAGATGTGCACAAACACAGAGCAGCAGGTGGCACCATAAAAGACACGTCGGTGTACTTGGCAGCCAAGATCTGCTCCTCATCTCCTGTTGGGTTGTGAAACAACTGAAAAATGAAGAACAATGTTATTGTGTGTGTGTTCGATTTGTATTGTGTTTCTTTTTCTAGCCGTTGATACCACAGAGATTAGGATTAACAGATGAACAAGATTACGCATTAGATGGGATTCTCGGGTTGTGAGGGGCAGAACAACGGGGATTAGGCCACAATCACCAAAGGGACAACATTCACTCAGTACTGACATATATATAGAAAACGGCTTGGCACAAATGTATAGAACACACACACACACACTCACGTGTCATGTTCAGATCATAATCAAACGTTTCTTTGCCGGAAACCAATTTAATGGGTGGATGATTCTTAACGTACCATTTTTCGCCAGGCACAGGAAATGGGTTCTCTCTTGGGGGTCAGTTTTCAGAAAGTAGTAAAAAGCTCGGCTGGAAGAGAGGTGGGATTTTTGTTGCTGTGTTGTTGGAATTGTGTTTTTTTTTTTTTTTTGTCCAGCTGTGAGGAAGAGTGTGGAGCATTACACTCTAAGTGTGGCAGAAAATGGCAGTAGAGACGGATATTCACCCCGGTTGATCGTCTACCCCAAAGACTGCTTGTTTAATAGAATAATGTGCAAAAAGAAGAAAAAACCTTCAGCACCATGCTTCATTTGACTTCCAGTTTGGAGAACTTTCCTGAGTTCATGGTGGATTTGATGGATGCATAATGCGTCCCCTTAGGAACTGACTTATCTGCTCTTGTGCCATTGAATCTGATGATAGCACATAATAGCAACTCACCCCTGTCATTCAATATGTTTATGTCTGTTGCTCACAATCTCACGAGCCGATCTCAGTTCAGAAGTGTCTCTTATATAGCATAGTAATGGGCGCATAGCGATGAGCATTGATACCTCTGTGAATCATTTGTTGAGACTTAATGATTTAGAGTATACCAAAGCTTAATTAGAGAAGGAATTTCAAAAGTACAATTGATCGCTGGTAAGGGGCTTTTTCTGTGAACCATGTAGCAGTGCCTTTATATTTTTTTTAGCTGACCTCGAATCAGTTTAATAAATTTGTAGACATTTTCAATGACTGATTTGTACAATAAAAAGAAAGTAGTACTTAATAGTCTTTTACTGGCCTTAATAATAATAACCAAGCCCTCCATATAATGCAGATACTTCCAATTTAATAGCATTCAATGATTTGTTACACTTTCAGTAAAAGATTTGCAATAGATTTATAAAAGGTGTTTTTTATGCATGTTAGGAATCACAGTGTTTCGAGCACTTTGAAAGAGTCAAAGATTTTTTTTCGTAAATCACTTTTCACAATATACTGTATATTGGGAAAGCAGCAAATTGTTTCAATAGTACAGTCAAGAGGTAATCTGAGATGAGTCTTTCAGAGAAATATCCATATGCCAGTAGTGTACAGCTAGATAATACATGGTATATGGTTATTTACCATGATGCATTTTAGTAGACATGATGAACATGTTAGGTTATGATTACAGCTTGTGAGCATAATGATTACTGTGTATGGATAGTATTTGTATGTTGAAACTGGCATTATCTGAGGTTTTTGCAGTTGTTGGCATTTCTTACACAAAGAAAATATAAGCCCTTACATAGGAGTTATTCAGATATTTGTATATATTCATAAAGCGCTCATTTTCCACCCACAATGTTGCTGTCAACAAGACATCTAATTATTTACAGTAAACACTCTTTTTTTATATTTAACATATAAAATGTGTAACAAATTGGCCTCATGTACATTAAATAAAATTATTAATTTAAAATAGTTTTCAGTTTTTTGTCTTCATATATAAATTTCATGTGTCAATATGGGCATACGTGCATATATTGCGGTATATTAAAAAACATCAACAGTTGTTTTCCAAATATATGAAAATTAGTATATGGCATTATGAAGTATTGTGAAGTATTCACAAAATGTACTTTACGAATAATTGGCATAGCTGCTGTTCATAGCACTTCCAACAGAAAGCGTATATTTTTGTTTGAAAAAGTGAAAAGCATATGAGTCAGTTCATTCAGTTTTAAAAAGCTTTGTTTCTATCATTTCCCAATATAGAATTTATACAGTAGGTTACATGCTATAGCCTCAAATTGTACCGTGAATGCTAATGATGGCATAAATGTAATTCAAAGCTAGCTTTTTTCCAAGCGTTGCGCAATTCCTCAGATGTGCTGGCTGAGACACATGTGGCTGCTCACTAAATCTTTTTGTGCATAGCCAAGCTATGTCTCCTTTCAACCACACAGCAGTTGTTTTCCGTATTTTTGGGCTCTCCATCACAGCATGTAAAATCTGTCCTGATTACTCTGTCCACAGGCTGAGTGAACGTCCCCAGGAATGGTCCCCAAGTGAATGAGGTTGTGCAATACAGAAGGGCTTTCACTCTGCTGCTGAGTGCACTCTGACAAGATTGCTGTCAAATCCTGAGGATGGACAAGAGTTATTGAGTGTCACGTGACAGTAATGGGAAGGCAGGGGGTGTGGAATATAGGGGTGAAGAGGCGTGTTGATTCATGCCAAACTAGGGGGAAAAAACTAAAATGTCTGAAGTAATGATGTGATATCCTCTCTTAGCGCTGTGTTATGCTCATTACAGCATCTTTTTTTTTTTAATTACAGGATCCAAATGTTCCTGTGAGACGTACTTCAATTTAGCATTTTTCTAATATAATGCAATGTGATACAAAAGCCCTGAATCACTAAAGTGAAAAATGCATGCTTGCTAAGCTTCCACGTAGGGGAAAAAGTAAGAATCTGTAGTTGTTGTAGTTTTTATCAATCATAAATCAACTGATGAAGTAACGGATGGTCATAAGCATTCATGCTTAATGTTAGTGGCATCTAGTGGCCGTGGTTGGTACCGCATGATTTAGCTGACTAGCTGAAAACAAATGAGTATAAAAATAAAATAAATCAGATAATAATAATAATTTCACGTTGGACAAAAAATAAATGTGCAGACAAAAAGAAAACAGTTTAGAGAATAAATGGAGGAAGTATTTTTATTGACATTTTTTTATTGACAGTTTCTATCAAGTGTGAAATGGAATTAGAAAATGAACAGTTTGTTTAGCTTTCTCTCCTTTTCTTTGACAATGGCAGCACTTAGCATAGATTAAATTTGTATGTAACACGAATTAAAGGCTGATGATCCATGCACATATTTGAAATAGCAATTTCAATATCATTTCATCATTTCATATTTCATCTAATACAAAACAAAACTGATAGTATTCGTCTTTTTAATAAATGAACAGCAAACCTATTTGAGATACAAAGCTACAGGCATATTTCACAAATTAGTGATCCAAAGAGCGTCTTGTGCTTCAATAGAGGCGAGTAAATTTGACCTTGTGTGCAAATGAGTTAACATGCTCGAAATCACAGATGTTAAATATTAATTTTATGACATAATATATCTTTGTTATATTACCAAACAAAATCACAAACATTTCAGTTTTGTTCTAGGTTTAATACACAAAAATGTGATGCATGCTGTGTAGCTGTTTCCATCCTCTCCGATTCTCTGCATATGGAGTCAGATCTCTTTATTCTGCAGGAATTGAGTGCTCTCTTGTGGTATTAACAGAAACTGACCCTGCCCAGCATGCAACAGTGTTTGTTGCAGCCTTTTGTCATATTGTCATAATGAAAGAACCCATGTTTTGTAAAGAAACCAGGGGGAGACATTAGATGAATATATTTACATCGTATACCACAGGTAGCATACAAAAAGCCCTGAGTCCAGAACAAAAGTGCGGAGACCAGTACAAAACAACAATCTCTCTAGGTGCCAATCAAGTGCTTTCTCTCAGCATGTCCAATTCTAGAGCTTTCTATTCTCTCCCCTGTATCAGGAGACCCGGCTTTTCTTCTCTTTCTTCTCCGATCTGACACAGCACCTCTCACAATTTGAGCAATAATCAAGTGTTTGTGTGCTCTGCACCGAGCCGTCTAATCCTGGTCTGCTTTAACAACATCGTTCTCTCTCTCTCAGTGATACCCACTCTTATCTGCCCTTTTCTCATTACCTGCTTCTGTTTTTCCACATTGCCTTTTCAGTAATCCCAGCCTATCTGCGTATCATGTGTCGCTGCTATCATGCAATCTCCTTTCCGCATTCTGGCTGTTTTGCCTCTCTTTAGCAGCCGTGGCCCGACTTGCTCAATTTCACCCACGTACTCGCGCTCTCTCATTTTCTCTCTCTCTCTCGCACGCGCTCCTGCTAATCTTATTTTCATCTCCAATCATTAACACGCTCTCCAGTCTTGCTCGCCTCTGCACACGCTCATTTATCTCTCTCCATTTTATTGTTTTTCTCCATCCAGCGCCACCTTTGCTTTCCATCATGGTGAAGTAAGTTTAGCAGGTAAATCAGCCGTCACTGTTGAGTAGGACTGGCGATTACCCATGAGTGCTTTCTGTGAAAATGATTCCCGCCCCTGAACTGGGGGGACTGCTGTTCGGCTCTTGGGGGGGGGTTGAGTAAATTACAGATGTGAACTGAGGACAAACTGTGCAGCGCTGGAAACAGATCATTAAAGACTTAAACGATTTTAATATTTTATTTAAAAGAGTAGAAAACACCTGCTGGGGCAACTGTGATTGTAATCAGCCTAAGCACCCTTTAAACGTATAGATAAAGTACAATAGCAAGGAATTGTAAATATGGTAGTTAAAGGTCGTGGAACACTAATGCTGGGCGCAAACTTGATGATTTTTTAAAAAAGCTGCTGGATCGCTGCTTTCTCACACTGCACAACTCTCTGGGGTACCATCTACTACGTACAAAGTCTGTTCAATTTGAAGATAAGTTTGCAATGCCTCTGGGTAGTTAAAACAACACCAAGCCCTATTTAAAGAGTTGTTTACCCAAAAATGAAAATTCTGTCATTAATTACTCACCCTTGTGTCCTTCCAAACCCATAAGACCTGCGTACATGTTCTGAAAACAAATATTTTTGATGATATCAGAGAGCCTTCTGTCCCTCTATAGACAGCAATACAACTGAAATGATCTCAGATCCAGAAACGTAGTAGAAACACCGGTAAAAAAAAGGTTACATCAGTAGCTTAACTTCAGTTTTGGGACGATGGGAGAACACTTTTTTTTTTACCACATGAGGGTAAGTAATTAATGACATAATGTTAATTTTAGGATGAACTAACCCTTCAAGTGAATGGGGCAATCTGTATGAATAAGCTTTCAGCTGATATATGGTTTGTTAGGATAGGATGAGATACAATTATTTGAATATCTTGCATCTGAGGGCGTTAAAATAATTAAAATGTTAGGTAAATCACCTTTAAAATTGTCCAAATGAAGTTCTTAGCTATGTCCGATAACAATTTAAAATAAAATTTTAATATATTAAAGGTAGGACATTTTCAAAATATGTTCTTGGAACATGATATTTATAAAATATCCTAATCATTTTTTGCATACAAGAAAAAAAAATATATAATAATTTTGACCCATACAATGCATTATTTGCTGTTGCTACAAATATGCCTGTGCTACCTATGATTCGTTTTGTGCTGCAGGCAGGGACGGATTATGCTCTGTGTGGGCCCCTGGGCGTAATGTTTGAGTGGGCCCCTGCGCAAAAACTCTCTGACAACGTTTGCACAACTCTTGGACTAGGGGCCCCCTGCACCCCAAGGTCTGCAGTTTTATCACACAGTTCTGAATATGAAGAAGGAAATTGCTGCTTGCTGATGTTCTGTTGCAGGTCTTTATGACTCCTTCCCCTGTACTTTCCTGTGCCCTGTTTTGTGCAATCTTATTGCCTGTAAGTCATTGTCGATGTCAAAGCACATTTTACACAGCAGGACTGTGAGTTGCAGTATTTTTTTTATTTTGCTAGATTCAATTTACCTCAACCTGTTTTTCGATCCTTTGTGCTCGAGTGAAAATCGGGGCTAAAATCATGCAGTGTAAATATGGCATAAGCTGACCATCTGCCAGAGCCATCCAGTCTAGTTTTCCTAGTGTTCAACACCATCAGCACTAGTCAGACTCAGACCTTATATGCGCCTTGAGCATGTTAAATTGTCATTGGGCAGTCGGAGACAGATCACTCTGATTAGCACAGTGTTTCCCAACCCTGCTGCTGGAAAAATACCGCCCTACCTCTGTGTCCCAACTCAGAGGCTACATCCTTTAAAGACGAAGGCTATCGCTTTCAGAAATATTCATTTCCTGGGCATTGAATGGATACAATTGATGGAAACAAATAAATTATTTGTGGCCCAGACTATCCCAAGACACATTGTGCACCAATCACACTATGATTTTGATCCTTTTTATCTAATAATACAAATGTACAATTGTTTAAGTTGACAAATCTTACTTAGGATATGATTTTAAAGATAGTTTATATTATTAATTATGCGCATTAATAGACTGAAGTGATCATATTAAGGGTGAAACTGAAAAGTTTTACATACAGATGACAAAGTTGTCAAAATGAATCAATATATTGAGCGTACCAGAAAAGGAATTGGGGATGTGACTTCGTAAAGAATCACTAGCCTATGTGCCTGTGCACATTCCCAACCATTCCCATAGATTGAACACATCATTTGCATGAACATGGCATCACCACTTTTAAAACATTTTTATAGTTTACACTAGAGACAGTAAAGCACTTAATTTTACTTGACTTTCAAACGTTTGTGTTTAAATCCCAAATTGCCATTGTCATGTAAATAAAGACAACAACATACTTATATTATCATAAATAATGTTATCATATTTGCAGGTTTTAGTTGGAATTGGTTTTCTAACACCCCCCTTAGACAGGTTGTGAACCCCTGTTTAGTTTCAGACAGTTGAATATCACTTTCAAAAAAGTCTAGTACAAATGTTACTGCTGCTCAATAATGCCAGCTGTCATAATTACGGTGTACTATCCACATACCCTAGTATATGCATAAAAAGTACTGTAAAAATTTCACTTTTTCAGTGAATGATTCTGCAGATTACATCATCCTGCTAGTAGGTGGCATCATGTGACAACCTTAATGACCAAGTCATTGAAACTTATTCAACCTATCTATTTAACAGCAGACTGTTTTATTTGACAGAGCACAATATACTGGCAATATTATATATATACAATGTAAGTTATTCACAAATAGATAGTTGTCTATTGAACTGTTACCTAAAATCACATTCACAATTCCTGTAGGACTGGAAATTCCACCTGTCAGTAAAAAGAACCAATAGCCTCTGACACTGTATTTAAAAAACACAGCACCTATGACTTAAATTGCCAAAAAAAACCAAGATGCAACACAGTAGTCTGAAGAAGAGCATCTGGTGCATATGTACACTGACCAATTAAAAAGCAGCTCAGACAGAACGGCTCCCAGGGTAAACAGCCCTGGTTTAAGGTTTTGTATCTAAATTTTGGAAAGTGATGCAATAAGACCTGTTTGTTCAGACATTATAGTCAATATCTGTTGTATCTACTTTGGTTGCTATGGTGATGATGTAATCATCAGCAGGATGTCAAGAGACTTTCTCATGCAACAACCGAGAATGGCTGTCAGTGTAGAAAGAGATGACAGATCTGGAAATGTGGCTTCTGTTCACATCTATCATGACATGTCGCTGCTCAGCCCACAGTGCTAAACTCACAATGTTCGCACAGACATTTAGAAAGCTATTCACCAATAGCGTATTTTACATTCATATTGTTTTATTAGAATATTTGTGTTGTTCTTTTAAATAATAAAAAAAAACATTTAGTAAGTTGATGGTCATTTTTAATATATTTTTTAAAAAAAAACATTTTTAAACACACTTGAGGTACTGTTTAGGCTGAAAGCTTGATTGCCACATTAATTTAATGCCTTTGAAGTATCTTGATTTTTCTGGATTTTCTCTGAAAATATTTATATATGAGACTGAAAGATTTTTAATCAGTTAGAAGCCCTAGTAATTAAAGCATCTTGTGCTTTACATATCATAATTGTTATAGTCATCCTTCACACCACGTTACTGTCTGCAGCCGCTTAGAAACACTTGTGACATCCAGCAGCTTTGACAGCAATCATATAAAAGAGCCCTCATCAATGACAGCCCTTCTATATCCCTTCACTTTTGTTCCCAGGGACATTTAATCACTTTGGAGATATGAAGGGCTAATGAATATTACACTACAAACAAGAGAAATGAAGTTCAATCTATAGATAATGACTGTGACTTCTCAAGCTGCTATTGGAGGTCTAAAAGACTTCCTGTGACTCGTGGCTTACATTTCAACCATCTTAGGTCTTTATTTCCCATCATCCTCCAAGGACAAGTGGATGGCGAGTGGTCAAAATCCACCATCATCCCTTTTATCATTGCTCTTTCTTTAGGTTGCAGATTTCTCCAAACACCAAGGTATTAAACTTTGACTCACAACTCATCTCAAACCATTTGTACTATACCTCAAATCCTGCAGCTTGATGAGAAATAGGTGTGCTTTTTTAAACGACTGGTGGATTTTCATGGGTAAAAGATCCCATAGACTTACAATGAAGGGGAGACCTGAGGTCTTTTATAGAGGTTGCTTTGACAGCAATATCCTATTATACCACTTTAACACTATGACAGTTTTACACAGGCGTGCATCGCTCCTATTTGCTTTAGAAAATATTGCATGTAAACACTGGACATCTTGATCTGAAGCCATTCACTCACTGTTTATGTAAAAGAGTTAGAATGAGCAGTTCAGTGGTGCATTTTTTAGCAGATGCAGATGCTCCTACTGTATATTGTCATGTTTGAATATGCCACTTTCATACCTATAATACAAATTTTGTTGTCAGTTATGCATTTTAAACAATTTCGATCACAGTTATCACAGACAGTAAGTTTTATAAAAGAGCCCAAATGCCCCTTCCTGACACAAAAAAAACCAACAAAAAAAACATAATTTTATCATTGTTAGAATGTAAAATATTTCAATAGATGCATTTGTGTGAACTTTGCGATACTGGAAAGCAGAACTTATACCCAACTGTAAAAATGGTTAACGGAATGATAAATCCCCTTTTTCAAAATAAGAATCAACTATATTTTGGTTTAATTATTCAGGCGACAGGTGTGAAGACAGAGTAGCGATGCTTTTAGTGATGGGGAAAGTTAGGATGCTTACATGCTTTTTGCTATTTTTCATGTAAACTATGAGATTTATCTACATATAAAAAATATGCAGATCTTCCATGATAAGTTATTGTTTGTGTGTTTAGAAGAGTGTATTATTGCAATATTTCGCTTGTTTAAGGTTTCTTTATTTTTACTGTATTTTACCCTGCTTTTGAAAGAGTTTGCTTTGATGCAATATAAATATAAATCATATTTTAGAGAATATACTGTAGATTCATTGCAATTCAAGCTCAAACAATAAGGGGCCCATAATTCAGTCTTGGAAAGCTGGTCATTGCACACCTGGATGTTCATAGAGAATCATTCTTGGTGAGACCTTGTCATTTTAAGAGACAGCTTAACCATTTCACCCATACAGCAAGCAGTGTCACATTTGACAGCAACCTGTCGTTTGCACCCTGCATAAGCTAACCAGAGTCAAAACATGCTGATTCCTCCTGAAAAACACATAATTTCTTACCAGATACACTACTGGTCTGCGTTTGCCTTGGCTACTGCATCTCAAATCTACAGCTCATCTTGAATGCTGCAGCCCACCTGATTTTCAACCTTCTCGAGTACTCCCACCTCACACCTCTGCTACCCTTCCTATTCCTGTTAGAATCAACTACACAATACTTGCCCTGTTGTACAAGACAATCAGTGTTCAAGAAATCTCCTGCATCTGATCCGTGCTGATGTCCATGACTTCAATCCAACGGACCACCATGACATCTTAATACACTTTTACTGTAATTTAAAAAGTATACTTTGTAATATTGTCAAATAAAAAAGCAAATGGCAACACTTTTAAATAGGGAACACATATTCATTATCAAGTGTTTTACCTCAATAAACACTTTTGCTGCTTGTTAATAGGTAGTTGTTAATTTATGGGGTTGGATTAAGGGATCTAAAATATGGTCATGCAGAATAAGGCATTAATATGTGCTTTATATGTACTAATAAACAGCCAATATGCTAGTAAGCGACTAGTTAATGCTGAAAATTGGTCCTTTAAATAAAGTGTTACCAAAGTTTAAAAAAAAAAAAAGTTTTAATAATCTTTTTTTTTTACACTGTAAAGACTTACGATTCACACTGCCACGTTGTCTTGTCTTGTGTTTATGTTATGATCCTGTTCCACGTGTTTCTGTGTTTTTGTTTTCATTCTGCCTCATGTTTTGCCTTACCTGTAACTCTTCACAATTTATATGTGAACGGCCATGGAGGCCATTGAACTATTGCTCAGCCCTGAACCAGCCATGGAGGTCATGGAACTATCCTCTGGTCCTGCCCCGGTTAAGGAAACCGGCTGTCACAAAGTTATCACTAACCTCTGTATGTTCCAGGTTGCAGTTCTGCCTGTTCCGCCCAGGTAGGCGTCTCCGCCGTCTGTTCCACCCTGGAGTGTCTAGAATCCATAGGGGAGGGGCTCTGCCACAAGCTTCACTGGAGTTGCCCTCGGAAACCTCCAGAGGGCACTCCAGCCCAGACTATGTTCTTTGTTTGTATGTCTTTCCGTTCCTGTTAAAGGACTTTTAGTATGAACAGTTGTATCCACCCACCTTGTCTGTTGCTATGGCTACCCATTAGTTCTCCGCCCCCTTGTCTTATTTGGACTTGTACTTGGACTCGGATATTCGCTCTTGTCTCTGCCCCTTTGGATTCTGTTTGCTGATCGTCTGCTATGTATTTGGATTATTCTTCCGTCTTTGCCTTTGATGTGCCTGAACGCTGTTATCGACCCTGCTTGTTTCGACCCTGAGTTGTGAAAATAAAATAGTCTGGACATGGATCCGCACACCTCACCGTCTCATCATTACAACTTACGTCTTCTACCATTTTAGAAAACATTACTGTGTAAGCGTACGCTTTCTTTTAGGCACAAACAGCCGCAGATTGCGCACATTCGTGTGCTTTCAAATTATGTTATTTTTGTTTTATTTGTGCAAAAAATGATTCTCATAACATCGCAAACGTGAGGTTGAGCCACTGATGTCACATAGACTGTTTTACTGATGTTTTTGCTATGTTTCTGGATCTGAAATAATTTGTGTTGTGTTGTTGTGTTGCTGTCTATGGAGGATCAGATAGCTCTCTGATATCATCAAAAATATCTTAATTTGTGTTCCAAAGATGAACAAAGGTCTTACGTGTTTGGATTGACACACGGGTGAGTAATTAATGACAGAATTTTTGTTGGGCCCACTTTATATTGTGTCCCTTATACCTGTGTACTTACATACAGTAGTAACTAGATGTGTATGTAGTATGTAACACAGTTTAAGTACACATTACTACATAGTATCTACAGCTGTAACATTTCTGTAACTACACACATGTAACAACCCTCAGAAAGGCGTGTGTAAGTTCAAATGTGTAACAGGACAGGCAACAACACTTACATAGGAATTACATATCTATATTTTTTAAAAGCAGTATGTATAAGAGCAACTGGAACATGGGGTGATCAGGGGATGTAGTTGGGTAGGTTTAGGGATATGTAAAGTGGATGGAGTTGGTGCACCTCTGTTATACCAGTGTATATACATGGTAACTCCTCAGGAACTGCCCACTTAATATAAAGTGTAACATTCTGGACACCAACCAC
>JAUCMU010000097.1:19585999-19608173 GCA_032275025.1 Enteromius treurensis | reverse complement strand
TAACACACACACTGCGGGAGCGGGCGGTAATGGTCAGAAATTTGGCGGGCGGGAGCGGGATGAAGAAAACAGTCCCGCAGAGGGCTCTACTCTAGGGATTCCCGCCAAACTCCCCCTCCCTAAGCGATGTCCTGATCCTAGAGGTGGAAACAAGAGGGGAGACAGTGGGTGGGAGGGGAGTGACCCACGACAGATCTGAATAAGCTGCCCAGAACTGAGAGAGCTCGTCGGCGTTGTTGTTCTTGGAACCGGCCCGTTGGCGCACATCGAAGTGGAAGTCCTGGAGCGAGAGAAACCACCTTGTCACCCGAGCATTTGAGTCTTTCACCCGGGCCATCCACTGCAGCGGAGCATGATCTGTAAAGAGAGTAAATCTTTGGCCCAACAGATATTACCTCAGCTCCAGGACTGCCCACTTGATGGAGAGAGCTTCCTTCTCCATGGCAGCATAGTTTCTCTCGGCCTGGGACAGCTTACGGCCGATGTACACTCCCGGAAGCTCCTCTCCCTCCTGGACCTGGGAGAGCACGGCCCTGAGTCCAGTCTCAGAAGCATCCGTCTGTATCAGGAAGGGACAACCGAAATCTGGGGCGTGAAGGACTGGCTCCGAAGTCAGCGCCCGTTTGATGATGTGGAAGGCCTTTTCAGCTTCTTCCGTCCAGTGGATCCTCTCGGGTTGCCCCTTCCTGGTCAGGTCTGTCAGAGGGGCAGCTACAGTATAGAGAAAAAGCTGGGGATAAAACATCGGTAATAATCTGCCAACCCCAAAAAGGCTAGTACCTGGGTTTTATTGGAGGGCTTCAGAGCGTCCAGGATTGCTTTCACCTTCCCCTCCTGGGGCCGGATCAGAGCTCTTCCTAAGGTGAAACCCAGGTACTTCGCTTCCTCCATGGCAAAGTTGCATTTGCGGGGGTTGGCATTTAGTCCAGCCTGACGGAGCTCGGACAGCACCCTCCGGAGCCTCTCCAGATGGTCCTCCCATGCCTCTGAGTGCATCACTACATAAGTTGGTTAGTGTGTACCTGGCGGGTGTCCCCGTGGACGCAGGTGATGGACGGTTTGTGTACTGGCCATGTGGTGCCCTCCAGTGGCTGTCGCTCCTGGACCACCCTCTGGGAAAAAGGAGACGCTCGCTCCCCGGCCTCCTGGTGGCGCCAGCTCGATGGCGTCAACCAGCTCAGGTACCGTCTTCAGCCCTCTCATGCCGGCTGCTTGCCTCATCGAGCAGGGCAGCGCTCTCAGCATCCGATCAACCACTACCCTTTCACCGACTTGGCTCGGTAATGATGACCCCTCCAGGAGCCAGTATTTAGCTAACCGCATCAGATCAGCTGCTTCACTGAAACTCTTCACTATCTCTCAAATGGACCATTGACAGTCTACAATATCATTTAGGAGTGTCAGAGGTCCATTTGAGAGATATGTGGCAGTAATTCACTTATAAGTCTCAAATTTGGTTTTGTCTGTATATATATATGACAGACTGCAACGGTTTGAGTTAACAAAAAAGTCAAGTACATCTTGGGTTCCCTGGGGGTAAGCAGATAAACTTCAAATTTTCAATTTTGAGTGAACTATGCCTTTAATGAATAGCAGTTAACCAACAACTAAAATAAATAGTTCTCAAAATTTAAACTTTACTGGACAATTTATTCACCCTCAGGCAAGATATAGATTAATTTGTTTTGAAAAACAGATTTGGAGATATTTAGTGTTACATCATTTGCTCACCAATAGATCATCTGCAGTGAATGTGTACCAGTCCATAAAACAAATTCAAAGATCCACTTCAATCCATCAATGAATGAAGTGAAAAGCTGTGTGTTTGTAAAAAACAAATCCATTGTTAATACATTTTTTCTTTAAACCAAGGGTCAGAAAATTCATTTCTGGAGGGCCAATGTCCTGCAAAGTTTAGCTCCAATTTTAGTAAAACACACCTGAAGCAGCTAAGCAAGGTCTTATGTGTATTTGAAACTTTCAAGCAGTTGTGTTGAGGCAAGTTGGAGCTAAACTTTGCAGGACACTGGCCTTCCAGGATCAAGTTTGATGACCCTTGCTTTAAATCGTTCCCATATGTTCTGATTAACAAACAAAGCCATTTTATATGTCCTGAGTACATTTTTAGCATATTTTAATTTTGGAGTGAATGATTTTGAAGTCTCAAAAAACATTACATTAATTTTGTACAGTAAAGTTTTTTTTGTACAGGTCTCTATTATGGGCAGGCACAGACTTTCTGGGACACCAGAGGCCAGTGGGACATTAATCAGACCACCTGAGTTCTTTGCCTTTTGCTTCATAGAGTATAAAACAAGTGCCTCTTACAGGGCAGTGTCCACGGCTTTCTGTGCATGCACAATGCAGTGTAAAAACCTATATATTCAGGGGCCTCTCGTGATTTCATCTCACCCTATTAATCTTCGATTGAGCAATAAAGAAAATAATGTGCTTCCTCATTTTTGGTCTATATTGTTAAAAGACCATTTTCTTTCTTTAATCATTCCGCTTCAATGTCATTTAATTTGTTTTTAATTGTGAACAAGCCATCACTAATTGATGAATCATTCAGTTAGCTTCCATTCAGTCTGTCCTTTGGGACCCATTTTTCACTCCCTAATTGAGTTGGAGAAATGTACTGCCGACATCTCACCTCATCCCATCACGTAAGTGAACCCAGACTGCTTAAAACCAAATCAATATTTCCCTCTTGAAACTTTCTTTCCTCGTCTTTTATTTCCGTCTCGTCTTTTCTTTATAAAGAAGTTGCACACATATGGAGGATTCGTTGGAGTGGTGGAGGGGTTTTTGGAAGAAGAAAAAGATTATTATAGATATAAGATATCTCAGCCACCCTAGTATTATACTAAAGAATATGTTGCATTCTTTAGTGTATCAACTTTTATCTTTCTTGATTTCTTTTCACATGAAAATATATTCCCTTAAGGAGACAATTATGACTGAAGTGGAGTTGTCTAGATGAAATCTGTATTTAAACTAGGTTGTTTGTACCCAGTGACACTGATTGTTATTCGACATGCTGCCTTAGCTTGTTAGCTTAACCACTGATACAATATTAACATGGTTATCTTATTAAGTAACATGATATGGTCTAGATATGGAGAGCAATTTATATTTACAGATACTATTCCCATGATACAATACAAGAAATTATCTTTATCCTTGATGTCTGTAATGGTCTGTTATTGAAGGACATTTAATTTGCTTTAGGAAAGATGTGCCACATAAAGATGTGGTGTGGTGAATCAAAATTGCATTTATATTTATGTTTAGTGAACACAGGGGAGTGGTTAGTGTAGAAATCTTGAAATGCCTTCTAGTGCTTACTCTGCCTGGACTGATGTTATTATAGTAGCTCTGAGCTTTGCTCAGCACCAGTGGTTAATATTTCAGAATCTGCTGAATCCTACATAACAGGAATTTAAAATCACTTTCCTAAGAAAACAATATATATAATAAAAATAATAATGGTGCTCATTTACACATTAACTAAAATCTGATTTTCCTAATTCATTGTCCTACAGAGGATTCAGATATGTGTTTAATAACTGTATAAAAATGATGATAAAAGGCAACACTAGAGGTACATCTCTGCACAACTATATGTTTCTAACACGATTAGCATATTGCACAATTAGTATGTTACTAGCATGTTTGTATAGCATCTCTGCTGAAAAAAACGTTAAAACCAGCTTAGGATTGTTGGCTGATTTTAGCTGGTTTAAGATTGAAATAGCTGGTTTTTGCTGCTCGCTCCAGCTGGTCTCCCAGCTTACAGCAGCTAAGACCAGCCTGGCAAGCTAGAAATGTGGCTAAACCCCCATTCCCCATCCCCATCGCAGTGTCTTTTAGTATGGTCCACTGGATAGACTTAGATGATCGGTTTTAAAACATTTGAAAAGTAAGTCATGCAAAGATTGTACCACTGCACACAAACAACAGGGATGCCAGAGTTCCACTTGCCTCATATTTCAGAGGTAAAATGCATTGTCGACAAAAGCTTTTTGGCAAATGCCTGACATAAATGTTTGCACTGAACTATGTTTTAGGGTTTCCTTAGGTCCAAAAAAATCTCTTCAGTTAAACAGTTTAAATGTAAGGCCAAGAAAAGTCTTATATTTTACATAAATGTTAATTAGCCTCTATGAGGTCTTAAATTCGTGGACAGAAAGACTTGCTATGGACATTTTTCACTTTCTGGGTTTCCCTACAGTGGAAGTCATCATAGTTTGGTTAACTTGAAGAGCATTGAATGGGAGAGTCCCACAAATATATTTTTTGTATTCCCTTTTGCTCAAATATCAAAAATAAATATATACGAAAGTGTTTTCATGACTTCCAATAAAAGGAAAACAATATAGAGAGACTGATATTGGCAGTCAGAAGGATGTCAAATGCAAATGTCAAATTTACCATCCCTCGCATAGACACTGCATTAGAAACACTTTCGCTTTTGCTACTATGATGCAAAGGTAATATAATACAAAGAATGGTGTGTAGCATTTGAACCAATCAGGCACAAACTATTTCTTACATTTAGCAAATAATCTTTAATACCACTTTACCAGCCCAAGGGGTAATTCAAACTGCAACTATGAGGGTCTGTGGACTAACACCTCAGGAAGGCAAAACAGGCCTCTGATTCCATGGCAACCGACTGATAAGACCGGTTTATTGCTTGAAAGAATGTGAACAAAGCAACTCTGACTAGTTCTCTCTTTTGAAAAGAAAATGGACTTTTGTCTAAATTAAATCAGAGAAAAACTTTCTTTGAGTAAACACATATCCTTCAGATCATGGTGTATATTGTTAGTGTGCTTGTATATAGTCTTGTGTATGGTACACTGTTTTATGCATGTTTATGATAGATCACTAGCTAATATCACCTCATAATATCAACACAAAGAGCCATAAAAGTTCCCTCCAAAGCCTCAGCACACTATTGGTTCTTTGACCCACAGGAGGTGTGACCTCAAAAAATTTCAAAAGGCCCCACGGCAGGGACCCACCTTGCTTTTTACTTTTTCTGGATGCTGGACCCCCACCATCTCTCTCATCTCCTGGCAACACCAAGTTTTACACCAGGCCGAGTCCTTGACTTTCCATGTAACTCAAGATCCACGGATCACGACTCTCGATATCTCTATCTCTCAGCCCTCCTTTCAGCTACCAATCATCAGAGTCAGGACATCTTTGGAATTCATCCATCTTCAATCCAGGAAGAACATGATTGCCAATCCAAAACCTTGGAACCATCAGGACTTCCAG
Organism: Enteromius treurensis; assembly: GCA_032275025.1. Taxonomy (NCBI): domain Eukaryota; kingdom Metazoa; phylum Chordata; class Actinopteri; order Cypriniformes; family Cyprinidae; genus Enteromius; species Enteromius treurensis. The sequence goes on along the minus strand of JAUCMU010000097.1, from coordinate 19,602,884 downwards.
ACTGCATACTTGCAACTCTCGGCAATGCAAGTATCGTACATATAACTAAACGAAACGTTGATTTAGTATTAATTATTGGACCCGTTTGGAACGGCACTGATGGCTTTACAGGTGGTCAACTTTTGCACAAATTAATTGTTTCTGATTTGCAGCTACATGCTCTAATGCAGTCATACTAAAAGAAGGTATTTTTCAGTGGCCAAGAAAATATCCCTTCTTAGAGTCTATATGAAATTACACTATATGTTTCCTGATTGAACAGATAAGCTGATGGTAATTCTGCTACAGTAACTACTGGCAGCTAATATAAATAATTATTGCAATTAATCATAATTAATAGTAATTATATACATTTCCCTTAATGAGCTAATATGCTACAGTGTTATAAATGTACATACATTAAAAAAAAGAAAGAAATACAAATATAAAAAACCTATTTTAGATATAGGTATATATTATTTTATCTGGGCTCTTAAGACTCCCAAATTATAAAAATCCTGCTAGACAATGCTAGCCCTCATCACTATCAAAGTTGCTCATCCCTGAGCGAGATAAGAGATAGAAATTAGAGCGGAAATGAGTTTAAACTGGCTAGAAATAGTAACTTTACATAGAAGTTTAGTCTAATAGGCTTCAGTGTGTTTATTACATTTTTGACAATTGGAGTTAAAATTATTGGCTCATTTAAACATTTAAAAATTCTTGTTAGCACATGAGTTTTAAAAATTGTACAAAATAAATATAAATGTGGCAAAAAATAACATGCGGTGTGTACGCAGCGCATGCGCACTGCACAGGAAACACTTCCAAACAAAGAGGAAGCGCTCGTGTGATTTAAAGGGAACCGCACACAATCCAGAATCATGTTTTTGCTAACACATTAGTAAATTCTTTTAAAAATGAAAATCGTTATGTGAGGAGCTTGGGATAGTCTTGCAATGAAAACTGAGGTAAAATGTGATTGAGATGAGTTTCTGTATAGTCTCTCGCAGTCCGCTTGTCTTATGGCTGCTGCTGCTGCATAGTTCAGCTACGATTAGCATGTGAGCTAATTCCACGTTGATCAACAAAGCGACACGTAAACAGAACCCCTTAAAATAGAATTGTAAGGGGCAATTCTGTCAGTATCAAATGACAATTTCGGCACATGCTGCTTGAAAATGACATTTCCAGTATTTTGTTTTCTTTTTACTAAAGCTAACTGAAGTTGCTTATGTTTCTTCTGTGATGTATTGTGCTGGACTGCAGGTGTTTTATATTATAATCGACTGTGTGCATACGTAAACCCATACACAAATGTAGCTGCGATAAATAAAATCAGGGCGATTGTTGGAAGTACCGGAAGCTTTTTGAATAAAATTGCATCATGAAGTTTTGATTTAAATGTGACTTTATACGTTATTATTAACGTACACTTATTATGTAACGTTAGGCATTTGTTCTATTCTCTGCCTACATGACTGATGCGTAAGAATGTTTCAAATTGTATGTAATTGTCTTTGTTTCTTTCTTAAAGTGTTACTGTAAAAATAAATAATAAGCTAACATTTCCACATAAGCTTGTCAAAAAATACCCCATGAATGTTGCTAAAACATTTTCATTTTTTCTTGCAGAGATCACTTCTGCTGTGTAAGATGGAAACACTCTTTTACTGAACTTTATGCCCAGTCTTTGGCTTGGCAGGGCAGCGAGGACACTAAGCAGATCATCTTTGCCAAGGCTTTGTAGGGAAACTTCATTTAGAGCAACACTAAATCATCAGTCTCTCCAGTGCTCAAGAACTCTTATATTTTTGTGGGGCTTTGAATCTAGCCCCAGTGGCATCTTTTTCTGTGTGCCACAAATTCGCCAATTTAGTCTAAGCTCCAGCTTTTATTTCCACGTTTCTTGGCCTGAGCGGCAAAGTGAACAACCAATCATGGCGGAGCAGAGATACTGTGTGGAATATGCCAAACGCGGCACGGCTGGCTGCAAGAAATGCAAAGACAAGATCATGAAGGGGCTGGTCCGGATTGGCAAAATAGTGCCAAACCCATTCAGTGAATCTGCCGGAGAAATGAAGGAGTGGTACCACGCAAAGTGCATCTTTGAAAAGCTTGAGAGAGCACGTGCCACCACAAAGAAAATCGATGACATCACAGAGCTGGAGGGATGGGAGGAACTTCAGGATGAGGATAAAGAACTAATCAATAAACATGTTTCAGGTATCCTGCCATTCTTACCCCTTGCTTTACTCTCCTTGTTTAGTTGCATTAGGTTTCACTGTAGACTTAGGCTGAACAGTTTCTTTTTCGCTTCTCTAACAGAGCTGGCAGCCAAAGCCAATGCAACTCCAAAGAAGAAAGTGCAAGCAAAGTTAAACAACAGTGGGCAGCTGTCAGCACCGCTAGCTGATCCAACAGTCAATGCTCCCCGCAAGTTTTCTGGCTTCACAGGTACAACTCTAAGAGTTGTTTTAAGATGCTCTAAGATGTTTTTTGTTGCTCTTGCTTTTTGTAATGTACACTGTGGTTCAAAAGTTTGGGTCAGTAATGTTTTTTTTTAATGTTTTTTAGGTTCACCAGAGCTAACTATTTTTTGCTGGAATGTATGTTAAAATGTAATTTATTCCTGTGATGGCAAATCTCCAGATCCTTCAGAAATCATTCTAATACGCGGATTTGAATCACATCTTCTTTTTATCGATGTAAAAAAAGTATTCCTTCAAATTTGTGTATTTGTGCTGTTTAAAAAAAACCCATCTCTTTATAAAAGGTTATTAGTCAGTTATTAAATGGCTTATTTTCAGAAATTACAGCTATCTTCATGGGAGCCTGATAAAAATAGACTTAGAGGTTTTTGCATTTGAAGTCTTCACATAATAGACAGTTAGGGTATATTGGTTTGAATTTGCACAGACGTGTATCAGATTATCTTTCTAACTTTATTTTATAAAATGTCTTACCAACTGGCAAGCAATTCTCTTGACCACCAAAGCTCATTTTGGACAGCTATGATATAGATGCATAACATATCACGTAATACCCTCATGCTCTGCCAACTTAAGACAAAGTTTATCATCTGTCCACAGCTACCAAGGCCGGCTCCTCTTCCTCCAGTCCTGGACCATCTCCAGCCAAACCCACTCAGGGTAGCGCTTTATCAGCTCAGCTGTGTGACCCCCACCATAAAGACAGCTTACTGCGAGAGTTCCGCAAACTTTGTGCCTTAGTTGCAGAGAAGTCCGGCTATAACGCCAAGACAGAGATCATCAGAGACTTCTTAAGCAAAGGCTCTGGTGGAGGTGAGCATGAAGCTTCAAATGTGTTTTCAAAAGCATCTTTTATTGTTCTCTGTTAATATGCCTCCCACGTCTTTACAGACAAATTCCGAGGAGATCTGTACCTGACAGTGAAGCTTCTCCTCCCAGGAGTGGTTAAGAATGTGTATAACCTCAATGACAAACAAATTGTCAAGCTCTTCAGCCGCATATTGAATTGCAGTCAGGATGAGATGGTGCAAGACTTGGAACAGGTTTGTAACATAGTTTAGCATTTCTTTTTCAAAAGAAGTCAGTTCTTTTGAGAAACACTTGACCTTTTTCTTCACTGATCTTTTTCGATTTCATACAGGGTGATGTTTCAGAGACAGTACGGATGTTTTTCGAGGACAGCAAGTCTTTCCCCCCAGCAGCCAAGAGTCTTCTAACTATTCAGGAGGTGGATGCCTCGTTGAGCCGTCTGTCACAACTCACAAAGGAGGATGATCAGCAGGCAGAGCTGCAGGATATTGCTAAAAAGTCAGAAATAATCATTTTTAGAATTAAGATGATATAAAATTATAATAAAATGACTGAATTTTAAGAATGTTACATTAAAATGTTTTTCTTGATTCCCAGATGCACTGGAAATGATCTGAAGTGTTACATTCGTTTGGTCAAACATGATCTGAAAATCAACTCTGGGGCCAAGCATGTGTAAGTTTCGCTAGCAAATTGTACCGAAGGATATTATGATTATTCTGTCTGACTTTCTGAATTTTCTTTCATCAGTTTGGATGCTGTGGACCCTAATGCCTATGATGCCTTTAAAGCCTCTCGTAACCTGGGTGACGTAATTGACCGGGTGCTACGGAACCAGCAGGATGCTTCTAATGGGACAGGGCCTAGAAAGATCCTTAGTGTTGAGGCGACTCTGATGACCCCTGTACAGCCAATGCTGGTCTGAATCATAGATAATTGAATAATTTCTCCAAAAATTCTAAGTTCTGTCAGTTACTCATCCTTACTTAAAAGAAAAGAAAAAATATATATTTAAATATATATATATAATAATATCTGTGTGTGTGTGTACAGTAGTCAACATTCAAAGTGGATCAAAACCTTTCATCAAACAGTACCTATTCTTGTCCTAGGACAACTTTGATGAAAGGTTTTCGATCCACTTTGAATGTTGACTACTGTATATATATCCTTTGAAGTTCCACAGAAGAAGGTCACACGGGTTTGGAATAGCATGATGACAGAATATATATTTTTTTTAAATGTGCTGTCTGTTTAGTTCAATATCCCCCCTATCCAATGCTTGTTGAACTGTGTTATTTTTGTAGGCAGAAGCATGTAAGTCCATTGAGTATGCCATGAAGAAATGTCCTAATGGGATGTATTCTGAGATCAAGTATGATGGGGAGCGTGTGCAGGTCCATAAGAACGGCAATCACTTCAGTTACTTCAGTCGAAGTCTCAAACCAGTACTCCCACACAAGGTCAGGACCTCCAGTCTGTTAGCTCTTCAAATCAAATGCCACGGGATGTTTATATACAGTACATGTTTAAAACCATTATAATATTAAAGAGTAAAATTTTTCTCTCACAGGTCGCCCATTTTAAAGATTTCATACCGCAGGCATTTCCTGGTGGCCAGAGTATGATCCTTGATGCTGAAGTTCTTCTTATTGATACAAAGACTAGCAAACCGCTGCCTTTTGGGACTCTTGGGGTACACAAGGTAAACCAGAAAGCAATGTGTTTTGATGTTCTTTAAAGGAAAACGCTACCGTTTTTCCATATTTCACTATGTTCTTTCCTCAACTTAGACGAGTTGATGCGTATCTCTCAAGTTGAGGGAATATATTGGTGGAATATGTTTTCCTTTAAAGGATTAGCAGAACTTACCTAAAATTGCATAAGTTACTCATTCCAATGTAACTTGACTTTCATTAGTCTGTGAATGAATGCTGAAAAAAACATATACTGATGCACTATACTACTGTTTGAAGTTGAGGATATGTACGATTTTATTTATTTTAATTGTTTTTGGTATAAGTCTCTTATGTTCACCCAGGCTGAATGTAATCGCGTATAAATAAAGTAAAACAGTAATGTTGTCAAATATGATTCAAATTTAAAATTATTGTCTTTTTTATTGTAATATGTTTTAAAATAGCAAAGCTGAATTTCCAGCAGGCATTACAATAAAAACAGCTGCTTCTTATTTATTAATATTTAATTTTATTATAATGCATTTGTCAGGATTGTTGTTTTTTTGTTTAATAGAAAGAACAGTGTGTTTGAAATTGAAATATTTTGTAGCATTATGAATACCTTTACTGTTACTTTTGATCACTTTAATGTTTGCTTGCTGAATAAAAGTATGAATTTCTTTTTGTTTTTGTATGTGTTTTTAGAAAGCAGCTTTTCAGGATGCCCAAGTGGGTCTGTTTGTGTTCGACTGCATTTATTTCAATGGTGTCAGTCTCATGGACAAGTGAGTTAAACTTAAAGGAATGTATTTTTCAGTTATGACAGAGAATGCAGGTTTTAGATAAAGTGTAAGATTTATGTTTTATATTAAATGTTGATTGAGGTTTTCATGAGAGATTTTGACTTGGTGATGTTTTCCAGGCCTCTCTGTGAGAGAAGAAAGTTTCTCCATGACAATATGGTGGAAGTTCCTAACAGGATTTTGTTCTCAGAAATGAAGCATGTCACGGTCAGTCTTGCAGTGTTTTTATGTTTTTCTTTCTCTACTCATTGCGCATATGTTCTCAGTTTTTAAGAATGCTTACAAATGTGTAGGCAGGCCAAGTTAATTAAAAGTGGATGTTATGATAAGGCTTCAGGGTGGATGATTTTATAAAGCTAATGATATTGTGTTTCAACAGAGAGCTGCTGATCTGGCAGAAATGATCACACGTGTCATCAGAGAAGGACTTGAGGGTTTGGTTCTTAAGGATATTAAGGTATAGCCTGAGTATGATCCGAGTGTGAGTGTGAATAGCATGTAATAGATTTGCATGTCAACAATGCAACCCATTTTTCTTTTCAGAAAGATATTCTAATCAGTGCATATAAAACTGGCCAACCAGCAATATTTGCACTATTGATTACTGCTGTTATATTAACCTATTATTTGGTGGCACTCTCAAACATTTTTTAAAAAACAGTAAATAGCAGAGGAAGAAACTGTTTTTCTACACACTGTTAAGAATGGAAAAATTGCATTAAAACATTTTGCTTCATTTAAAAAATATTAGGTAGTATGATATGCCCATGTTAATGGCTGCCAAAGGATTCTGACAGATGATAATTGATGATAAGATGATTAAGTGCAGTGTATTTGTTGGGTCACTTCATGGCTTTGTTGCTGTTTCAGGGGCATTATGAACCAGGAAAACGTCACTGGTTGAAGGTAAAGAAGGATTATCTGAATGAAGGAGCAATGGCGGACACTGCTGACCTCGTAGTACTTGGCGCTTTCTATGGAAAAGGCTCAAATGGTCAGAAACGGCGGTCAAATCAAAATGGTTTTAAACAATAACTGAACCTTGCCAGACCATCAGTTTTGAAATATGTTTTTCTGTGTACCAGGTGGAATTATGTCCAGTTTCCTCATGGGATGCTACGACCCAGAATCTAAGAAGTGGTGCACTGTGACTAAGTGTTCAGGAGGCTATGACGATGCCACCTTAGCCAGACTGCAGAAGGAGTTGGACGTCATTAAAATTGGCAAGGTAAATCTCACAATTTAATAGAAAGTAACTCCATTGTCTTATCAGATTTCTGAAAGATGCATCTCATAAGTTTTCTATATATCTTGCTATCACAGGATCCAAGCAAGATCCCAGGATGGTTGAAGATTGTCAAGAACTATTACCCAGATTTCATTATCCGAGATCCAGAAGTAAGACTCTTCTTAATATGACCGAAGGGATGCTTAATGTTTATGTGCTTGTAATGTGAAATGAGCTTGATGAGACTCTGTTAAAAGCCTGGTTACAGTTGAGTATGTGATAGAAAAATGGCAATGAAGGAACTATATTGGCTTGTTATCTCTTTAACTCAGAAGAGTTTGTTTAATAGACCTTACAACATTTAAATGTTTAAGTTTGTACTGATTTGAAACTGTAGAAGTTTGTGTTGTGTATTGGACTATCAGGAATAATATCCTGTATGTCAATTTTTACAGAAAGCACCAGTGTGGGAAATAACAGGAGCTGAGTTTTCCAAATCAGAAATGCACACTGCAGATGGCATATCCATCCGCTTCCCACGATGCACTCGAATGCGAGACGACAAAGACTGGAAGACCGCCACTAACCTTCAGCAGCTCAAGGTACACTTGATTGCAAAATATTTGCATATTTGTATGCATTTTACATTTAAAATGCAGCCATGAACTGTAGGGGGTGCCATCAAGCATCTCAAAGATAATGTTAGATGTCATTTCATAGAATATTCAAAATAATAAATCAAAGTGAAATAAGTGGACACAAGCAAAAAATTCAAATATGACCACGTTTTATAAATGCATAGTATATACAAGGATGAGTCATTCACAGGAAGATCCATGTTTTTTGCTTTGACCACAGAATGTTTCATCAAAATGTTGGCGCTTTTCCACTGCATAGTATGGCACGGTTCAGTACAGCTCACTTTTGGGGGGTTTTCCACTGGGAACAGTACCTGGTCCCTTTTTTAGTACCACCTCAGCCGAGGTTCCAAGCAAGCCGAACCGTTACCAAAACGTGACGTGTAAACTCTGCTGGTCACTGATTGGCCGGAGAAAATCGTCATTACTGCGTCACGGAACTTGCGACACGAGACACAACAGACCCGCTAGATTTAAATGAGCACAGCCAGCGAAGGATCGGACACAACTTTTTTTGTTTGAAGAAACACACTTTTTTTTGTATTAACCAAAAATGGCTGTTTCGTGGTCTATTGAGGAAGTTTGAAGAATGAAGAACACCATTCCGTCGATATGCTCCATTGTTGTGTGTTTGTTTGTGGCGCATTTACGATGATGTCACGGCAGTAGAGGCGGCGCAACTATTACGGCACGTGAATAATAAGTCGTAGATCACTGAGAAGCTGCGCACTGAGTTTCGCGGTGATTCAGTGGCGCAGCTTCTCGGTGATCTACAGCTCTGTGTATAAGCTGGCGTTACTTTTAAAAACAGCTGACGGAGTTTTCCCGCTAATCAAAGAACCGTCTTTACTGATGAGATGCGCATAAAATACCATGCGATATATATCGCCCAGCCCTAAATCCCGCCCACTCTAAAGCTGTACTAAACTGCAGTGGAAATGCAAACCGAGCGGAACTGAGCCGTGCCGTACCACGCAGTGGTAAAGCGCCATATCATAACTTGATATTCTGGTAAATTGGCATATTTTTCTCTGATGTACGCCCAACTTCTCCTTTCATTTTGTCTGCTTAAACTCTGCCATTTACAATTGACTACAAGCTTGCATTTATTCATTAATTCATATATATATGCAGTATATATATATATACAATCATTAATTAAAATTGCAATTTTTTTTCCACATAGTACCATCCAAGTGTGACAAATTATATATATTTATATTATTATTATTTTATTTTATTTTCACACTTGGATGGTACTATATGAAAAAAAAAATGCTATTTTAAATAAATTATTTTCTGCAAACTGTTAGGTTTGTTTCTAAATCAAATATTTGAATTTTGTTTTACAGCTAATTTTTTTTTTTTTTTTTTGCAGGAGCTGTATCGAATTTCAAAGGAGAACTGTGATTTTGAGGTGACAGCTGGTCCGTCCAAAACTAGCCAAAATGACAAGAGCTCCTCCGGAGGTGAGAGTGGAGGAAGCTCTCCCTCTGTATCTCATGGAGGCTCCACAGCTAACAAGACCAGTAAGTGTTCACCATGAGCAGACTCTGTTTAGTCTGTAGTTGTCAAGTGTGACAGCTGGATCATAAAAGTACCATTTGAAAAAGTTCTTACGTTCTGTAATTGTTCCAACTGTTCAGACAATGGTCATACTCCCAAAGCAAAGGCAGTGAAAACAGAACCATCTTCTCCAGCAGTGAAGAGGAAATTACCCGCAGAGAAACAAGATGCCAAGAAGGTTTGTACTATTCAAACGTTTAAGGTCATGGAGAGGTTTTATTTATTATATTTAAATGTCTCTTATGCGCACCAAGGCTGCATTTATTTGATCAAAATGCAGTAAAACATTAATATTATCAAGATATTATCACAAATAATTTGAATAAACTGTTTTAATGTATTTTAAAATAGAATTTATTCCTATGATGGCAAAGCAAATTTTCAGCAGCCATTACTCCAGTCTTCAGTGTCACATGATCCTTCAAAAATCATGCCGATAGTAAAATATTCACTATTATCAATTTTGGAAATATTTGTGCTGCTTGCTCACTGGCCTAAACTTAACTTGGTGATCCCAAACTTTGAACACGGGTTTAGTCTGTCATGCCATGTCAAGGTTCATTTATCCTTTTTCAGATCACCTCTCAACTGAAACCCTGTGATCTTGTTCTATTTCAGATAAAAACAGAACCCGTTCACAGCAATGGACAAAGCAAATTGAACAGTGTTCGAACAACTGACCCAAAAAATGAAAAGGTTTGTTTTCTTTTCTTTTCTTTCCATTCTTTGGTTCCTCTTTTGTCCTTAAATTGCACCTATTGTGTTCCTTTTTTACAAGGTGTAATATAAGTCTCAGGTGTCCCCCGAATACGTCTGTGTAGTTACAGCTCAAAATAACCTACAGATCATTTACTGTATAATTTAGAAAATTTCTATTTTGAGTGGAAGCAGAAACTGGCTGTTTTTGTGCATGTCTCTTTAAATGCAAATGAGCTGCTTCTCCCCCACCCCCTTTTTCAGAAATAGTGCATGTTTTGATTATCACATCTATCATGCATTTAAAAGCAATTTCAGTTTAAACGTCTGATAATACGGTGTTCTAAACACATCTGTAGCATGCGCACAGAAAGCTAATGTCACATGCCATGTGAGTGCTAAACTAAGTTCTCTTTCCCTTGTCCTCTTCCTGCAGACACTACTGGACATTTTCACAGGCGTGAAGCTCTACCTCCCAGAGTCAGTGCAAGACTTTATGAAGCTTAGGCGCTACTTCCTAGCGTACGATGGAGATTTGGTGCCGGAGTATGACTCTGCTTCAGCCACACATACACTGGGAGAGCCAGAGGACGACCGTTCAGCCCAGAGGGTCACCTCCAAATGGATCTGGGAATGCATCCGAAAGAGGAGGGTGGTCCCTCCCTGCTGAATGAGGTACAGAGACTGCTGGAAGGACACTACCACAAAGCTCAGGCATTTTGTCCTATAATGACCGAGTTCATTAGAGAACAGCAAACCTGTTTCATCAAACCCGGAGCTACAGCAATAAAGAGCTGAATTAACTTTTTCTAACCAGAGTCTCAATTTCATGTTTTTGTTAGCTTTACCACATTGTGGTATTACACACATTGTACTAGAAAACTGTCTGTTTTCAAGTTTGTTGGTTTTGACATTATTTCTCAATATGGATTGGATTCCCATATTCATCTTTTGTTTTTAAACCTTGGTGTCACTGACCAGTGCTTGCCACTCATGTCATAAGCTTATTGTTCAACGAGGTCAATCACTGATTTTGATGACTTTATGATACAGTGTCATTTTATTTGATTTGAAAAGGATGTTTGTACGGAGTATGCTCTTGGGCCCAGGATGAGTGATTAACAATACAATAGTAACAGCCATAAGGCATGATTGTGGAATGAATAATTGCGTAGAGTAAATTGGGTAAGAGCCCTTTAGCTTAGTAATGGTAGTTGTGTGTAATTTCAACTGTTTCAATCATTCTAATTAAAACAACCCTTTTATGCACAAAGAAATTGATTTGTACCTGGATTGTGGGCACACAACAGGGAACAGCAATTCTGTTCTCCAACATGAGTGATTGTCGGAGTGTGTGTGTATAACACAGCATGTTTTTTTTCTTGTCTAATCAGTCATTTTTGGAGTTACACTGACACACAGAGGTGAGATGCAGAATAATGCAAAAAATGTATTTTGTTTTTCCATTGAAAATGGTGAGTAATGTGCATTTTTACTGTCGGTACTGAGGAATTTCATTTAGAAACTAAGGTGCCAACATTATGGAAATGTTTTTAAGAAGAAAAAAAAAAGAATGCTAGGTCTTTTTGACTTGATTAAACCGTACATATTCAAAAACATTCATTCAAGTGCAGAACGTCCCATCACTTGGGGTCAAAGACCACAACAGAAACCGTCTGCAGAGATATGAAACATATTTACACTAAATATACTAACTCTAAATATAATATTCTATATATAGTCTGTCTGAAATCAAAAAAAGGACAGCCATTCGTGTTGTAACTGAAAACACTGGAACTTTTTTTTTTGTCAAGGGGTACTTCTTTCCTCTTGTTTCCTCTTGCTTGAAATTGAGGTTCTCCTCTCTTCAGACCAGCGACAAAGATCAAACTCCTCTACAAGATGACAAGCCTGAAGATGATCAAAAACAACAACGACCTTAAATACAAGTAACGTCCCATGTCATCAGTTCCGACTAAGTAAAGACTTTTTTGGGTTATTTTTGAATATCAGGATAATTTCCCCCAAAATCCACCTGTCGTGATGATTTAGTCAGGGTTGCGGTCCGTAAGGATGAAGTCTCTGTGTCTTCAATTCTCTGCAGGAGCACACGTGTGCGCGGCACATGACTCCATGACTGTCCCAGTCCAGCCTTCAAATGCCCATTACCATCTTTGGTCACATGGTTTGTCACCTACAGTGCAAGATTTCACGGTACCAGAATTTATTTTAAAACACTTCTCAGCATCTAGTCATACACTTTATGCAGATGAAATGAAAGTGCGACCGTTGTTTATCAGATGCTACAGTTGTTTATGAAGTGAGGTAAACTGGTTGAATGTGAGCTTGCAGATGATTAAAGAAATCGGTCTTTTTCTAATACTCCAACAAAATAAGAATCTCTTTATGGGTTCATTTTTATTATGATGTAACGTGCACTTAAATTCACAAGGTGAATATTCATTTTATGCCAAATTACAGTACTTTCATATGATATTTTGACCAAAACGAGCAATATTTATTCACATAAGCCTTCTGCAGGCTTGAACCCACAATTTTGAAATTCAGTAATAATTCCTTTTTGTTTGTATGTAACAGGAATTAGAAAGGCGTATACCAATACAGCGATGTTGAAGTCTTTGGCGATCATCTTCAGCTCCCCAGCAACTTGCATCAGCAAGGACATACCTGATGCAAAGCAGCAGCACTACTGTGACATCTGATGCATAATAAGCTAATTAGAACAGAACATTATGATGAGTGTTATGCAATACTTTAAACAAATACCCTCATTCTGTTTCCCTCCGAGCAGGGATGAGAGCACGGCAGAGACTGAATCCACCATCAGCGCTTTGACTGAACCACCTCCAACACACGCCTAGGGAACATTCGAGAGTTCTGCTACAAACAAACACTTATATCAACAGATTTATAAAAACCACAATACTTACCTTCTGAAGGCCGTTTGATCTGAGATCTTGAAGACATGCGAGCAAAGAGAAGACATCAAATACCCTGAACACCTTGATTTTCTGAAGTGCCTCCATCTATGTATTGAAAAGGAACAACATAACCTCTGTAGCACAGTATGATAGAATACTTTATGACACAAATCTGTTCTTTTGGAATAGTTGAGCATGGAAGCACTACTAATTACTAAATGTTATTCACCTGCTCCTCCGTATTAGGGGTCTTGGTTTGTAGCATCTGAAGTAGTCTGTTCGCACACACACCGCTCTTTGTGTCAATGTAAAACACAGTCTGCTTCAGCTGGTGGGATATATTAACTGCAACACTAAAACACACCTACAAAGGGATCGAGACACACAGAGCGTTACTCAACACTCACCCGATTCGCCCACCCAACCTTAACAGGTAATAAATGCAGGCTAGATTTTGATATTGTAGAGCAGGATCAAGAAACAAAAGAATTTCAGGGACAAAAGATCACCTGTGTTTTTCCACTCCCCGGACTTCCTGTCAGCTCAGTTATTTCCCCCGTGTACAGCCCGGAATCCAACAGCTTATCCAAACTGAAGACAAAATAGCACAGTTTATAATACCATTCAATTAAAAACCATAACCCCATAATAACCATTTTTTGGTTAATTTTAAAGAAGTCACTAAGGCTGCATTTATTAATTAAAAAATACAGTAAAGATAACAGTATTGTGCATTATTACATTTCAAAATATTCTATTTCTAAATATTATTTATAATTAATAATATTTTAATATTATATCATTTAATACATTTGAATAGCAAATCTTAGATGATCTTTCAGAAATTAATATGCTGAAGAAACATCTTATCTTTAAATTGGGAAAAGTTACGCTGCTTAATATTTTTGTGGAAATTGTGATTTAAAAAAAATATATATTTATTATTAATACAAATAAAACAAACATTTATTTCAAATGGAAACATACAGGTCTCTACTGTAACTTTTGATTCTGAAATGCATCCTTGTAAATATTATTTTCTTTTAAAAAATGGCCCCAAACTTTTCAGCTATGCAAATATATTATACTATCTTTTGCATTTATTATTAGGACCTGGGATTGCCAGTGGACAAAATTGCAGTAGAGCTCAAGAGTTCCTCATAGAGATCAGCTCCGGAGACAGGAAAAGCTGTGTATTGAGCCAAGAGCACACGTCGAACAGCTACTAGAGCCTGAAAGATAACATAAACAGTATTTAGTTTGCTAACTTTTGTTTAGTTTAGTTACACACTGTCTCTGATGGATAGTGGTAAATAAAGGTGAGGCCTGAATAGGCGTCAGCAGGCGAAACCTGGCGAACTAAAAATGATGTCATTACACATACCTTGTAAGACAATGAACACTTTTGTGCAAGTTCTTCTGGGTTGCTTGAAACAAAATCTTCAACTGAAAAAATTAAACAAGTAGGTATTAAAAGGTCACAGGCAGTCATGGAATAAAGAATACTTTATTGATTCACATAATGGACAACTAGTGTTTGAGCAGCAAACGTACGTGTCATTTTTGTTGGAACACACTCTTTTTTTATATACAACAAACAATTTATTCCCAGTCAAACTCAACTCAGTTTTTTTTTTCTTCATTATTTAAAAATATTTCCCCCTCCTCAGAGGCCAAAATAACATTGGTTGTCTGACAGGTTTCTGCCATGAATTTCGTAATCAAAGCAATCATATGGCTCCTGAAAACACTGAATAGATCTCATATTTCACATGGAATTATTTTATGCTGCTTGTATGGGTTTTAGTCAATTATAAGGCAACATATTTATTAATTTTTTTTGCAATGTTATTCATCTTACTGTGTCTTTAAACGAAATAATTTGTTGGGTTTTGGAACAATTTGGGATTTGTAAATAACTACAGAAGCATAAAATAGGCCTACATAATATACAGATACATAAGTCCAACACAATAAAAAACAACCCAAGACATTTACACAGTAAATAAATCTAACCAGAAAAAATAATGTTATATTACTGTGGGAGATGGTTTAAACTACTACTGCATTCTTGTTAGAGTAATAAATATGCAATGCACTGTTTACGCTAGAAAATGTTGCAATTGAATAATCATTGGCAACACCTGTTTTGATATCCTCTGAATGTAAGGCTTTAATGAATTCCTTGTTTATTCCAGGGCAGATCCCTTCTCTCAAGATCACCATGACTCTCTAGACAGAGTTTAAGAACACAATAGAGAACAATGTTAATAAAAAAAATTACACGAGAATTCAACGCTGCGTTAAACGTCTTAACAACAAAATACTTGATTTTCTCACCAGATGGCTAGAAAACCCATCAACATTCTTATGTTCTTCTCATCAGGGTTCTTCTGGGTGTATTTACGTATTAGGAGACGTCTTCACGATTGCTGCCCGCCACATTTCAACTCTAGTAAGCGAGCAGAGCGATTGACAGGAGGACCGTCTAATCACAGCCTCCGTCGTTATTGCCTCAGCCAATAACAATATTTTCACTTGTGCTAAGCCCCGCCTTGCGTGATCGGGGCGTGCGCAGAGAAGTGAAAGTAACGCGATTGGTCCTGCTGGGTCCCAAACACAGAGGAAGACATCTACAGTCAGTTTCCGTCAACCTCTATAGACGCAAAGGCTAATTAAAACCGTGTTTTGAGAATACAGCACGCGTGCAAATAATGGGAAGGAGTGTTGTGCACTCTTATACCGCTGTCAGCTGTGTGTTTGTCGCTCAGGCCCGTTAGGCTCGAGTCTGTTAGCTTTAGCCGCCTGCAGCTGTCGTACGCACGCACGCACTCACGGGGGCAAAATGGTGAGTTTGAGATTTTCAGCTTGTTTTACGTTAATCGGTTAACCGGTTGTATTTGTGTGTTTGGGAATGGTTGCGTAACTAGTTAGTCGCATAGTTGTTCGCGTTGCGTGTTGCCAGATTGAGCTGTTTTTGTGGGAACTGTAATGATACGTGATGTTCAGGTCGGAGCTCGTAGCTAACACAGCCTGTGTGTCAAAACACAGTGAGTCTCCTGCCTTCACTGCATTTATAGCTGCTACAGACCCGTCAGTGATGCCCCACAAATACTTTTTATGCGATCCACTGGAGTTTGACTTGTAGCCGTAGTGTAGATTTGACAGCTAACGTTAGAAATGCGCTGCAGACTATGACTAAGAGGTTGAGAGAGTCAGGCCGTCATCGTCAGTCTAAAAAGGGCAAATATGATCCATAAATCTTATTTGCAAAAACAGGGAAGCAATTCGTAAGGAAATTAACGATTATGATTTTTTTATTTCCTTTTAATTATTTTATTTAATAATGTTTATTTTACAACAAGAGATTTAAAAAAAAAAAATACTCACCTAAGAAGTCTGTTGTCAGTTCTTGAGGCCATTTCTAAATTCAGCAGAACAAGTATAGGACCTATCAAATCAGAAATACGATTTATGAATTGACATTTTTGGGAAAGGTCTGTTTACACAGACAATTTAATGAATGCACACGTCTTGAGGGTACATTAATCAATAAAATGTGTGGAGAAATAATTTAAAAACATATATATATATATATATATATATATATATATATATATATATAAATTTTACCACTTATAAAGTCCATAAAAAAAACATTTTCATTTCACAATGTTTTTAAAGACTGACAGGAAAGACCCACAAGCATGGGTGATAGATCTTTCCTGGTGCTAACCTTCATAGGCTGACAGTGGTACCTCACATTCAGGATGGGGCAAGACAGTTGAAATCACTGGTGTATGTGTCATCGACGCCTGTGTGATGAAAGAGCAAAGAGACTCCTGGGATTGAATGGACCCCCGAGTGTCAGTGCCCTCCCCTAAATATTTGGAGGGGGGTCCGTAGAAGTGCAAATGTGGCAATACGACAGGGGTGGGCTTCTGCTGTGCCCCCAAAGTGATCACGGCCACGTGGCAGCATGCTCCCACTCGTGTATGGGGCAAGTTTCCGTTAAACAGCTGGAAATGGCAATTAGCGAAGAGAGCCGAGTG
>JAUCMU010000097.1:19570195-19580952 GCA_032275025.1 Enteromius treurensis | reverse complement strand
CCAGAGTGCTCAGGACCTCAGACTGGGTCGAAGGTTTACCTTCCAACAAGACAATGACCCTAAGCACACAGCTAAAACAACCAAGGAGTGGCTTCACAACAACTTTAACATTAACCATCCAACTTGACAGAACTGGAGGGGCTTTCTCAAAAAACTCATGGTTGTATTAGATCAAAAGTGTGCTTCTACTAAATACTGAGCATTATATTTCAGTTTTTCTTTAATAAATCTGCAAGAATTCTGTGTTTTTCTGTCAATATGGGGTGCTGTGTGTACATTGAGGAAATGTTTTTTACTTAAATGATGAGTGAAAAATGTAATGCTTTCCATACCTACTGTGTGTGTGTGTGTGTGTGTATATATATATATATCTTTTTCTTTTTTTTGCCACATCATATATTGTAGGTTTTCATGTCTTTATTTTCTCTGTAAATTATTAATTTTTTGTGTGCTGAGTAACTAAGAAATAAGTGTTTAAGGGGATTGTTCAGCCTATAATGCAAATTTGCTTTTAATTTACTCACTCTCAGGGCATCCAAGATGAAGATTTTTAGAGTTAGTAGAACAGTAAAGAAAATTATTTGTTCACTCCCCAGTCTTTGATGTCTTATAATTTATGCAAGTCAACGGCTTCTGGCACTTGAAAGACAAAAAAGCATATATCGGCAAGACAAAATGAATACCTGTGGCTCCTCTCGATATTTTGAAGTCTGGTGAAGTTAAATGATTGACCTGTGCAAAAAAAACCCAGAACGTCATCTGTGATACATAGCCTCAGTCAAATGTACTGGAGCGATGTCCAGTTTGCAAAAGAAACATTCTTTTGAATGAATCTGTTCACTCAGACTGAAGAACTGAGTTGATGTTACTTCATGTTGGCTATGAATTACAGGAAAAAATGCTGTAAATAATGTTTATTGTTTTGCACAGACCGATGTTTGGCTTCATAAGACCACAACATATCATCAAGAGCCACGGGTATTAATTAGGTCTTGGCTGACGTGTTTGACTCATGTGCTGCTAGCTTTGACCTGCATTTTATGAATTACCAAGGACCTTGGTTCAGCTAAAATTTCATTTACTGTTCTATTGAGAGAGAGAGAGAGAGAAAAAAAAGGGAAAACTATCCCTTTAACGGACTCAGACAGCTGAAGTAAAACAAAAAGAACATACACAGAAGGCACATGTAAGACATGCAAGTATGTTTGTGTTACATAACTGAGACTAATCAGAGTTTCCTTAAAAATAAGTGACTCATAAATTGTTTTGGAAATCCTCTGCAGGCAACCACCTCACTGTGTCCCAGAGACCTACAGCAATGCCACATCCTGGTACAAGATTTTCACCACAGCACGAGATTCAGACACGAAGTACACACAGGAGTACAACCCGTTCTGGTGTTACAAAGGTGCCGTTGGGAAGGTGTATCACACACTGAATCCCAAGCTCACTGTCATCGTTCCAGATGTGAGCGTTGTTTTGTTTTTTTGTTTTTTTTACTTGTGTAATGCCTTGCCAAAGTACAGTATTAATAGCAAAAAAAAAACACCCAAGTAACCACACAGAAACACACAGACATATAGATCCTGTTTTTACCTGCCAGCTAGAGGAAAGGGAAGCTAACGGTGAGTTATAATCTGTGTGTTGCCTACTTCAGTGAACAAGTTTCATTGCATCTGCTTACACATGTGATTGTTTCTGCTGCTGCTTCACCTACTTTTAATGCAAACAGTCAGTCCTCAAGCATGTGTTTTCTTTCCGGATAGGACGATCGCTCTCTCATTAACCTGCACCTCATGCACACCAGCTACTTCCTGTTTGTGATGGTCATCACAATGTTCTGCTATGCAGTCATCAAGGGCAGGCCTGGCAAAGTTCGACAGAACAACTCAGATTTCTGTTCAGAAAAGGTAAGGTTTGGTAAATGAGATCTGTGTGCTGGAGGAGTTGTGCAGTTGCTGACATGTTGATGTCGTCATCCAGCTCCAACAAACAAGTGTACCAGTTGAATACTAAAAAAAGCCTGTTTTTCTCCCAGGTGGCCTTGTCTGCGGGATAAATGGGGGTGAAGGTGAACATCTGAACCGAAGCATATCGGAAAGGGAAGTGAGAAAACTACACGTTGCCTACTGAACCCAAGAGAAGGGTGCAAAAAAAAAAAAAAAAAGCTCTGTGAATGCATTACTCTGCAATGTTGGGTCACTCCAACCAAAGACTTTTAAGTGCCTGTATCTACTGTGTAAATAATGATAGGACTCTTAAATTCAGTACAGAAGCAGTTTGCCTGAGCTTCCCCCTGCACCCTGTGCCATCCTATAAATGTTCAGTATATCCAGTTTCAACAGGCTAAAAACGTTCTGTTGGAGAATATCACCTCCACTAAATCTGATCCCTTTCACGCTCGCTCTGTGTTCTTGATCAGATCACTTCCTATGACATTTGATTTCTCCGGAGGTGACCTTTGCCTTTTCATTCCTCTCATGTCTTTGTCTTAACCGAAAATCTCGTATGTGTCCATTGCAGATTCTGCAATGGCATCTCTTTTGAGTCCTCTTTGAGGATGGGCAGATGCGTGGATCTCTGCCATGTACCATGATCAACCTGCTGGTGAGTTCCACTAGATATGACAGTACGACGTGCTTCTTTTATCATCGAACCCATGCCGGTTTTATTGTGAACGAGACTAAATGAGATGCCCAAGTGGCGCTTGAATTAATTCCTTTTTAAAAGCAAATAAAACCACAAAACATCTTATTCAGAATGTCACCATGTCAGTGAGTGGAGATAAAATGCCTGTTCTTGGATTGAAGGATTTGTGACGCAACGATTAATGGCTTTGGGCTTTACGTCTCTGTTTCTAGACACTTCAAATGAATGTATTTGTAAAATCAGCAAATTAACAGCAGTGATGCAGCATCGATCTCTTGTGCATTTAACATTGTAGTTTAAAAAAAATGGTAATCATTATTGTAGATATTTCTTTTGTAATCACATTACTTTCCAGGTTTGTTCTTTTACATCCATTGTGTTTCTTGCCTTTTTTATTGTTTCGTTTCATGCCCTCATTTGATACTTAAGCAATGTTTCGTTTTAATCTTAGTGCAATATCTGATCTGTCTTTTTGCCTTCCGAACCTTATTTAGTTATTCTTATTGTCGTTAGGTTTTCGTTTCCACCCAATGAAATACATATCATGCGTCATATCGCATGAGACGTATTACGAGAGAGTGCTTTCCTCCTCTGTTCTGTCTAGTTCAAGCTTTTAAGCACCTTTTTCCTCTCCACCTACAAAGTTCATTGCTCTTTAGCGACAAACCCATTTTCCCATCATGCCTTGCTTAATTACAGCTCTCTTAAGCTGCATCAGTCACGGTTCATCAGCACTCCCCTTCTTTCGCCCATAATAAACAAGCATCCAACCACTAATGTGCCTTTGCACTGTCTCCCCCATATTCACCACACTGTCTTTGACCGGTACAACCTGCTGTGTTCATTTTGATGTACTGCTCACACTGACTCCCTCCCCATTTCATCCCATTTGGAGTCAAAACTAGTTACGGTTGGGAAAGATTGGAATTAATTTGTGCTTTTTCTGTTTATGCATAAGAGCAAATGCTTGTTTTACTCGCCATATCCATCCTACAATAACTAGTTTGATAGATTTTCGAGGTAAAAAAATTCTTTGAATAGCAATATCTTGCATTTGGGATGTTTATTTGTAAGTTCGACTGATGCGTTTGTGCTTTTTTTTTTGAGACCCTTGCTCACGTCTAGTTTCTTTTTGGGATCGTGAGATGAGTTGCTGTAGGAGCCTTTCTGATCGCGAGAGCATTCTGTTTCATAATGCATCATTTCTGCGCTCATTAAAGTTGGCCTTTCAGTGCTGCTGGAGGACAATGGAAAATGACAACAAATTCCATGGATGCTGCCTGACGCTCAGATCATATTGATCTTCCCCTCCTCGTCCTTCCCTTGGGCTCGTAGCATTTGAGTGAAGTGTCTTTGTAAGTGGTAGAAGGTCCTTTCCTTGTCTGAGCTTGTGGCGCACACTCGCCGGATTCCTCGTGTTGGCGAGAGGCGTCGCGAGCCCTTCGACTCGTCATGATGCATGATTGTAAATGTTCTACCTGCTGACCTGTTTGTATGAGGACAATCCCTCTGTTTTTGTTCTGTTTGTAAGATATCGTAGGCACATGCTTTGCTGAATAAAATCTGAGAAAAATGACTTTATGTCGTTGGTGTTTTGTCTTCATAAAGAACTGTTTCATGGTTTTTCTTGCTTTATGGTAACACTAATTTAATCTAAAATTGTCTTTTGACTTATATTACAGAACACGGGTAATAATGAAACAATGTAACATTCATTAGTGGAAAATGGTTTGCTTTAGAACGTGTCAGAAATTGAAGTGGTTGGTTTTGTGTGGAGAGCATGACGGATGCACTCTTTTCTGCTGAAGGCCATCTGGGGATAACTATTTGTATTTTCTGTCAATAACAGATTTGATTGCTGCTGCAGCCAGTTTACCTTAGGAACGAGAGCCTGACATTTCAGCATTTTTTTTACTAAAAAGCAAGAATAGTTTGAATATTTATTGTTGGAACTGTGTTTGTCAGTCTTTTTTCTTCCCTTAGTCAGACACATTTTAAAAGTTTTAACTAAAAACAACTATTGCCCAATAAAAATTTTTTTATGTTTTAATGTTTTAAAAATAGAAATTGTTGAAAGTTTAAACTTTCCATTTGAAGTCTGCTTTCATTACATTATGGGGTAATTTATTAATGTAATGCAAAACAAAATTTTCACCAGCCATTACACCAGTTTTCAGTGTCACGTGACCCTTTAGAAATCATTCAAGTATGCCGATCGGGAGAACCGCATATTGTACCCAATAGTGTTTTCTATAGGCCTGTTCCCTGAACATAAAGGTAATATCTTATTTATGGAAATTCATGTATTTGAATTTATAGATTTAAAACATAAGGATCCCATCTCAGGAGAAGCCTGTTGTTTAAGACGTTTGAACAAAACCCCCACGCAACCTGCAGGCATAAAACATACACCTGTCAGTGCTGTTTTTTGTTTGTTTTTTTAAATACCCCAGGGACAAAAACATTTAATTGGTGGCATACTATGCTGCTTTCCAACTGTTTCCTCCTGTGCGTGCGCATGTGTGTGTGCTGTCTGTACTTTTTTCACAAGCCCCTGTTGCTAAGATACCCAGGACAGACACTGGCCTCTTGGCAGGTAGCAGTTCACCACTGATCTGTATAATGACTGGATCGCTCAATACGTTCTTCTAAACATTTACAGTTAGCCTGCTGCACTATTACAAAATTATATAAACAATGAACCCAACTTTTTAATAAGCAGGGGTAATTCCCCACTTTAAAAATAACCGTTTACATGCATAGGTTGTTTGCATTATAATAATGTGCAGGGATACTTCGGATTTGTATTTTCGTGTTTAGTTGTACGATAGAGTTAAATAATAATAAAAAAAATTACTGATTAATTGCACTTCCTCTTTTCACCTTGGACACTTGTGCGCGTTTGCCGGGTGGGAGCACGTGGTCAGCGCTCCAGCATCTGCTGTGGTAGGAAGGTGTGACCTCGGATTTTCCCCTCGCTCTCTTTTTGCAGAGTTGGAGATAAACTACTGCGTGGCTGTCCTCCAAAGCGGCCATCAAACCTCCAAGCACACGCTCCCTCTCAGTAAACACCTTCACACCATTATCCACGGAATTACCTTGTTTTCTGTGACACCTGCTACCTTTTTTTGGGTGTGCGCAGCTTTGACTCTGCCAATGGGGGTTTGTGTCCGATAGCTAAGAGGCATTTGGGAAGAAAATAAATAACTTCTACTGGTTGTTTCCATTGGAAACATCACGTCTCAAGGTAAGGCATGCTGCTGCTGCTGCTGCTGTTCAGACCATCTGTTTGTTTCCCTTTATGCTGCTTGGCTGGGAATAAAGCAGTTGTTTTTAAACTGTATTATTGCGATACTTTCAGTTAGTCAAGTGCATCAAATAACATAATATTAAACCATGTAAGACCAAGCAAATGGGGCCAGAAATTTCCTTCAAACTAGCTTTACTTGATTCACCTGCTCTCAATGTGTTGTTGAAGTCATCTTTCTTCAATTTCACACAGGTGTTCTAGCCTAACGTTACAAGTTCACTCTGAACATTAACCAAAGTGTCGCAAAAGTTTTATTTCTGTTGTTTTGTCACTTAAAGCTAAACTTATTTTGTGAAATGTTTTGTTTAAAAGTGACTTTAAAAGTGAATTTGTGCAATTATTAAACAAGCTAGTTTAGGGAAGTTATAGGGTGCATTTGAAAGTCATTTTATGGAATAATGCCGAAGTTACCCTGCAAAGGCAGCACAGAAGTGCTTCTGAAGTGGCATATGGCTGTCTTTATACAGACTGTTCAATGCTTTAGAGCGTTCCTATGTGTTATGCCAAGTTTACACTGCGAAGATAACCGAGTCACTAATGAAGTGGCATTTAGATATCTTTACACAAACATTTATCTTTACACTTTAATGCTGCTCAGAGATGGCATAAATGCATTTACAATAATGCCTGTACACTTTGACTGAGAGAGACTGAGGTAGGCACAATTTGGTCTGGCTTTTATGCAGTATTGTCTTTACACTGAACAGCATTAACTAGATATGCTTTTTTTATACTATGCCAAAATTACATATTTCAAAGGTGGTACAGAAGTGGCATATATGTCTCTTTACTCAGACTCTTTAATGCTGCTTGGAGGTGGCTTTAATGTTGTATACTTTCATACTAGGGACTGAGGTGGGCCTGAACAGGCGTAATTTAGTCAGATTTTTAAGCTTTAACTCCGATGCTTTTTCTGACACTTCATTAAGATGCAGTCTATGCAACTGCTGACCACCAATTCAGCTTACTTGCATGACCACCAGTGAACGTACATACCCCACAAGACATTTTACAATGTAATCATCCCATAATATTCTATTCTAAACAGTTTAGTGCTGCACCAGACCTAGTGAATGAGATTACTGTGATTTATACTGACCGCTTGTAAAGGCCAGGTCAATAGTAAAGCCTTTAGCCTCTAGCACCTGAGGCCTGTCTGTTTAGTTGTACCACCGTCACTCTTTTGTTTCTTTATTCAATCTCTGTAATCAGGAGCAGGATGTTTTGGATGAATTGTACTCTGGTCATGTGACCTGATCCATGGCAAGAGAGGCAGCAAACCTGGTCTGAGATCAGTGTAATCAGGAGTTTCCTCCTCCTCCTTATTTCCTCTACTCTTACTTTCTCATGCTGAGTGACGGTCAGAGTAACGCCACTTTATCTGTTCTCTTGGAAGGTAAACACTCTTTCTTGTGTGTCTGTTCCTTTTTGCTAAATGCTTTTAGGTGGATTAGATTTGAATGGATGCCAGAATGTTGACATCTTAAAAAGAAGCCTTGCCTGGACTAAGAAACATGTAGTTAATGTAATAAGGACTCTACTTGCTTACCTTTTTTGTTTTCTGTGCCATTTAGAATGAGCAAGAGGATATGGGTGTTTTCTTTAAGGGAATGGATTGGTGGATTGGTCATTTTGTATTCCAGGTTAACAACAGAAGTTAGAGTGTGAGTGTTTTGTCTGAATGAAATCTCTACTGATTATCGGTCAGGGTTTTTCTACAGCGTTTGAAATGCAAATGGGAGAAAGTACTCACGAACTTGGAGACTGTTTTATATCTGTCATCTTCAAATAAACACCAGGGTTTGCTGTTTGTAGTTTGCTAGACTTTTTCTTTCTTTAGTAATAGTGTTATTGGCTTAGGAGGAAATGCTATACGTATCCTGTAAGTCTGCTAATGTAACCAAATGGTTTGTTGGAGCTGTTGTCTTCTGTGCCTGAGGCCTGTGCTGCAGAGCCAAATACAGAGCAGGAGTTCTCGTGGAAAGGTAAATAGACTTGGCCTCGCTTATCCATTAAGGTGTAGATTGGGTTTGTGTTAGAAAGAGAGAGATGGTGAAATAAGCCAGTGCTTCAATTGACTTAAACCTATGCAAAATGCGTTATATGGGTTTGCTGTATAGAAATATAGAACATTTGAAATTAAATTTAGGATGGTTTCAACAGCAAATATCTAATCCATTTGTTTTACCACAACATGAAAAGATCTGTTGAACAAGATTTTGTTTTAGAGATGTAATTTTGCCATTGCTTTCCTGTAAATTTAATTTCCATTTAAAATATTATAATTTATGTATGTTAATAATAATAATAATAACAGCAATAATAATAATAAATAGTATTATTACTACTACTACTACATAGGGGTGGGAATCTTAAGGCACCTCACGATCCGATACGATTCCGATTCTGATTCTGGGAGTCACGATCCAATTCCAAAACAATTCTTGATCTACTTTTTTCACCCCAATTAATTCTTCTGCTGTGCAAATACATCTTTAGAACTTTAAATCTTAACCAATGTTTAAGTTTCTATGCTTTTTGTTTATATATGAGATATCTGTGTGAATCTTGATTTCACAATTCAGTTAAAAAATTTTAAGATATGTCAGAGCAAGATATTTTCAGTTGAAGCAGTTCAAACATGCATTTTAGTCTGTGAAACCAGGAGAATATCACATTCTCCTTCGATATTACTGCACATGGCTACATTTTAAATCAAATTTATTTTGTGCAAAATTATTATTATTTTTTTTATCATTATATAAAGAGGTTACTCATCATATAGACAGGCTATTAACATAACAGTGCTGTCTGAGTATGCAAAAGTTTACAGAAATGGTTTTGACTTTTAATAGTTGGAAAACATAACTGATGGTGTGCACATCAGTTTCGTATAAAAGCATTTGAAAATGCAAGTGCATTAAACCTCAGCTTCGATCAGCCGCTTCAGGACAAAGCGCACGTGACTGTCAGTGACGAAGTCTGTCAGCGCGCAGGTTTCGTGCATATAATACAAATGCATTCCAAACGGTATATAAAAAAACATATCTAAACAATATCTAAAGTAAAACGCGACGGATGGTCGCACAGAATGTGCACGTGTCTCAGCGCAAATTCTGTGCAATGAACCCCGGTCGTGCCGAGCGAGCACATATATGCGAGAAAAAGAATCGATCATGAAATATTCATAATTTTTTTTCTCCCATCCCTACTACTACTATAAAAAATAATCGTGAACGTAATTATTATTATAATTTTTGTTGAATTTATAAATAGTTTAAATGTAGAATTTAGCTAATTCTAGCATACAAGTGCAAAAATGAGCACCAAGACTATATTATGATGAGTTATTTATTGTATTATCAAAGACTGTTATGGTATCAAAATATTTATAATTTTAATATTATTGGTTTTTTCCCCCTTAGTTCATTGAATGTGCTTGTAACTCCTCAATTATTAAATAAATAGGATCCATGTGGTACCAGAACAGATTTCTTTCATTCCATTTAAGAAAGTATACTTTTATATTCATCATAAGGTGTTATTTTAATGACTATGTTAGACTGCACAATATGTCTTCGTGTCTGAAACTGTCATTTGGCAGGTGTTGTGAGATGAATAATCCAGTAATCAGTTGAGCCACGTCCTTCCACTTTTACATAATTAAATGTAAGCTCCATCATAACAAACAGCTAACACCTGTCAAGGTTGTTACAGCGACTGTGACGTTGAAGTTGAGTGCTTATTATATATTTATATTCACGCACGGAAACAATTACATTCTCAGACCTACTTTATATTGCTACTGTTGTTTCATACTTTAATTTACCTGAATATTCTCATAATGGTTTTTGTGTTGTCATTCTGATCTGTTACAGCTTCATAGTGAAACATGACAGATACCATGTTTGGCAGTGAGAATGAGCACTGGGTCTGTCCCAATGACAGACAACTAGCGCTTAGAGCAAAGTAAGTTTGTTTGTTTACAATCTGCTGTCACTTTTCAAATCGCCCAGTCTGATGAGTGTGTTGGAAACGACAATGGTAAGGATTGATGCCTATTTGTCTCGTTTATGTGTTTGTATTCCTTCCAGGTTACAAACCGGCTGGTCCATCCACACTTTTCAGTCAGAAAAACAGAGGAAAGCTCAGACACTTGAGAAAAGAGAGCTGGATCTCATCATGAGTGTCATCCACCGCGCTGAACAGCTCGAGTTCATTGAGCAACACCGGATTGGGTGAGACTTTATCAGTCTGCATCACATTTGTGCAATTTCATGGCCTTTTCTGCTTTGTCACACAATGTCCTGTCTTTTGTAACTTTTAGATTGTATATGTGTTTCAGGCGTTTAGTGGAGCGTCTGGAGAACATGAGGAGATCTGCTGTGGGAAATGGCCTGTCACAGTGCCTGCTGTGTGGAGAAGTGTTTGGTCTGCTGAGGTCTTCGTCCGTCCTCTGTTTGGACTGCTGCATGGTACAAACTGCTCTAAATGTTCTAAACATCATGTTTTCTAGCCTTCACACTCAATGCTTTTTGCAAGTATACTTAGTCATTTTAACGTAGTAATGATCTATGGACTCATGCAGTAATTTTAGGATGCCACATAGTGGCAGCAAAGATCTGTATATTTAAGGATAGTCCAGAAGTCATTTTTTACATATGCGTGCTGTGCACAGTCCATGTGCATATGCTATATACTGCAGTTAAAAAATTATTCAAAAACTTAAAGGTGCCATAGAATGATTTGAGAGAATATTTTAAATTGTTCTCTGATATGTACATAGAAGGTATGTAAC
>JAUCMU010000097.1:19545801-19557836 GCA_032275025.1 Enteromius treurensis | reverse complement strand
ACTAGATAAATAGACAATTTTATGATGTAGGGCGAAAATGAGCTTCCCCTATTTGACAGACCAGTAGCCGCCACTGAGATATATATATATTATACAGTACAAAAGTCAAAAGTTTGGACACCTTCTCATTCAATGTGTTTTCTTTATTTTCATGACCATTTAAATTGGTAGATTCTCACTTAAGTCATCATAACTGTGAATGAACACATGTGGAGTTACCTGTCGACACTTCACTAGTACTGCGTCTGCTAAGATGTTATGGGAAAAACTCCTTTTTTTCCTCTTAACTGAAGCCTTTTTTAATGACGCAGTGATTAAAAAACGCACTGCCAACTGGACAAACCAATCAGTTGGCCGCCATGCTGCACCAACCAATGGTCGCGGCTCCGAGCGGTTTTATTCCCCTCGGTGGATAAAAGCTGTAAATAACTACAGAGCGGGGCAAAGTCTAACCACGGCCGGACCACCCCACAAGCTGCTCTGTTTCTGTCCTCTACCTCGCAAATTCCAGGTATGACACACGATATAGCTGCAATAAATGGGTTCGTAAAAGTGCCCCTGCAGCGCTGTTTTTGCGCACCCAGAAAAAAGGCGCGAATGGACAGGCTGCTTCACAGTCGAGTCGCGCTCGCTGACTCTCTCACGCCCTCATGTTTCTCCCCTCCCGGTTCCCGGAGGTGAAAACTGTGTATTCGTGGTTGAGATTGAGTATGCTTGAGTGAATTATGCCGACACAATGCATCGCCTCACTATATGCAGTGTGTCTTACATGTGAGGATTAGTGCACCTCGTTGGCGAGCTGCATGATCCTTCTAAGTCATCTGAATGGGACGCCGTCACAGACAGCTCTACATTGTTTGTGTGGGCATCGGTTTTCAGTACGGATATGTCAGTCAGCCTCTTCTCTCTCGTTTTCTTTCCTCTCATTTCATTAGAGGAAGAAAGCATAACTTTATATGGTTAAGTTTCCACGGCTGAGCGATATTCATGCGGCGGGGCTTACAAGAGACCGTTATAAGAGCAGCTCGCTCTGATGTGTTCGCGGCCCCTCCCCCCTCCCTTCGTCTTCTCTGTCTGCATCAGTGCTTTGATCTGCCTGTGGTTTTGCACACATTGATCATCATTACCCCTCTTCTTGAGTGGTTTTTGATCTTTAGGCTGATTAAAAAGAAACGCTGTCCTTAACGTTTAAGTGAATTGCACCGCCTCAGCTCCAGCAGCCGAAGCAGAGTCACTAGAAGTCGCTCAAGGTCTGCTGGAAGACTTTTTCCTGTTCCTTACGAGGCAGGGACCACGGCCCATGATAGAGCCGGACCCGCGCTAGTTTGCAAGGCGGCCGCCACCGTTCAGCGGTTTCGTCACCACTTCAGTTCCCACCGCTCATGTGCTGCAGCCCCAAGTGAAAGCACTGCTTTTACAGGGCACGATACAATTTGTCCCCCGAGATGGCGGTCTGAGACCTATACTCCTGACCTGAGACGTCTGAATCGCGCCCGAATAAAACGGCTTATCAGAATGCTCACGTTTAAAAGCCATTCTCTCGCAAATACAGCCGACAGACTGGATGTTTCACTGGACCTGAATGATGCGTACTTTCACATACAAATAGCCCCTCATCACAGGCCATTCTTGAGATTCGCCTTTGAAGGAACAGCATATTATTACACGGTCCTGCCCTTTGGTCTCTCCCTGGCCCCACAAACTTTTACAAAGTGTATGGACGCTGCACTTTCCCCTCTGAGACAGTTCTAAATTATCTCGATGACTGGCTCGTCAATAGACTTATGGAAAGGCACCCAGTGGCTGCAGTGAGGTGTTCCCCTCCAGATAGTTTGCAAAAGGAAAGTGATTGTGACAGACGTCTCTAAGAAGAGACGGGGCGCGCTGCACAAGGGCTCGCCGGCCTCAGGCCTGTGGTCAGATGCAGACAGCAGCTT
Source organism: Enteromius treurensis (assembly GCA_032275025.1). NCBI lineage: Eukaryota > Metazoa > Chordata > Actinopteri > Cypriniformes > Cyprinidae > Enteromius > Enteromius treurensis. The sequence goes on along the minus strand of JAUCMU010000097.1, from coordinate 19,555,899 downwards.
GCACATCAACTGTCATAGAAGCGTCTGTTCAGATTGTCTGCGCGCCTCCTCAGCAACTCACATCCCTGTCGAACTGAACCAGGACACGGACATGCTGTCGTGGGGAGCAGTCCATCCACAGGAATGGACTCTTCACCCACGAACTATCCAGTTAATCTGGAAGACGTTCTGCAAGGCAGAAGTGGATCTTTCACATCAGACAGAAACACTTGCTGCCCAGCTTATGTCACGAGGGAAATGGACTTGCGGGCCAGAACTGGCCCAGCCTCCCCCTCTATGCTTTCCCCCGATCACGCTGATTCCCAAAGTTATCAGCTGAATCAGGGCAGAAGGTCACAAAGTCCTCCTGGTTGGCCCCCTCTGGTGGAACAAATAAATACAAATAAAGAGCTAGATCACTGTAAACTGTTAAGACAGGCTATTGTAATATCAGTATCAGTTAAGTTTACATGCGTTCATTTCTGCACTGGGTTATATATATTTGAATTATCAAGATTAAACATGGGTTTACTACAACTAAGAATCATAATAGTTGAACTTAAGTAACCACACATAAACATGGTTTTACTATACTAGCCATTTAGCTTCACCATGGTATGTGATTATACTAATTGTAATCAATTTGAATGACGATAGCAATGCATGCATACAGAGCATGAGATCTCTGTGACGCCCAGATGTACAAAACAGACCCTCTCACCTCTCTAATAAACATCAAATTATATTATATTTTTGATAACTATACCTTTAAATTAGTTAATTAGTTATTACCTCTATTGATTTTTTTATTGCTTTAACTCTGTTTTGGAAAGTCAGTTAGAAATTAGACATATCCCATTTGTCTTGAATGACGTGCACCATGTCCTCATTACCCATGTCACAAAAATAACACAATACCTCTCCAGCGCAGAGCTCAGCTTCAGTGGCGCCCTCACTGACCTCATCTCCTGTTACAGCCCGCTTAAACACCCTAACCTTCAGCGCTAATCACAGCGCAATTAGCCACAGATGAGTGTTGTCAGTCGCTCCTTCATCACCTCTCTGTATTTAAATCCCAGCAGGTAATATTGAGCAGTGATATAAGTGAATGGCAGAAAAGACTGATGGATAAAGACAGAGTTGGACACTGACAGGCTTCATGTGAGATCACTTGTTATCCTCAGGATATCATCATGGATAAGGGAAAGTTTCTGAATTTGTGACTGGAGTGCAGTGGCATTGTCAGGCTCTTGATTCAAGTTAGGTTGATATGATTTTTAAAAAAAAATTAGATTGATTAAAATGTTGCGTTTATTTGATTAAAAAATTCAGCAAAACAATAAAATAATGAAATATTTGTACAATTTACAACCCATTTTAAAATCTATTTAAAAATGCAATTTATTCTTGTGATGGCAAATGTTAACATTCAGCAGCCATTATTCTTAAGTGTTACATGATTATCCCAATGATCTTTCTAACAGGCTGATTTGAATAGTTTGATAACCAGGAAGTTCAAAAGAGCTACATTTATTTGAAATATAATTTTTTTTAACGCTGGCGTTTCATCACAGGCCCCTTTGTGACTCAAACCGTCTGTCATATAATGGAAACCATACACAAACAAAAATGTGACGATACAATGATGTGTAAGGACACGAAACAGTCTTTGCAAAAAAACAAAACGTTATTTATTTAGTTTTATATATATATATATATCTACACCATGTCTGAATTGGCTAAAGTGTACAGTCTTGCAGAGAATGACTAGTCACCCCACAAAAAAAAGTGAGGCGGGATGAAAAGAGCTTATTAGCATTTAAAGGAAAATGCACAGAAATGTGCATCACTTATAAACAGGGCTGTTTTGGTGTAGGCATGAGCCGGCATGAGATTCTGGCGGTATGATAACCTTGGACAAAAATATCACGGTTTCACGGTATTGTAATTACTGCTCTACAATGTTATATTTAAATGGCTGGGTAAAAAAACAACTCTTTTTTCCCAACTGAACACAGTATATTTTATTTTAGTAAACTTTAAGGAAGTTTCATATTTCTAATAACACTGTACTGTACTCAAACGCAATCATGGTGAAACCTGTGTTTTATAGGAATACAGACTAAACAAACCTTCAAATATTATGTTGTGTCTATTTACAAGAGTAAAGATAAAACATTTTGAAAACCTCACTGTCTAATAGCTTTATACATAGGCCTACATACATATATCTGTATATCTATCTATAACTATCTATAACTATCTATCTATCGATCTATAGATCTAGATGTGTGTGTGTGTGTGTGTGTGTGTAATAATCTCAAGTCAAGTGAATGAATCAAACAGGCATCCAATACTGACTTTCGGAAAAGGGGAATAACCAATGACATTTGAGATTACAACTAAAACAGCAAGTCTGACAAAAATAAGTGTTCCCGCGAGCAGGTGAAAGAAGATTGCGCGCGCAGGAATAATCGCGCGAGTGAGATCTGTTTTCCTCATGCGTATGTGATCTACCACGCATCAGTGATGCGTAGATTTGCCGCCATACGAGTCTCACTGACTGCGGATCACGTGCACAATCACATACAGGTACCTGCCAGCAGTAACCGGTGGGGGAGGGGCTGCATTGTTTTCACTGCAGGTACGCACACACACAACCTAGTAGGGAGTCCTGCGCTTTCACTTTAACAACACAAAAAATGCACATATCGTAGGAACGGTAGGAACTCTTTTGGTTTTGAAACCGTGACTTTTTCGAACCGCAGTAAACCTTGAAACCGGTTATCATCCCATGCCTATTTTGGAGAAATTTTAGCCAAGACCCTATCATTAAGACCCTAAAGAATTATGCCAAGTTGTGTAAAATGGCCATCTGATGTCCCCTTTAATTGAGGGAGTCAGGCATGTAGTGAATACATAACTACTCTAATGCCAAGGCTGTTCAACCCTGTTTCTGGAGATTTACCTTCTTTCCAAGTTATCTCTAACTCTGATCAAACCCAACCGAACCATCTTATCTTGCATCTGAAGGAGCACTTGTTAATTACAGACAGGTGTGTTTGATCAGAGTTGAGACTGAGCTCTGCAGGTATAGTAGGTAGATCTCCAGGACCAGGATTGGGCACCCTATATACACTAACTGTCAAGGGTTCAATCAGTTAATGTTTAGTTGGTTTTATTTTTGTTGTTAAAATACTTTCTTCTAGCATATTCTGCAGAGACAACTACGGTGTAAGTAATCTTTTGCAGACATTCAGTACGTTGTTGTTATATCAGTATGATGTAGTATTTATATTAATTCTTTCCTTCTTTCTTTCAACACTTGCCAATTTTATACCAAACAAAACTTAAGTTTGATTATAACCTACAATGTGCTTTAAAACTAAAACATGGATGTAGTTTTGCTACTTCATTGGTAATGAATGTTATTTTTTTCTCGTCTTATCGGGAAAGCACAAGGCCCACATAGCATCTCCGCATCAATGTTGCATCCATCCATTTTGTCTGTGTTGCTATCAGATTACTTCTTGCTCTCTTCCCAGGACCCGTGGTTTTATCAGAGACCGTCAGTGTTGCGCAGCCCCTCTGACAGTGCAGCCCCTGCCCCCTCAGGTTAAACACACAGACACAATAAACACAGATGGCTAAAACCTTGCTGAACCTTTCCCATGAGGCTAAACTACAAGTCAGCTCTGTTTGAGATCCTATTTTATCAACAGGAAATTGCTTACCAGCAGAGAGAGATTGTCAGTATGTAAAAGCAACTTTATACCCTTTTAAAATCCAACCCACATTTAAAAAAAAAACCTCTCAAGTACACAGTATCTGGTCAAAGTACTCCCCCTTTTAATTTCCCCTAAAGTAGAAGACTAGCTACACTCTTCTTTTAAAAAGTATAGTTGATTTTTATTTTTTTTATTTTGGTTCCATATATTTGGTCAAAAATGCAGTAAATGGTACTATTGTGAAATAATATTATTACAAAACAACTTTTCTGCAGAGTTGAATTTTCAACAACCTCAGTTTTCAGTTTTAAACGATTCTTCAGTAAATCTTTCTAATATGCTGATTTGTTGATCAATAATCATTTCTCATATTAATGTGTCCTTGCTGAATAAAAGTGTAAATTTATTTAAAAATAAAACGCTGGCCTTAATTTTGAACAGTACTGTATGTTCAAGGTGAGTTCTTTTCCTTTCCTTTCTTTTCTTTTTTTTTATTTACAGATGGTAGAGGTGTGCTGCAATTCATTGTTGTAACGAAACTTTTTCTCCCTCCCTCAGATTTATGTTCTCATATGAACCATTTCCTTCATGTGTCTGATTATTGAGCTCCTACTCAGAATATGTAATCAGTTAATCAGTTATATATATATATATATGTAAACCAGCTAAAATGATCGAAAAGAATCCAGTCTTTCACTCTGCCTCAATTTGAGACTCGTTAGGGATTTTAATCCCTGCCGCCAAGATTATGTCAAATGAAACTAAATTTAAATCTATAGGGGTGGTTAGATTTATTATCACAGGTTAAAATTATTTATTTAAAGCTTCTTTCTTTTCAGATTATTATTTACAGCATCATTTTAATAAGCTGTTTATATACTTATTGAAACTGGTTGTTGTCCAACACACATTTAGCTTCAAACACGTGTAAAACTGAATTTTGCGTCTGATGTCCCCTTTGAATATTGCATAGCTTCAGAAGATATGCAGTAGTGTATAAGTCATATGTACTATTTTAATAGTGTTTCTCACCACTTTCAGAGTATGAAAGCCCTGTGAAAACTTGTTTTAGCTTTGTCAGAAAAATGTAACATTTACATAATAAATTGCTCAAATATATAGGGAACACCCAAATAACACATCCTAGATCTGAATGAATGAAATATTCTTATTAAATACTTTGCTCTTTACATAGATGAATGTCACACACAAATGATCAATGAAAATCAAATGTATTAACCCATGAAGGTCTGTTTTTGAAATCACACTCAAAATTGAAGTGGAAAAACACACTACAGACTGATCCAACTTTGATGTAATGTCCTTAAAAAAAACAAGTCAAAATAAAACTCAGTTGTGTGTGTGGCCTCCACGTGCCTGTATGACCTCCCTACAATGCCTGGGGATGCTCATGATGAGGTAGCTTATGGTCTCCTGAGGGATCTCCTCCCAGACCTGGACTAAAGCATTCGCCAACTCCTGGACAGTCTGTGGTGCAATATGGCATTGTCTTGCATTAGGGCCATGTCCACACTAATACGTTTTCGTTTGAAAACGCATCTTTTTCTCTCCGTTTTGGCCTTCCGTCCACACTGAGATGGCGTTTTTGTCAAGGAAAACTGAGCTTTTTGAAAACGCTCTCCAAAGTGTATAAATTTGAAAACGCCGTTTTTGCATCGCTGGACTGTGAAAACGGAGGCGCATGCGCAATACAGGAATGTAAGCGTTTTCAGTCATTTCAGCGTAGATGATCAACTCTTCAGAAACGATTGAAAACGATAGTGTGGACGCGGAGCGTTTTTAGACGAAAACGCTGTTTTCAAATTTATTAAAAGTAGTACAAACTATTTTTTTGTGAATCTAGGTGTACTATAATAAACTAAAATGGAAGAAAGTAACTGTGCCACATCTAAATGCTTATCACCGTTTCACAGAGCACATTCAAACCAGCCAGTGCGTTTGTTTGTCATAGTTCAAAGAAATAAGTTTGCTGAAACACTTGTAAATTTCTGTCTTTATAGAAACTATTGACAGTTTTCCCCATGCCTTTGCCAGGCCTTCATATATAAATTCAACTCTGTTCTACATTAAATACTTTGTATTTTCTTTGTTTTGCCAGAAGGAGCTGCTTTTTTCAGATATCAGCTGCAATGTCTGCTCTAAACGTGCTGTAATATAGCAAGCTGAAATGGAGCACAAATTGCAACCAATATGATCTAAAGCCAGTAATTCTGCTTGGCAAGTCGTCCTGTATGAGAAGTATCACTTCAGTTAGAGTCATAATGCTGCCAAGTGCAGAAAGCTCTCATGCAAATTAACAGGAATGCTGGGTAACGGATAGGATAGCGCCTGAAATCTCCTGCCGTCTAAATCTATACTGAGTGTGGGATTGGATTGATCTGCTCAGATCTCCAGGGAGCAAAGACTGCCCAGAGGCTGGATCCTTCATGCCAATGAAACAAATAGTTTAGTTCATTTGATTAGTCAGTGCCAGAGAGAAAAGGGGTTGACAGTTGGAGAAGTGCTGAGCAGATTTGTCAGAGTTCACTTGTTTTTTTTTACAGTCTCTGCAGAAGTATTGGGTTGTACAAGAGTAAATGCCCTGGGTCAGGACATCTCAATGTAGCATTAAATGCAAAGCATACAGTTTTTTTCCCCTTTAAGGTTCAGATTTGGGGTTTGCATAGTTCCCACTAGCTGAAACATGTAGAGATATTGAAGCACTGTGATATAAATGCCTGAACCCCAATTCTAAACCTTACAAAAACATTTAAGCCGCACAACTGTTGTAATCTGATTTTCTTTTTTGCTTGGATATGTGTTATATGCATTATTGTCAAAATATGATACATTTGGGATGCTGGGGAGTTAAAAATTAAAAATAGAAATAATTTGTTTATACTTAATGTTCTTTTATGTAGGTGTTTTAAAAGACATTCTAATATGTGGCCTTTTTGGAGTGGGTTATCGGTGTGGTTGAAGTCTCAAGCATGTGTTTTGAGGACATACAAAAAATAAAATTAAGTTCCTTAATTAGAAAAAGAGCTCCAATGGGTGTGCTAGAGATGTAATCAGGACCATCTTTAGACTGCCAGCATCTAGGATCATAAGTATAAACAAAAGCTTTATTAAGCTTATTATCATGTTTTAATAACTTTTTTTGAATTAATGTGTTTTAAATCAAATCATTTATGTAGGTTTAACTGAAGTGAATTGAGTAAATACAGCTAAAATTAGACATTCCTAAATAACTTCATTCAATCACTTTGGTTTCAGTAACTTCAGAAACAACAAACCATGACCGGATAATGTTCATACAAAGAGTTTATCGCAAATGTACAGGTGCATCTCAATAAATTAAAATGTTGTGGAAAAGTTTATTTATTTCAGTAATTCAACTCAAATTGCGAAACTCGTGCATTAAATAAATTAAGTGCACACAGACTGAAGTAGTTTAAGTCTTTGGTTTCTTTGATTGTGATGTTTTATGCTCACATTTAACAAACCCACCAATTCACTTTCAACAAATTAGACTTCATAAGACCAATTTAAAAAACACAAAATGTTGCGAATATTTTGCCTTCTGGAAAGTATGTTCATTTACTGTATATGTACTTTGTACTTGGTAGGGGCTGCCTCAATTGGGCATGGCATGGAGGTGATCAGTTAGTTCTGACTGGCATGTCACCATATTCTAATTTGTTGAGATGATCCTAAACCATCATAATTAGAAGAACCAAATACTTAAACTACTTCAGTCTGTGTACATTGACTTTATTTGAAACAAAAGATTCACAAATTGAGTTGAACTACTGAAATAAATGAACTTTTCCACAACATTCTAATTTATTGAGATGCACCTGTAGAAGAAAAAGAGTTAAATATTGTTGCGACTTCATCTTTAGCATCATTTGAGAGCATCTTTAGACCGAAGAACCTTGCAGGTCAGAGATTATTTACTCCACATACTGTATTTAGAAGAAACAAAATGTAATTATAAATGGATTTTATGGATTGTATTATTTTTATTCGGCACCTGCTGAGTGTTCATTTTGTAAACAGATTTGATTATATAGTTTGTTGCATGTAAGGGTAATTTTGAGGTAAAATCAACACAGTTGGCAGTGGATTTTTAATCAAACAGTCAAGCTCATATATGGTAATCTTAAAGCATCCCATAATAAAAATATTTAAAAGAAACATTAAGTGTGTTGACGCCACTCTGTCTGTAATCGTATGAATTGTGACCATTTGACAAGTAGCAGAATTACTCTTTGCCTTGCTCTGTTGTAATGGAGTCTTACGAATCATTAATACAGTAATTACCTTCATTCACAATCTGCATGGTGGCATGTAACCTGCTATTACAGAAATAACCTAATAATGCCATGCTCATGACTAATATACATTATTCATAGAGTTATCTCCATCATTTATATTTCAGAATGGGCTATTTTCAGACTTCTCTGTTTGTTTAAAATCCAAACGAGTTTCACAAATCACTCTGAATATTAGTTATTCATTAAAGTGATTATATTTATCTTTAAAAGAATTTGATTGAATTAATAGTTGCTCCAAATTACACACAACGTGCATTAAAAAACCTATTTCAGTGATTATAATGAGCAGCGACTCTATCTAAACTGTATTTTCAGAGAGCTGAACTGTATGAGAATTTGTTTGACCTTTCGGAAACTCCTTGTTAACTATATTTCCAGTAAAACTCTGAACTAACAAAAGGCTTAAGGATGCAGCTGTCAGTCAAGCGATGGTCACAGCAGAATGTGTTATCAGCTGGCTGCCGCTTGAGCATGTCTTCCTATCCTCGGCACTTACACCTTATGATGTGGACCCAAAAGAGCCGGGCCTGAGGCATAAACAGTGTCACACTTTTTTTTTTTGGTATATAATACGCTTCCTTTGATTCTGTAGCTCAGATACTCTAAGCTTAGGCACAGAGCTGGTTTATTCCTGAAGCATACTAAAAAACTGTTAGAGGAAGAATGGAAATTTGCTGGTGCTTTGAGTTTTAAAATGTGTTTCTTTTGGAATTATTTGCCCAAAATTGAAAATTCTATGAATATTTATGAAAATGCTGTTAAACTCTCATAATGTTTGAAAAAAATCTGCATTGCTTTCTTGCAAAAAATAAAATAAAAATCCTGGCCACTCTTTCCCATAATGAAAGAGGCCTGTGCTGATAAAAAAAAAATTAATAATAATAATAATAGAATATAGTCCATATTGCTTTTTCAAATACTTAAAGTAAGTGTTTGTATCCATTGGGGCTGTCAGTCGATTAAACTTTTTAACCTAATTAATTGCATCATGTTTCAATTAATGAATACATGTGACTGTGAATATACCCACAAAATGTGGGAGTATTTAAAAGTATTTAAATTAGACTTTACAAATTGTAGCTTTCAGAATATTTTATTTGATTCAACATAAAACCTTTAGGGGCAGTTTCAGCCAGACAGAAATTAGATTAAGCTAGGACTAGGTTTTTGTTAATTTAGGACATTTAAGTAGTTTTTAGAAACATGTCTCACAAAAAGCACTTCCGTTAAGTATTTTAAGACCAAACAATGGCAGTAATATATTTTAAGATACGTCAGTGCAAGCTTTTTACAGCTTTTTTTATTGTAATCTAGGACTAGTCTTAGTTACAACAGCCTTACATAAACCTGAATTACCTATGGTCATTTGTAGAACATAGCCTAAAAGAAGATATTTTAAAGACTGTTGGTAGCAAAGCTGTTTTGGTTAACAATGACTTCCATTGTGTGAACAAAAAGTACTGATGTTTCTTCCGTGAGTTATTTTTTATGTTTCATAGTTAGAGCAAATTATAGCAATCTCTTTCATGTTTTTATTACTATTATTTATTTTTTTTATTAAAATATACTCTAAGAAATGAAACGTCTCAGCAAGTGGCAGTAAATGTTTTTGAGTCTTTCATTTGAGCAGCAAACATTCATTTAAAATGTGGATTCGTTTAGAAACTAAACACCACTGTGACAGCAATTCTGCTATGGCTTTTAAGTGAAATATCTTCTCTGCAAATCTTTTCTTATTTGTGTAGCGCTTTTTATACAAATCACTGCAAAGCAGCTTTACAGGAAATTAAGTTATAACTACAATATTTATAATATGTTTTCATTTGTAATTAATAGGGCTGCAACTAACGATTATTTTGATAATCGATTAGTTGGGCGATTCTTTTTTTGATTAATCGATTAATCGGATATAACCTAAACACTTCTTTAAGTTGATGTTTTGCTGATAACTATATAAAACCACAAATCAGGGTGTTATTTATGTATAAAAGTGAACTTTAAAAAATCCAAAAGCCACATAAAGAGTTAAACAAACAGCTAAAATAATGTAA
>JAUCMU010000097.1:19516417-19545701 GCA_032275025.1 Enteromius treurensis | reverse complement strand
ATGGTATACTAAAAATCCATATGAAAAAACGTACTTCTCACTGTTCTCAGGTCAAATATTTATTTGCGATTAAAATGCGATTCATTTCGATTAATTAATAACAAAGCCTCTAATTAATTAGATTAAATTTTTTAATCCAGTCCCGGACCTAATATATATAGAAATGTGTGTGGTTTAACCTGAAGAAACTAGAATTGTGTAATGTTACAATGCTACTCCTTGGAAATCGTTTTAGATACTGAGGTTTACAACTAACAGGCAAAGTGGAAGCTAATTGGTTGCTGGAACATGAAACATGGCCTTCGTAAGACTGGATAAGCTCTTACCCTGTGGCTGTAGACAACAGGGGTAAGGTGAAATATATTTGTTATGATTTCACTGGAACTGGGATGTTTTGAAGGGAAGAATTAAAATAGAAAGCAGCAATTTGCAAGTGTTATATTGTTCTGCTCATTAATTAGTCATGATGTAGCCTGGGGGAAATAAACACGCATGACATCTGTGGGCCTGTGACGCAAAATTTGGAGTAAGAATTTAAAAATAAACAAAACTCACAGCACTCTGACTCAGTCTTACTCAAAGTGCAGCTATTTTCACACGAGTGTCCATCTGGCGTGCACTCCCTTTTATTGACAGCACATTTGGTGCCCCATTACAACTGATTCTGCTTTTTGCAGCCTACATCTGGCACTCTGGCTGTTGTTTTGTATTTTTCCCCACTTTGTCTTCTTTGATGAAGCCATTTCAACTTGCTGTTTGATTTGCTCCACTTAGAGTTGAGTGACATTGGGGGAAACGGGTATAAATTTCATTTTTTTTCGTTCACAAGTGCAACATGCCCAGTACAAAGCGCCCTGGAAAAACTCCTAAGTAGGAAGCCGTTTAGCACACACCCTTATCCAAAGTAATATTCTCCCCTGGAAGCAACCTGGGATTAAGTGCCTTACTCATGAACACAATGAGGATGGCTTAGCTAAGGGCCTATGATTTCTGCAATGCTGAAAACACGGACGGAATCCCAGAATCCAGTTATAAAAATGAAATTTTGTGCGTCTGTGTGAATGAGTGGCACAGTTTTGTCTACTGCACAAACGCTTCTGGTGTTTTAAGCATCTCCCGTCTCACTATGACACTCCACGTGAACTTCATCTCCAAAGCTGCTCTAAGAGTTCACTTTAAGATCATTTAACCATTTCGCCAAACTATTGTGAGATACACACACTGACGTCTTTAATACAGCAGGTTTGGTTTAACCTGAAGAAATTCTGACTAAAATGACTACAATTTAAAGTAGAATGTAATTTTCATAATAATAATAATAATACAATTTATTAAATAGACTATCATATAAACTTGATCCATGTCTTAATTTAAACCATAAATGTCCAGCAATTTGCTTGTCATAAAATACGTTTCGGAAGATTAGTTGTACTTTAAAAAGATTAATTAGGCTACTTAAAGTTTATGCACTGATTTGATCAACTTTAATTTGAATTAAAACAACCAACATCTAAACACTCACAATTTGGCATCCATGTTTAAACTGTAAATCTCTGTTGTCTAGCACTTTGCTTGCCAATAAAAAGTTACAATTTCATTTGATCACAGTTTCGAAGATGAATCACTTTTATTTGAATCAAATACAGCATCTGGAAAATTAAAATATAACTATTTCTTTAAAAAAAATACAGAAAGTTATTGGGTAAAAAAATAATTATCAAAATGATTCAAATGGTAAGGTTATTAATTCCACTGATCCTCCAATTTACATTTTAATTCAACCATTAAAACAGGAAAATACAGAATTTAAAAAAAAAAAAAAAAAAGTAAAGAATTTAGCAGAAAATAACAGGGTCCTTTTTATTGGTTGCTATACATGTAGGGTTCAAACGAGCAAACTTCAGGATCTTAGACCACTCTGCCACACCAACTGTTACGCTCCAAATAATCAACGTTCCAAGTCGTAAAGCTTTTGAAACGACTGACTTCTCTTCTATTTCAGCAGGCTAAAGATGTGGTCGTAAAAGCGGAATGATATAGTTAACCAAGCCTTTCACTCAGTTCCTTTAGTCCGTCCTCTCTGACATTGCAACCCCTCCCATGTCTCCTCCTATAACGCCTGCACTTGTCAGCATGTCCATGACGATCTGATATGCATTATTCATTAGGGCTAAGTAAGCTACATTTAATTTCCAAATCAGCTGCTCACATTCCCTTTAATGATATGCTAATAGCTAAGGAGACTCAATTCCCTTAGCAGCAGTCCCTCAGACTGGGAAAGTGTTTAGGATTGCATAATCGTGGCACGATAAGCGTCGCATTAGACTTTATGTTTTCCTGTCTGCTGTGTCCTGTTCTTTCTCAGTCAGCAGAGTTAGCAGAACAATTATCTCTGGAAAACATGAGGCGTGCAAGTGCACATCCATATATGTGCAGAGCTAAGTGCTTTTTATTAGCTTATAGGTTTTAAGCTTCAGGAAAACACACTCTGTACTGCCAATATATCTTGCTTTAAAGCAAACAGAAACTTGTAATTCACGGGCTAATTTACATTTCAAAAGACGTGGCGTTGATTTTAGCCTAACATTGTTATATAACTTGGAAGACATTTGATCTGTTATTCGAGCCAGCAGAGAAGCCAGTATATCACCACACAGAAGATGTTTAGCAACAGCTTCAATTGATTATTTTCTGTGGCATTAGCCTCTGGAGAGGTGGGGAAAAAAAAGTATGAATTAATTAATATAAAAACTACTAAGAATTAAGAATTAAATAAGAATAAGAATTAAATTAATTTATTAAATAATGCTAAAATAGAACATTTTCTATGTTTCTAAATAAAGTACATTATCCATATCTGTTAATTTTATATTCAATAATAAAACATGAAAACTTACAATTAAAATATAAAACTTTATACAGTAAAATTATTACGAGCATAAAATAATAAAATTAAGTCTTTAGAGACTTCACTACATTATAACTAGGGGTGGGCATAGACTTCTTTTTTTAATCTAGATAAATTATGAAATTAATCTAGATTAAAATGGCTCATTTGAAATCTGCCAAAGGCATTCAGAACATGTGTGATACCTAAATAATGATTAAAAGTAAAGCCCTATTTGGACGGGACTAGTTTTACAGGGGGTCGTTAGAGAATGTTTTGTTTCACACACGTACTTGGTGATTTTAATCCCATCCGAATCTGCCATGTCTGTGTTTTTCTCTCACAACCTCTGTGATAATTCTAAAGTTCGAATGCGATGTCTGTGATATTATTTTTCACAACACGTTTCCTTGAGTGTTTTGGCCAACACGATATGCCGTAGATGCTCTTACCACACGCACGTTTAATATATTTTGATATATAAAATAAATAAATACAAATAAAGATTTATCAATAAATGCATTTCTTCTGTTTTAATGATCAAAATTAAACATGTGTTTACTACAAATAAAAATCATAATACTGGAACTAAAGTAACCACACATTAACATATCAAATATAAGAAAATAAATATATAAATGCATTTATATGTAAATACTTTCAATATATATATATATATATATAAATAATAAATAAACGCAGCATAAACACATATATTATGTAAAGAAAAACTTTTATTGATTGATTTATCGCGATTAATCACTTGACAGCACTAATTTAAACTATAATACATTTTAATTTAATTGTGAATAGAATGCAGTGTGTCTAAAAACATGACTTTTTCCTTTAAACTATAATATTTCCATAATTGCACCCTTTGTAAAAGTATGCAGAAGAGTGCACTAAAAGGCTCAGAGTGAAGAGAGACTGGACATTTAATTTATACCCAGAAAAGCTGATGTTGAAACTGATGCCATTTTAATTGTTTAGAGATTCCCACATTGTATTTCACACCATAGATTTTTATCTGTTTTGACATCTAGGAGATGAGCTCTGCTGTTAATTCGTATAAAAAGCTGAAGTGAAATGTGCTCTGGCACCGCTGCTCACCTTAATGTGGTCAGCCATGCTGTGGTAATTGAGTCCAGCTTTTGATCGGAACTGTTTGTGGCACTGCTGACATTTGAGAGCGTCCCGCAGCTACAAGAAAAAGACCACAGTTTATGGCATCCACCTCAAATATCATGCAATCATGGGTTATAAATGTGACATTTTATATTTGATGTACCGGTTGCAATGATACAAACAGCAAAACATGTAATTTCCCCTGGAAGCAGTCAACTTATAAAGTGATGTGCAGATGAAGCAGTTGTAAGATTATTCTTCTAAAAAGCATTCAAATATTCCTTACCAGATCTAAATGACAACTCTGACTGTTGACAATGATGTGCATAATTCATAGCATAAATTCTAGATTTTTTTTTTCTTTGGTGATTTTAATGCCACAAAAATTACACACTTAATCTTTAATACATAAAAAAAAACACACACACAGTAATGAACAACATATATAAAAGAGAACTATTCAAAACGAAGAACTATGTATAAATGTAACATTTTAAAATGCAATGAAAAAACTTTTTTTGTATTTTCACCATCATTGCTCCAGTCTTCAGTGTCACATGATCCTTCAGAAATGATTGTAATATGCTAATGTTCTGCTCAAGAATCATTTCTTATTATTATCAATGCTGAAAACAGTTGTGCTGCTTCATAACTGAACTGCGATACCGATTTCGAAGATCTGAAACAGAAATATTTTGTAACATTAATCAGTGAATGTCTTAACCGCCGCTTCTTGAATGCATCCTCGCTTAATAAATGTATATTTATTTCTGCAATAACATTCACAAAAACACAAATAAGAAAATAAGGTCAGGGGTTATCATTTTAATACATTTCCTTTGCCATAAACCGTCTTCTCCATTAATGCCCATCACAGCCGTCATTGATTTCACACAGGGCTGAGGAAGAGGCCAGAGAAACTACAATTACTCGTGACCCCGCAATAACGCAGCCGATCGATTCCCTCTTTAATAGACATGTCATCATTTTTATAGAGTTGGGCTATACACTGGGCTGCTACTGTAAGTCTCTACTCCAGATGCGCACATGGTAGGGCCACTCACAGACGCCCAATCAATAAAGTGCCCCTAATGGCTCCCTCCGGCCCCTTGCGCCAGGTCCTGAGAGAGAGGTGTCTAATTGCATGCCTGAAACATTCTCCTCTCCGCTTCCTCTGCGGTTTGATTGTATAAACAACAGAGTCGCACATTAAAGGTTTGATTTCCTGTCTTTCGGTCTGTCGTTCACGAAACGCAATTAGCTCATAAATCCATTCTTACATAAACAGTCCGGATGAATTTATGTTTTTAGATATGATTTACAGTTTGCTTGAGTGTCATGGGAAAGGCTCTTTGTCCCTCTTCATATGGAAGAGCTTGAGCACATCTGCCACGTTAAATCTGATGTGTTTAGAAAACTGAGACGGTTCTTTGGAGGTCAAATCCATGGGACACTTGGGATACCAATAACTGAAGAACAATACCTAATGAGGTCAACGCAAATGTCAATGAAAGCAGCCTACTGAGGTCTCTGAGTAGATTTCATGGTTTGGTGAATCACCATCAAAATCTTGAGATAAACAACAGATAAACCCATTTTAAATAGCTTTCCTGAACCCTTTTCTTGTTTGCTAACTGATAAACAATCATAAAGTCTCAACGCAGACTCCAAACATTGGTTAGGCTTGTCAGTATGGCCCAAGCAAATTCACCCTAAAGATTATACACTATACTGATGTCTCATGGATTATATTAACAGTGATCTTATTATCTTTCTGGGCCTTGAACGTGTCAGTTATTTTCAGAAAGCTCTCGGATTTCAGCAAAATATCTTAGTTGATGAAAAAGGTAATTCATGTAATTAATGACTGAATTTTCATTTTTGGCTAAACTGTATCTTTAAAACAAATACTTTCATTGAAAATGCTGAGAGTAGTTTATAAGATAATGTGACCAAACCTGCTCCTGGAGGGACAATGTCCTTGATATTTTAGCTCCAATGTCTGAAGACCTTGTTCAGGTGTGTTTAAGTAGGGTTGGATCTAAACTCTGCTGGACAGTTGTCTTTGCTCTGGGCCTATGCTAGTAACAGTGTGTTTTAGAGTGACCTCTGACCTTCTGACAGATCTCCATGTGCTTCTTCAGTCCGTGGACGGTCTTGCGAGTGACGACAGAGCAGGTGGGACAAACCACTTCCCCTCTCTCAGAGATGGTGTTCTGCCACTGGGCTTCAGCAGGGGGAACTGAGACAAACAGATAAAACACGGTTACCGTCAGTTAGATTTCTTTCGCTTGCAAAAAGCATTTAATAAAAAATATTTTGAAACATTATGTCAATTGAAAAAAGCTGTTATCAATTTTAATATATTTTAATGGCATTTATTCTTGTCACGCAAATCTGATTTTTAATGTCGCATCATTACTCCAGCCTTCAGTGTCACGTGATCCTACTATTATAAATGCAGAAAACAGTTTGGCTTCTTATTATTTGGGGGAAACCATGACACACTTCTTTCATGATTCATTGATGAACAGAAATTTAAAATGAACAGCACTTTTTGTAACTTTATAAGTCTTTTTACTGTCACTTTTGATCAATTTTCTGAATAAAAGTAGGGTGACACTATTTTAAATAAAGAAATAAATATTCCAAAACCTTTCAACCAGTAGAGTGCATTCATACAGGGTGGGCCATTTATATGGATACACCTTAATAAAATGGCCAGCATGGTCACCACCCATGTTGAAAAGTTTCCCCCCTCACATATACTAATGTGCCTCAAACAGGAAGTTAATATCACCAACCATTCCCATTTTACTAAGGTGTATCCATATAAATGGCCCACCCTTTATATTATTTCAATTAAAAACTATTATATCTGTATTTTTATATATATATATATATATATATATATATATATATACATAAACAAATATTTGTGCTATCATTAGTATTATTTTGTATTAGTTTGCTTTATTTAAGATATTTCACACTGCTCTGGCAGAACAAATGCACTGGATGATTTGATCAGAAAACGTAGAGAGAGAGAGACCTGAACTAATAACAGCAGCTTCTTTTCTGGTGGAAGCTTGAACCGACTGCTTCCTCTGGGACTCCTCAGTGAACAGAGCCCCTTCTGCCCTCTTCATCCGACCTGCTTTCAACTTCTCCTCCACCTTATTCATTCCTGTATGACACCAAACAAATTACATTCAGGAAAAGCCGGGACCTCACAAGTCACATAAATAAAAGTATGACAAAAAAAAACAACAAACAAGAGAGAAATGAAGAAATGAGACTCTCTTGGCGGTCAAAGAGCCTTGTTGTGTTGTAGTCTGTCTTTGGTGCAGCGTTTCTTAAACATTCACCACTGTAACTATAACAGGAAATGAAACACTTCTAGAATAGACCTATAGACCCCCTATTAACACCATCAAGGGTTATTACTATCAAAGAGTATACGGCCGCTAATTATAAACATGCAAGGGGCAAAAACAGCACAGAAATAAACTCAGGGTGTATTTATTAAATGGAGACCAGGACTGAACTCTTAAAGTCACTTCTGATATAAGAAACATCACTGTGGGGCCAACAGTCAAAAAAGAGGTCATGGCAATCTAGTAGATCACTAGAGAGAGACGTCCTGTACTTTACTTCCCTTAATAAAAGAGTTTAGCTGCTGTATGCACAAATATCAAACTAAATATAGGATGAAAAACCTGAAAAATAACAATAACACTGAAGTCCGTGGAGAACTTCTTTATTTTTGAGCGAGGAAGTTGGACTGGATCAAATAACAAAACCCTTAAATATGGAGAAATTCTGGAGATTATCTGCAAGGCGTGCCATGAAGCATATGTGGGCCCCAAGATGCAGCTCCACCTCTGAGCTTAGTGGGTCTTGCGGTGCAGCTCCATCTCTGAACGGGTTCAGAGGCATACATGCTCACTGTGCATCCCATCAGTATGTTTACTATTTAGTAATTTACCAATACTATTATCAATTATTTACAGATTTCCTTCTATTTGATGTTGGTTGATCGATTTGTTTGGTTCTAACTGCCATACTACTTCACTGACTGATTCAGCTTGATACATATGGACAGCACACTGTGTTAATTTTATGGATGCAAAAATGCGCCCTAATAAATCCCTCTCAAAATCAAATCCAGAGGGAAAATATTGGCCCTTGATAAAAAATGTAATTTACTGGCTGGAAGAACAGATGTGAGGATAGGAGGAGCGAGTTGGCTTACTATAATCCTTTTCACAAGTAAAATGCGAAACGTAAAGGGTTAAAGTAGGTCTTCAGTAGCATTAAGATCGGAGCATTCAGACTTTAAGTACAACAGAAGTCATGGGAGGTCTTCGCTGTTATATAAAACATGTAAGAGTGTGTGTTCGTGGTACCTTTCAAACCGAATGTTCCTGAAATAGACGGCTGCTCCCCGGTGAACTTCTTTGGAGTTTTCTGCTTCCTCCCTGGCTCAAATGAGAAGAAAAACAACTCAGCAAAGAGCTGCATTCATGGTACATACTGTACATAGATGACAACATGCAGTGCTAAACAACACTTGTGAGCTTCTAATGATGCTCAAACATCAGCGCGCCAAAGCACCCGCTGTTTCACATGCTGCGGAGAAACAGACACAGCTTCATGAAGCGGAGAGCGGAGATGTTTTGTGCCTGTTTGTGTGTACGTGGTTGATTGTCAACTTGTCTCACACAGCTGCTGTAGTGCCTTTTTCCTGACATTTCAGACATCAACACACATACATGCTCGCTGTCCTCGCCCCTGGCTCTGGTGTGGAACAACACACGGAGGGATCATGTACCCAAACAAAGGCCATAAATAGCGGACACACAGCACGAGCCACGCCGTCATCTCCACACACTGCGTCTCTGCCAGGCACAGACAGAGACAGCAGCCGCCACCAGCTACCAGAGAGACTTAATGACCAGCAGCCCTCAGATGGAGCCCACACTGACAACTTACACACTGCTGCTTAGGTCATGTTAATGAGAAATCTTACAGCAATTTTAAGAACACTGAACATTTTAGAACTAAAAGTAAAGAGAAGTGAGACTTTTCTAGATGATGGACCTCTGGTTATACATTATTAACATGGCTTCAGTTTGCAGAAGCAGCCAAAGGCAGAGTGCAACCGCATTTAGGAGGAAAATAAAAATGACTCAAATGTGAAAATAATTTGGGCGCACTGATGTGAATGACTGCTAATGTCCAATTAAATCAAATTAATGGTAATTGATAAAATCTGATCTGATCAGTAGTTAACTTTTTTGCAGTAACATAAATATTTTCAATGCAAAGTAAACATTTATTTAAATAGCCTAGGTAATTTCCTCTATTACTTAATGTTTATTTTCAAATGAAAAAAACAACAACATTATTTATTTATTATGCATTTTGCACATACAAAGTTTTTAGTTTCGTAATGAGCTTGAATAATTTATTTTTTTTGCCTGCATATTCACTGGGAAGTGGCAACAACTCAAATAAAATAAAATATTTAAATTCACAATTTTTATAGTTATGTGTATAATGTTAAATATATTGTTTTTTTACATGTACTATTTAATATTTGATATTCAATTATTTACATTTTTATATATATTTTGTCAATTTTTCTAGTTTTTTAAATTTTTACATTTTAATTTCTTTTTAGACTTTTTTGTAAATTTATACATTTAAAAAGTACGTAAAATTGATTTTACAGAATGTAATTTAAATTTATCATCTTATATTTACCTTTATAACTATACATGTATTCAATTTTACATTATGTAATTTTCACAGTATCTTCAGATGGGATGTTCACGTGATAGCATTATTCAAATGTAAAAAAAATGTCAATGATTTAAATGCATTAATGATTATTTCTTGCCCACTTTGCCCACATTTTCATTGGAAACAACACAAAAATTAATTTTAATACAAAAAAAAAAAATACTTTTGCACGTATAATTGTACATGCATTATTTACAAATAACAAAACCCCATTAATTATTAATAATGTAATTAATATTAATTATACAAATATTTGAAAAAGCATTACAATAATTTTTTACACTTACATATAGAACTTCCTTGCAAATAAATTAAAAAGATACATTTTGATAAAAAAACAAAACAAAAAAAACAATTGAACTTTGCAAATGTGATAATAGTTAAAAAATTAAATAATGGCAGCAATAAAACTGAGAAAATACACTGGAAAATGATCATGTACACAAAACATTACTGCTTGTTTTCTCATTTGCTTGTAATGCAAGATGCTATCAATTACAAACGAGAAAAACTAATTCAAGTTTTCCTAGCTATTTTTAATTTTACGTAGCTGAAAAGAAAAAAAAAAAACCTGGAAAGCACAATTCACATCCTGGTTATGAATGCTGGTTATGAAGTCTCTCACACAGGCCCTGGTCAGCAGGGCAAAACTGTACTGTAGTGATACCATGAATGATTAGCATTTTAGTACGGCATATAGTACAAACAATATCTCTGTATTACCATGGACAGGTGTTTCAGAAGCGTTAATCTCAGTGTGTAGCATTCTTACTGTGCTTCATTCTCTCAGGGTCCTCCTCAGGGAAGGGTGGGGGTAGACTGCCCCCCTCGCTCTCACTGCCGCCAGCGTCTACGGACGTCCCCTGATGCTGTTTCCTGTCCGGCCTTCGGAGGGCGCACTCCCCATTCTGTGAGGGCCGAGACACCTCCTGGGTCTTCTTCACCTTGAAAAATACGGGTGACGAAGGGCTGTTCTCCACGGGCCTGAGAGGGAGCGCAGGGAACACAGGCTATTAAAGTCAATCCACAGAGGACCGGGATTATAGTAACACAAGAGGACCTCATCTGGAATCTAATGATGGCAGGGTGGAAAACAAGTCATGTCCTGAAGCGGTTTTTGTTGTGTGTGACTAAAGATATTCAAAACGGCTTCAGAAATGCATCACGCTCAAAAAAATTCTATTACGTGGGAATACGGTCAGGAAAAGCATGCTGAGCTTTCGCACCTTTTTTTGGCATTTCCCTTCATGGGGCTTTTCTGCAGTTTGGGTTCGGACTTGGGATCGGATTTGGCATCCAAGGTGACCCCTGACTTGGTCTCCACGGTGACCCTTTCTGGGTGGTTCCACAGCTTGTGCTTCTGAAGACGCACCTTGGTGGCAAACACAGCCTCACAGTACGGGCATCTGTGACTTAGTTTCTCTGCCATGGTCGCCTAAACGCCATACACACACACACACAAACACAAACTCAAAGCCAGGTCAAGATCCAAACATCACAGCTTTAAACTCTAAATATGTACATATTTGCCGCTAGAGGTTGCATGTTCAAAACAATAACAAAGGCTAAGCTTGATGAAAGAACTAGTGCTGTCAAATGATTAATTGCATCCAAAATAAAAGTTTTTGTGTATATATGAGTGTGTACTGTATATATTTATTACATATACACTAGAGCCCGACCGATATATTGGCAGGCCGATATTATCGGCCGATATTAGGCATTTTACAAACTATCGGTATCGGCATTTATAATGAACGATAAATGAATATTTCAAAAATAAAATAAAAACGGATTAAACACTCTAACTGGTAACTTTGGTTTGGTGTGTGTTTTTGTTCGAAGCACTTTAAAGTGTTATATCTAAAGTTTCTATTTTTTACATTTTATTTATCAGAAATTGTATATATTTTCTGTTCCATTGTGACAATAATATTTTAGTGAATACTCAACTACAAATAGCTATTCTTGTACTAAAACCTGCCTCTGCTGGACTGGAGCTACTGAGGATTGACTGATTCAGTACACTACCTCATATACTGTTAGCTATTTATATTTCACTGTTGTTGTTATTTATCAGAACTTAACAGAATTTGTCTCCGGTCCTATTCAAAGTTATATTTATGAAGCTTACCAAGTCTTTTAAAACTAGTCACTTTGATTTGGTGGTTGTTGTTTTTGTTCAAAGGACTTTACGTTTCATATCTTAAGTTTGTATTTTTATTAATTTTAATTATCAGAGTTTTAATATATTTTGATGTTCCTCTGTTCTGTTGTGACAGTAAAAAAAACTTTTCTTGCAATATCATAGTATGTTAGTTAAATTCATAAATATCTACAAATAACTAATGTTAGGGAAATCTGTTAATGTTTTGTTGCGTATTTCTGAAAAGTTAAAAAAAAAAAAAAAATCGACCAATATATCGGATTTTAAAACTAACAAATATTTGTATCGGTATCGGCCTTCAAAAGCCTTTATCGGTTGGGCTCTACTTTAGTATCAAAGGAGAGTTTTCTTTGGTCAGTACAATTTTTATCCACTTCTCTTTTTGTTGTGTTATTGCCAAGTGCATTTATGTATTTTTTCCACTTAGAATCAGACCATACATTGATAGCAACATGTAGGCTACTAAAAAAAAATCAAGTGGCTATACTCTCACAAGGCAAAAACAGACTTTCCAGTCTGGTTTTCTTTCCATTCATTCATTCCACTTTGAAAGTGGATCGTTGTTCTAAATTACACATTATCTCCCACTGATAAAACTCAGTTCTGGGAAAATGACTATTCACATCCTTTATTCTTTATTGTGCAAGTTATTTTTTTTTTGCTTTTAAAGAACTGATTGCACTGGTGGTTTAAAATGCACTTTTCCTCCTTGCTGGGTAGCAGAAATTGGTGCCCTTGAGAAAACATAATGGTTGCTTCCTGCATGCTTTTTTGGCTTCGGCACTAAACACAAAAGCTTCTTTAACTACTGCTTGTGCAAAGGTTTTGAAGTGTAATGTGATGTAAAATTAAGGAACGCCATTTATTGTTATATCATTGTTTGACCCTGCAAGTTAGAGCTGCATTATTTTTTCTGGTCAGTGGTTGTGCAAATGGAGATGGTAACTGATCAGGTGGGAAATGGTCTCTGCCAAGACTCCAGCAGCTGCTGTCAGCCCTGACATTTCAGAGCCTGCTGTCCATCACTTCTTAATTGTCTTGCTGGCTACAGCGGGGCCTGGCCTGCCGAGCAGCAGTCTCTGGCTGCTGTTTCACCATGAGGGTGACTGGCACCAGAGTGTAGTCTGCTCAGAACACCTCTAGAGCATTATGGTGTTAATGCATGTGTAAGGTGGTGGGTTTTGTTATTGTTGTTTTTACCCCATCTACATCTTTTTTGTTATTTTTATTATTATTAAAGTGCCCCTGTCTTAAGGCTTATGGATGGCGCGCACAGCCTACGAACACGGGGCGTACCCCAGTTCTTTATTTGCTGCTAAGAAGAAACCCCCGGAGTTATGTGAAGTATAGCTCCATTGTTGTTCAAAGTAAAAGAAAAGGGAGGGGGGGGGAACAAGGTCATATTATGTTAGTTTCAATAAATAAAAATGTGGAAAAAAAAATGTAAAGAAATTCTCTTTTTTTTATTGTATTTTTGCCGTATCGAAAACATACTATACCGTGACACGACTGTATCGTATCAAACCGAACCGTGATTTTTGTGAACCGTTACACCCCTAATGATCACAAATGAATCGTATTTGCACAAAAATCAGCTTTGGGCTGACAGTCTGAACAAGGCTTTAATGCTTTAAATCAATGGAATGAATGAAGAGTTTTAAATGTATTCTTTCTTTTCTTTTCTTTGTTTAAACAACAACAAAACCTTAAACACTTCAGGGTTTGAGAGCATGCTAAATATCTGGACAGACTGCTTTAATGTTTTGGCACTACGCCACGTCTTTAACAACGCACCTGCTTTAAATCACTCTATACTGAGCTGTGCCTAATTTCTTTTCCCTGCTCTTTAAAGGTGTGGAAACGTTCTGGAGCCTGGTTCTACAAAGCCTTGCCGAAGCATATTCGTTCTATTAAGGATTCAATTCTAGATAACAAGAGGCCAGTAATAGGAGGAGGAGAGCAACTGCCAGTGGCCAGGAGTGCACCAATCACCTACACATGGGCTCAAAGCAAAGGTTAGATGATAATTATTCTGTTTTATTCTATTCTGTTCTGTTCTATTCTATTCTATTCTATTCTATTTGGAATGCAGAGTTTAAAAAACGGAGTGCTAAAATTCTCATGCTTGCCTTGGACCATACAGTAAAATACTGTTCTCAAACAAATTCACAAAAAATTATGAAAGCTTTATTTTTTTAGTTTTATAAATAGGAGGGGAAAAAACACATTGCTAGCAAGAACCTGCACTTTGTTGGGCTTTTTACGCTAACGTTTTATACCTCCTGCACTGTGTCTGTAATTAGGCCATTGTAGCAGTTATCTAAATATACTGGTTGGGCTATAGATCTAAAGGTCAGTTAGCTTATTATAACACCCCTTAGTCATTTTTGTACTCTAGATGGGACATCCCATTCTCTGCCAGTGACGCTATTAATGAGCTCAGCCATCTTAAGTTGAACCCATTTAACCCTACTCCAAATAAACATTCACTCTTACATTAATTTCAGGCTGAAACGCTCCTAGCTCCCAGGCACAGTTCTGCTTAACCTTGCAGAAATGCATTTAAGGATGGATGAAAAGTGAAATATATGTAAAAAATAAACTCGCCATGGCATGAATTAAATGGACCCATCTGCAGTGTGTGATAAGCTTACTTATCAGAAGAATTAGGCAGTAGAAGAGTCCTACAGCATGTGAACCAATGTCCCTCAAGCGCTGTTGCGTCTTGTAGGAAGGACACTCAGAGGACCAATATATCCTCATTTTATTACGCTTAATAAAACTTGTGGCCCGTAAGAGTTTACAGTCACACAGTTTCTCATGCATTTGATTATCTTTGACATGCAAATAAGATGTTCAGGAACGGTCATCAATTCCACATATGGTGTTGCTTTATAGCTTTACAAAGATGTATCATTGGAGTGGTTCACTTTGGCAGGCGCACATCTGTTTGCTAGTTCCTGGACTGGAATTCATATGTGGTTGACATGAGTTTTCCTTTCCTTTTTTGTTAAACCAGCCTTCAAGCAGCAAATGTGGCTCAGTGCCATCCACGCATGCTTTAGAGTGAGAAGTGTATGAGATGCATTAGTGTCGTAAGGGTGGACACCTTTTCTGAGTGTATCCATTTAAAGGATGACTGAATAAATGAGGTCTGAAAGGCTTTTGGTGGGACTAACGTGGAGTAATACCTCCATACCAGCTGCTGCTATTATGCATGAGCGTATCAGAGGTTGTTACTGAATGAAGCGTGATAAAAGCACACAGGTTGATTTAGGAACTACACTATCCTGACCCTTTGATAAAATAGACTTTTCAGAGATTTTTAGAGAGATCTTAGGTTCAACAATGAATTGTGTTCTTATAAAGAACCATATTTGACTGTATGCTTGTGTATTTTTCATGTATGGCTTTATAAAGCTCCTTAAAGCCCTTCAAGTTGCTGATATGCTTCTTTGCAGATTAAAAATGTATTTCCTTACATCATACACTGTTCTTCAAGTCAGTACTTTAGCCCCAGCTAAAGACTCAAAATGGGTAAGTAGTTCAGCTGAAAACAAAGTTTTGTTTGTGTTTTTTTTCTTAATGCAATTCCAGATCTTATTTTTCCTACAGTTAGATTTAAATATGCATTAATCCTATCTGTTCCGATTCTTGCTGATCAGGTACCGACAAGACTGATCCATATCTATTTTCTGCTTTCAATTTTGTGTTACTGTTAAGCTCCACGAAAGGTGCAAAATATTATAAAGCACCATGAAGTTTTTGCGGTGTATAAATTTCAGGTGTTCTAAAGTCGTTTCATGGTTTAATGTGAGCTACAGATGAATATTGAATTCGTTAAATTCAAGGTAATGTAAAACTTTGGCGTCTGTCATCTCACTTTCTTACGACAGTCAAAACTCACTTCATCGCACAATAACTGAAATTTAAAGGGTTCATATGATGCTATTTTAAAGATCATTATTTTGTGTATTTGGTGAAACAGAATATGTTGACATGCTCAAAAAACACAATTTATCAAATAGTCCTCCATGCACCACTTCTTTCAAATGTGTCGTTTTCTACAAATACTGTCTGCTCTGATTGGCCAGCTGGCAAACCCCACAAAGCAAAAGCGTTACAGAAATGTAACGCCCCTTTCCATAATTGCGAGTGCAGCTTTTAAATTAAGTGTTAAGACAGTTAATAATGTTATTAGTAGTTTTACCATCAGTTCAAGCCAGAAGAGGAACAGAGTCACACTCGTATGTATTTGCAGTACACAAGCTGGGATTGACTCCACTGTGATGTGACCCTGTTTCTCACACACGCTTACCGCATTTTAAGGCCCTTTCTCATAGGATATGGAATGCACTGCATTGTGAATCTCATTCATTTCAATCGCTTGCACCCCGCTAAACTCCACATTTGAACAGTCAGTAGCAAATGTTTAAACTAATGACACATAAGCTACTTACAGTCGCTATTTCAAAAGCACCAGATTGTTGCTTTGTGTTCTCCTAGGTCAGGGGTCACCAAGTTCAGTCCTGGAGGGCCGGTGTCCTGCTGATTTTACCTCCAACTCTAATTAAACACACCTGAAACAGCTAATCAAGCTCTTACTAGGTATACTTTAAACTTTGAGGCAGGTGTTGAGGCAAGTTGGAGCAAAACTCTGCAGGACACCGGCCCTCCAGGACTGAACTTGGTGACCTCTGTCCTAGGTTAACAAAACATTCGTCCGTAAAATGTGTTGTGACTCTGCGTTGCTTAGCCTGGTTTTTTATCCTAAGTTTGCAAATTGAACTTCTGCTCAGAATTGTAATAGTGCATCAAACATTTGTGAATAAGCACAGTTTCTATCCATTGAGTCAGAGAGAAGAAAATTGTCACCTCCTGGAAAAGTAGGAGAAGCCACTGAATATAATAAATTCTCAAATATAATAAATTACCTGCACTTTGAGTGAGCAGATGAAACAATAAAAATATTTTCTTAATGAAAAAAAACCCTACTATAATAACCTGGAATGTCTACGACAAATATGATTTGATAATGGCAGTGTAAATGCTTTACAGTCAAATGCATACACATTCACAGTTTGACTTTAGAAGAGAAGGGTAAAATGGTACATGGATGTTAACTGTTCATATTAACAATAATAAAACATCCGGAATAATGGAAGACATTTGAATCTATTTCAAGACGTGTTATGTCATCTGTCTTGTAATAGTATTGACTCAGCCTACACAAATGTATCATTTTTCTCTCTTATTTGTTTTCATGAAGAAGTGCAATAACGTAGATAGAATAATATTAAATCTGGTATTGATCTTGTTGAAATGATTCAACAGAGCATGTTCGGAATTTTGAAGCCAGTTTTCAGATAGTATGACAAAAAATGCTCAGTCACAGAAGAATTTATTTAAAGAAATGCTTTAGGTTAAAGCTCAGCTGTATCTCATATTGTCGGTTCGATTAGACAACAAAATTATTCAATTTGTAAATGCAGAAGAAAAAATAGATTGGAATTTAAGCGCTTTAACAAACTGCAAGCTTCACGTTTCTGCAGTTAAATCTTCTGGAGATTTGCAATAGAGACCGTCGTTAGAGCTTAACTTGTATTGAATCTGGAACATCAAAATCATTACGTCTAAACAAATGTAACCAAACAATATAGATATGCTTTAGAATGAATATCTTTCTGTTCCGCTGATGGTTAGATTAGGTAAAGTTTCAGTCAGTCTGATGTGATTGGACATGCAGGTGAAGCAGTTCCCGTCCCACATGCTCGGGGGGACAGAAAGGAGAATGAATATTATCTGAATGTTCACTCGTCTGCTTTCAGATTTAGTGATTTCATAAATTAAACCCTTTCATTTTAAGTTTTGCTTGGTGAAGTCATTTTACAATACTCAAAGTCATCCGTTTTAATAAAAAATAATCTACCAATAGTTACTCTGGATATGGAAGCACCTTACAGCTTATCTGTCATAAGCTTTTAACATCAAACATGCTCAGTGCTACAGAAAATACTGCCAAAATTGTAGATAACACCTCTACATCTTCAGCTGTTTTTCTTCATCAACATTGATCTTCCTCTCTCTCTGCCTGCCAGAATCATTTCTATATCCTTAGGAATTAATTTGGGAGGGTTAATCAGGCTAAATGTATGTAAATTTGTAAAATACAGCTCATTGGAATTTCATGAAAATCCGGCATCTGGCAGCCATAATAGATTTGGGATGATAATATGCCAGTCGGATGGGCAATGAGCTCTTATTACTGATCACAGGGGAGTCTGAGACTGCGGTGATTCCTATTTTGTGTAAGAAGGCTATCTTTGAGCTCCCCGTAATTTTTGTTTCTAGTGACGTTTATGTTGGTGCACAAAATTTTAAAAAGAGTAATTTTATTTGGCTCAAGTTATTGTTTAATTTGATTTCTTGGTAGGGACACATTATCAAAATCAGCTGATCAGACGTTTGAATAATGCTAATTGTCTAACACTGTTTCTAAACTACACGTGACCAACTATTTGACTGTCCACACCAGATGCGACAGAATCGATCAAAAGCTCACCTATTTGGAAGCATTTGTGGATGGGCTCTTTCTGGAATGGTTACAATCTAATTTATTAATATAAAACATATCTCTGAATGTACATATTGAGTAATGGATAACGTCTCTGCTACGGAATACACTTGTTGGTTTGCAGTGAGTTCACAGTTTTAACATATATGTTTGTTTGGTTGAATTTATTTTGAAGATCTGAGGTAAACTGTCTGTTGTTGCTTTCAGTATGGCTATAAGGTCACGCAAAATGGTATTTAAACTCTCATTAGACACTTTTTACATTGAATAAAGCGCATAATTACCTGAGATTATCTACTGTCGTATAGTTTGTATGTTGTTGGATGGTTAGGACAAATCCTCTGATGAACATGGAAAGGGATACCTATTACAGCATGTTGTACCATCTTGTGTATTAAGACATGGTGTAAGAGGGTTTTAACACTTCCTAAAGCATAATGCATAATGTTAGCACAGTAATGAAATCAATATTGCTCGAATTGTCAGTATAACAACACAAAATCCTGATAATTAAAAATTAAATGTACACATTCTTTGATTTATTTCTTTGAACTTTTTTAATATTTACGCAAAGACAACATATTTCTCAAGAATCTGGTTGATTTTTAAGATAAAATAAAAAAAATGTCCAGAATGCTGTTGCTTGCTGGTTATTGTTTACTTGGTTATTATTACTTGTAAATAGAAATTTAGTGAAGTGTTAATACGTTTTGAAGGCTATACATACAGTTACAAATGATAGAAGCTCCTTGGCCTGCACTTAAGAACATATTGATTCTGGAATTTAATTTAACTGAACAAAAATGGAGATTGAAATTATTTCTCTTAATCAAGTGCAGAAGACACTTCTTGTTTCCTGCTTGGTCATGTATCAGCACTGTGACATTATGTATGTTGTCCGAGTTATGGCTTTTCATTTGCTGTAGATGTACGTATTAAAACTATTGTCTATATACCCTTAATAAATGGTACAACAGCTTTAGCTAAATATTTTTACTTATTGATATAGCTGACAAGAAATATTAGGCTATATGGTAAGTCACTAACTTAGATTTTTTTTCTAGCAAATCAAATTCTCTTTTTGAGAACAGTTTGTGTGGTTGCATGGTTGGCTTAAAAACATCTATTTTGTTTATGGCACTATGCAATCATTTCTGTTGTCTTCGCCAAAGGTCACTTGCTGTTGTAAATCCCTGCTGTCTTTTTCAGTGTTGTCAGGGCCCTTATGAGTTACAGTTCATATGATCAAATGTAGGATGTAACTAATATGCAAGAAGTCATCTTGCTGACATGTGACAAGAAACCCATAAAACGGAAATTTATGTTACAGGAAGGACCCCCTGTAGACCTTCACAACTGTGTGTTAAGGTCAATAGATATGGGTCATTTCATCATGTCAACTCTACCACTCGCTTAAATTTTTAATTTTGTCTTATTTATTTATTTATTTTTTAAGAAAGATTAACATGTATAGTAAGGAAATCTAAAATATTAAATGTCTTTGATGTATATACACAATTGATTCATGATGCCAGTCTTTTGTCTGGGACAGCTGAAAATTGTGCAATGTCTTTCTGGCTTAAAGGGTTACTCCACCATGAATCACATACCCCCATGGCGTTTCAAACCTGTAAAAGCTTAGTTTGTCTTCGTAACAATATTTTTCATGAAAACTAGGAGACGTGGGACTGTCCCATTGCCTGCCAATTAAATAACACTGTCAAGGTAACACTTTACAGTAAGATGTAATTTGTTAACATTAGTTCATAAAAATACAGTTGTTCATTGTTAGTTCATGTTAGTTCACAGTGTATTAACAAAACTAGCATTAACTAATATTAATAAATGCTGTAGAAGTATTATAGTAGTATTTAAACCAATGTTAACGAATAGACCTTATTGTAAAGTGTTAACAAGATATACTCGCTTAACGTCAGTGTCATATCATTATTTAGTATCTTATGAAATAAGTTAAAACATCTCTCACCTCAGTAAAACAAACTGTCCTGTCAGATGTATTGCACTCGGAGCGCACGCTCTTCAAGAGCATAATGTGGCAGCACACTGTGTATCACTTCACTAAAGCACAGAAACGAGCATGCAACACGTGAAATAAAAGTACAGGAGCGATAAATAAATCACATTACTGTGTTTGTTAATTGGGAAGGATTTGCGTGAAGGTATAAAATTTGTTCTATTTAGAAGCAGTTTCCATGTTTCATTAACAGTTCACCTTAGTATTTTTATATTCACCATGGTAATGGTTGTTTCCTTACCCAAAAACATTTTTTGTTTTGTATATGTTTTGGTGGCTCATACCAACTTAATTATATTAGCACAAACTAGTTTGCGACTGCTTTTTTTTAATAGCCTTACCTGTTTATGCACTACTAGTCACGTTTTTAACAGTGTTAACTTAATTTAAGTTTTAAAATTAAGTTTGATTCATTTTTTTAATTTGATTATTTTTAAATCAAATTCTATATATATATATGTAAACACACACATTTATGAGTGGGTCGCTGCTTGATGACAATGGCAAAACATGGGTCCTGAGGCCAAACCATTTGAGAAACGCTGTGCATACATTTATTTAGGGGTCTAATGGTACACAAATATGATGGTTTATTAATAAAACTCAAAAAAATAAAATTGTATGCAAATATGCTTTCAAACTTCTACATTTCAGACGATTTCATTTGTTGTTAAAATATAAACATTTTTCAAACTTGTTTCATAAATGATTTTATTTAAACATTAAAGAATTAAAGGCTTCACTAACAGGTAAAATAAAATATAACATAATTAAGTATATACTCTGTCTAATATTTAGGCAAAATGCTCTTCTCTAGACTTAATTTCTGTAGCAGATAATGAGCTGTGCACACTGATGACTTGCCTGAGGTAAATGAAATGTTGTGACATTTTGTTTACAAGATTTTTTTAATGACATCTTTCTGTGGTTGAAACACTAATTGAGTGATTACGTGAGGGGTGAAATGTCTATTCGTGTATAACTTGTGTTAAAACTAGTAGTAAAGAAGGGATGATCACTTCCACTTGTGCTCTGCACTGCCGTCAGAACTGAGGCATTTATACAGCGGTCGTGCCATGTAAATTTCCTGAAAAACAATGAAACTATTAGTTCGGTACACAGGAGACCCGTTACGCCCCTACAGCGATTAATTCCACATTAATTTCCACATCTCCACATGTCTACTTCATGACTCAGGTCCTGCGGATTCCTGTCTCTGTTTGACAGGAAGTAAACAATCACTTCATATTTGCTGAGACCTTTAACTGTAAGTCTAGTGACATTTTAGTTGGCTGAAGTACTGTCAGGTGAAGTACTGTGGTCCCTAGCAGAGGTTAGTTTTTCTTCATTCTGTTGTCTGGTCTCTGCTGTCATTGCTAGTAACGTGACTGAATGTTTCTGATTAGGGATATTAATACTGTGCTGCAGTGTTTAATTTTTGTTAGTTTACATGAAATATTCGAGAAGTCAAAATTTATTTTTACAGTTTTTAGCTTTTTTTAAATAGGTTAGTGTTTTGTTTTTTTGTTTTTAGTTTTTTTTGGCAATTATCTAAATAATTTCCAGTAAAACAAGGAGCTGTAATGTTGACCGCTACAGTCCTGTGTGATATCATTGATTCACCAGTTTGTTTGTTTTTGTAGCTGGTTTGGCTGGAAAATAATCTACTGGACCCTCTAATAATAGTCTTGAGTAGCCAGACCTTTGATTGGATCTCGAGGTTTATTAAAACATTTTTTGTTTTAAAAAAAGGTTTTCAATTCCATTTTAACATGGGAATCAGCTTAAGCTTTACATATCATGTCATGTACGCTTCATCCATATGTTAAATTTGTCTTAAAAATACTTAATAAATTTAAATCTCACACACTTTTAGAACTGAACTTTTCTGCTAAACTGCTAAAAATGAATATGCACGCACAAAGAAAACAAGAAAAGTCTTTTTATGGTTCACAGATCAAGGCAAATCAAAGCATGTGTCTTTGAGAGTGTCACAGTGATTCAGCATGACGACAGAATTTGCTGCTCTATAGTCGTATTTATCAAAGCCAGATTGGAGAGACGGGTGGTATATAGAGAATAAGAGCGAGAGAGTCTGTGACAGGAGACAGGTCTCCCTCTCTCTGACTTGCTCACACACACCACAGTAATGCACCTCCATCCTCCTTCGTCTGATCGAAACCATGGCAGATGGGGTGCAGCAAATTGGAAGGCAGAACGTAGCTGATCCGAAGCTTGCCTTTTCTCTCTCAGATAAAAATATTAATTTTCAGCATGGGCTCAATCCGCTGATCGGGGGCAAGCATGTGCTGCCGGGATGATGAAGGCTTTGGAAAGACAGCCAAAGGTCCATGTCCACTTGAAGTTCCTCACGTTACCTGCCTCTGTTCAGAAACTTAAAAAAAGAAACAGAGAAATGGAGAAGAACATGATATTATTGTAGGGGCACACATTTTTTTTCATTGTCTCTCTGTCCCCATGCTTCTGCTCTACTTTTATTTTCCAATTTAACTTCTTGCTCTGCCCTGAGCCGTTTTACAGACAACTTCAGAATAAATGCATTCATGAATTCGATGTCACTGTGCTTTAGTCTTTCAGATGGACGATGTTCTGCTGGTGTTGCAGGATTGTATTTTATTGAGCTTCAGTTTCTGATCGTTTGGGAATGATCAAGCTGCAGCTTGCGGCTGTTTGGTTTTAATATTCTTACAGACCTCTTTGAATGCCTTTGAATATACAACAGTGTGCTTTTTATTCTGTATCACCCTCGGTTGTTTTTTTTTCTCCTGTACTTTTTCACATCATGTATCCCTTGTCTTAATCACTTTCTCACCTTTTGTCTTTCTGTCTCTAAAGTCAACTCAAGTGAAAGCGATGGCAGTGATGTTGAGCTCAGTGAATGCAGCAGTGACAGGAAGACCTTCATGTCTGAAAGCGATCAAAGACGAGATTCTGGTAATACACAACTCCTGGAAATGCGCTGCCAAATATACACAAACACTCCCCATCCACCCACACAAACTTGTACACACTAATACAACTCCATCTGTCAGATCTACCATGTGATACAGAAAACACAAATCCCCCTATAGCTTAGTGTTGTTTGTTTCAAAGCTTGATGCAATAAATAAGCACTTTTTTTTTATTACAGTAAAATCCCACTTGGAGCAAAAGATTGCCTTTTGTAACTGCTGTGTTTTACTAGTAGAATTAATTGTAAAAAATCAGAATGAATAATTACCCTTTGCATATGGGTTTCCAAAAAATTTTCAGCTTAAATTTAGAATTCAAGCCTTGTTAAGGCGGTCAGCTCAAATCCGATTTTGTGCATATCCGGATGGAATCTGATAGAAATAACTGACTGTCCACACATCATATCACAACGGTTCATATCTGATTTGTGTGTCCATAAGTGCATTGGGTTGTTAACCCTGCGCTAAAAACAACAGTAACCGCAATACAATTTACAATATAGATGTTGTCTTATGACATGACAACATATTGCTGTCATGACTGCAATATTTTGTTAATATATTTTCGTCTTATGAGGCAGTGGGAGAAATGCAGAGAGCTGGAATTAAAAAAAACTGCTCATTTCTGCATAGATGTTCAGCCTGTTTTGTGCAAAAACATCTGACGTGTTTACGTTTTACATGGCATGAGGACGTGAAAATGCTAGGCTAAATCCGATCTGACCGGTCAGACTGAAACGGATTTCCAGGAATGCGATTTGAATAGGATTCCAAACCACATAAGAATTTAGCTCGAAACAGATTTGCACAAATCGCATTTTATTATTATTCCGTTTTTGTTGTTTTGTTTGTTCTTTAAATGTGAATGTTTTTGTGCACTCAGAATCGAGTGGAGGCCAAGTGCAGTCCAGCAGCACCAGTCTAACTCAAACCAGCTTTCACATGGAAAGCCCTTCCAGCATGGCCAGCGAGCGAAACAGCAGCAGTTTCAATCCGGTTCTGGAGGAAGAGGTCATAGACCATAGTCAGCATTTACTAAGTGAGTGCCCACATACACGTTCGCTTAGCTATCTAAATGGGGACGTTCCGTAGACTTCTTGTTTAAATATAAATATATATATATATATGTATATATATATATATATATACACATACATATAATACAGCTTGTTATAAATACCATAACCTAACCATAATGCATGATAAATTTGCAGTACAATTTTTTTTAAATTGGAGAAGCCCCCAAAAGAAGTCTTTGACACATTTGGCCCACTCCAGTGCACAGATTTGTCTAAAAGAAATACGGTTATGTATACACACACACACTCATCTTTTTCCCTCCGAGCCAAGTAACACTTGACAGCTGTACACTAAATAGGGTGGTGTGTCCTCTGTCCCTTTTTGAAATAGTTGTACTAAAGGATGGATTCGCCCTTGTCATTGTTTGCTATTTTAAGTATCGCTATTACTATTGCTCATACTTTATTACCAAACCTTATTATCTGCATTGAATAGGAAACTGAGACTCTGTGTTTGTTGTTTTGGCTCAGCAACCACATTGCAATGTACTGATACCCATATAGCAGCTCTTACAGCACACTGGTATTTAGTTTGACACAAGCAAGCAGATGTCTTTAGAAAATGCAACAATCTTATGTGTTTTTTATGATCTTAAACGTACCGTTTATAGCATAGATTTACAGTAAAAATGGAAGTACTGTACATTTGTATTGATAAATGAAAGCATTGTCAGATTAGACAATGGAAGTGACAGTGTAATAAATATCAGGTTGATCAA
Source organism: Enteromius treurensis (assembly GCA_032275025.1). Classification (NCBI taxonomy): domain Eukaryota; kingdom Metazoa; phylum Chordata; class Actinopteri; order Cypriniformes; family Cyprinidae; genus Enteromius; species Enteromius treurensis. Next base: position 19,520,335 of record JAUCMU010000097.1, on the reverse strand, counting down.
CCTCTAATAAGAATAAAGGTTACAAAAGTCAGTTTTCACAGTGTTGCCAAGTATAGCCAGTAGGGGTGGCACAATACATGTATTTGTACCAAACCATCATGTTACGGACATCGACTCATGATGGTGCATGAGGCCTTACAGCCAATACAGGCAAACCCCCGATCCTGCAGGGGGCCCCCACAGCAATGCAACACTGTTTGATAACCACCAGTAGAAGTACAACGAATGCTATGAGTTGTGCGCTTTAAAACAAAGTTTCCTAGACAGTGATCATCCATCTCTCACATAGACCGATAAAGGAGTACTGTATACTTCAAGGATTTGTTCACTTAACTGTTTGCGAAATGGAGCTTTGTGCTCGTGTATCCTACCTCTCTCATTCAGCACAAATCCAAATATTCCTTAATATTTTCAGATTTTCAATTAAATGTATCTGAAAGCCAAGAACAAATTGCTTTTGCGTGTTTCTGTCATTATTAGCTGCTTCATTGTCCACTTCTTTTTCTTTCTTCTCTTCCTTAAGGAGCTTAAATTCCCACTTTCTTAAAAAAAAAAAAAAACCCACACACACAAAAAACAAATAGCCCTCATTATTCCAATGATATTGTGCGTCTTGCTCGAGCGCTCTCCAATTTGTACCACTCGCTTTAAGAGATAAGAACTCTCCCCTACGTCGCCTCTTCACAGGCATTTGCAAGCTTAGCATGAGGCGAGATATCTTCCTGCCCTCTGTGTTAATGATAACACTTTCAAATGTCGATGCACAACATAAAGGAAACCTAATTAAAGCCTTTTACTGTCATAATTATGCACAAAAATATTTTGGCCCAATTCATAGGATTTATGTAATTCAATTGCATGCAAAATTTCCATCCATTTTGATTACATATTTTTTACCTAAATTAACTAATAAATTTTATGTTGTGCAAATTTGCCCACCTTATGTAAATCAAACAAGAAAGTAATAATAGTACCAATAAATCCAACTTGTTTTAAATGCATTAGAAACATGTATATGTATTATTAGGTAATAAACCCAATTTACTTAAAATGCATCACATTTACATAATTTTTTTATTAATCAGCCCTTCATATGCTAGTCCTACCACACCTAATCGCACTAAAATCAATCTATAACACACAAAAAATAACAGCAAGACCAGACAGTAACATATATATGCTAGCAAGAAATACTACACTTGTATGCAGCAAAAAGAAACAAACAGTGCTCTCATATTTACATTAGGGATGTGCATCTCCATAACTGAGGCCAATGCAATACGCATCTCGATGCATAGCCAACGATGCGATACATGAAAGATACATGAAGCAGCTAGCGATGCGATACGATACACCCCTGTTACGATGCAGTGAAAACCGATTTCGATTCGATTCAACACGATTCGATGCAGTATGATGCAATGAAACAAATATGCAGGTATACAAGTATTGGGAGCCGTCGTTCTCTGTAATGCTGTAAGGCTGAATGTCGGTTATTGTCTTGAAACTAGCAGAACTGTATGCCAGTTTCACACTGTACGCGTCAGCAGGGCATAATCAGCGCATATTTTTTTCGGCGCCCATGTTAACAGATGAGAGCTTTCACAAAGCACACAGGGGCGGTGCTGCAGCGCGTTAACAGGAGCAGGGCAGGAGCGGTTGTGCCACGATAGTTTCGGCGCGGAATCTTTTTTTTTGCTGTGCTGCTTATGCAAAATTAAGGTGACAGTGCGTTGTTCTTGATCAAAACTGACCTGAGTAACATGAAAAGTAACACATTTTACCATAAAATCGAGTAATTGATTTGTTTTGTGTTTCCCACTCACCATATAATTTAAATAATATAAACGAGTTTCTGCCCAAACTTTAAAGGCCTATTAAATGAATAAAACTAGAGGCATTTGTTAGCTTTAAGGTGAGTTTTTCAAGTCAATTATTTAATTCAAATACACTTTATTGTTGGAATTCTTTCCAAAATTTTTCCTGGATCTCAAAGCGTAACCTATTCAATCTAGCATCTGCACGCAAGCCTTATGTTGCCTGGCAAAATATAATATTTCTTATACAAAATGTGTGAAGGGTCAGGCATATTTTTTCCTGACAGGCTCTGCTATTTTTTTCATATACACGTATTAAAAACTTTGCTCAAGTATATTGTGTAAACTATAATATAGACAGTCACATAACAAAGTATGCTGGCAATGACATAAATCAAAGCACACAGTGTTCGGAGAAGAACGCTGGAAAATACGACAGAAAGATGCTTGTCTATAGCCTGCTGCAGTACAAGCCACACGCGACAAACGCTGCCAGTATGGAAGCACAATCGGCACACGCTCTGCATAGGCACTTCAAGTGTGTTGTCAGATTCGTCGTTCTGAAGGAGCTTTAGGTTTTTATAGGGCGTGATAGTGAATCTTATTGGAAGATAACGTAATTGGGAAATTGAGAGGTGGAGATCTGGGATGATTACCTTCGTACACTCCACCCGAAAAAAAAATATTTCTAACCTACATTTCACGAGTTGGTGCTTGTCGGTAATCTAAGCGAAGCGTGCAGCCCGGGGAAAAGCTCAGGGTTATGAGGGCAGCCAAGCCCTAGGGTGAATAGCCCTAAGGGCTCACAGGATGAAGGAAACGGACGACCGATTCCTAACCCTGAGAGCTCCCCAAAACAGCGGAAAGCAAGGAGAGGGTGGCCACCAAACGAGAGAGTGCCCAAAAGATGCAGAGGACATCGCCTGATTCTGGATCTCTGTTAGCCGATTGCAGGTTGGGACAGGCGTGGGATTGAGTGGGGAGGCAGCAAACCCTGGGGTGGAATCCAAGCTTTAGACCTGACAAAAGATAATCAGAGAAGTTAGGGTCTGGGTGCATTAAAAATTAGTGCGATAACTGGGCGATATCGACAGGAGACGAGAGATACTTTCTCTGATTTTTATTCCTTGCTTTTTCCATACTACAAATAAACCTTGCATGTGCTCCGCCACAGTAAGAGCAGATGTGCATAAATCGGCATTTAGATCTGTTGCAACGGCCTTTGTTAAACTCAATGCATGGCGGAGAACGATAGAAGGGGTGGGGCTGGCGGGGGGAGAGAGAACAGAGCGAAGGGATCCTTCGGAGTATAGCTAGTAGACTAAGGGGGAAGTGGTTCGGGGCATGGCGGGGTTAACATAAGTCAGGTTAGAGAAGAGTGTGATACCGATCTGCAGACCGCGCACGTGATATTCCTACAACCTGTAAAGACTCGAGGTCGATGGCACCCCAATCAGGGCACTGATTCCATTGTGACACTCGAATTGCACACTTTGCCAAAAATAGGCAGTGATCGGTGTAAAAATGTGATCCGCCATAAGAAAGCGCGAACGCTGCGATTATGGCCATATAATCACTGAGCTCGCGCCTGCAGAGGGGATACACGGAGCAAATTACTTCGGAGTAGCGGTTGAATGTGAAGATAAACTCGGAGAGAGACAGGATTCTAGAGGGATTGGTGGGAGAGTTTTTGAGCATTACAGAAAACTCGCCCCAATCAACTTGGCGGTCTGCAGAGCAGGGAGTGATAGGAGAGAGGAGAGTGAACAAATCTATGTCAGCATCTGAGAGTATTTGTTTCCGGAGCGAAGGAGAAATGGGAGTGGGTTCCAGAGCCAATGCATTCAACGGGATAGGCAGAGAGTTGGCTGTTTAAAGGGTGAAGGGTTGCCTAGTAAGGGAAGAGGTGATCTGGGATGATTACCTTCGTAAAAATCTGAGAGCTGTCTGACCCTCCATAGACAGCAACACAACTCAAATGTTCCCAGGTCCAGACATTTACTAAATACATCAGTAAATCAGTCTGTAAGGTTTGGGAAAATTAGCTAAAAGAAATTTAATTCAGTTTAATTCTTTAAGCTTGTGATCCTCCTGGGAGAGA
>JAUCMU010000097.1:19502737-19516317 GCA_032275025.1 Enteromius treurensis | reverse complement strand
CAGATAAATAACTTAAAAATGGAGTCAGATTAAAACGAGGTAAAACCTAAAAGTAAATTTAGAACTAAAAGTCTAAGTATCCAAAACAGAAATGACAAGCTTTTCCCCCAGCGTGCTAGAAGCTAAACACAACATCCGCTACGCAAAGTAGGCGGACCTTACAAGTCCATTTGACATAAATGGCTCAAATTCAGTTTTGCGACGCTAGGAGAAAACGTGTGTATATATATACAACACATGCTGTTTTCATCACAAATATCTTTATGTATATTTTAAAGATAAATGAATGAATGAAGAAGATTTAAGGCCATAAATTAACAATTAATTCTCACAGTTTATACACTCTGCCCCTCCTTTTAGTTAAATAGTGACCACAATTTCTACAACTTTTTTCAGAAACATAAAATAGCTGTGTAAGAAATGTATAAATAGCTCTGTCTTTGTCACATAGATGTATAGCAGGAAGAACTATCCTGTTGATTGGTGACAAATGAGCTCCTATAATAAGTGTGTATTGTTGCTGCTTTCTTCAAACAGCCTCCAGTATTTTAAGATCTAACAGCTTTTATCACACCGTATGACAAATCTGAAATGTCAAATGATTTACACTGGCTCATAATTGGATGGCCAATTCCTCTGTTCTCCTCTGACATGTAAAAGCTCTCTGTAAACAAGCACCAACAACACATTGTAATAGAGGCAATGAGATGACAGAAATGACCCGTGTCCCCTTCTCTCTTCCTTTTCTCCAGCTTTCTGCTGCTAATGTGCCATGTGTCCAGTCTATTTTACTCTAGACTGATTTGTTTTGTTTTGCTTTGCTTATCTTCATAAACTATTTTATGGTGTCTTTAAAATGGTTGTAAATTTAAGAAACTGTGAAATTTGAAAGTTTACTGACAGTATAGTTTGTCCTTATTTTTCTTGTAAATTGGCAAATGACATCTTTCTCAGAATAGCTGTGATGTACAGTGTCTGCTGATGTAAGTTTCATAACATAATACATGCATATTTTTATACCTACTCGAAAGCTACCTGAAAAACTATGCACAAGTGCGCGGAGGCCCAAAGCTGCTTTAAACATAAAGGATGGTCAAGGCAAATCCTGACTTAATTTAGTAAATAAGTTTACTGCTAAAGAAACTATTCTCTAGCATCCTCTTTTTTTATGCAATTTTTATAAACCTTTAACAGTCCTGTAGCTTTGCAGGAAGGTTTCTTGAAGCATCTTGGAGATATTGCCACAGTTCTTTCGCATTTATTTTGTCTTAGTTTGTTCTGTTTCTTCATGTCCTTACAGACAGATTGATGATGATGCTGATGAGATCAGATCTCTGTGTGGAGCACTGGCTGTTGTCAGACTCCTTGTGCAAACATAAATCTTACTGGATTATTACAATTAATAGAAAAATAAAATAAATGTTTGGAAATGCAAACTTATATTTCTTAATCGCACACTAGAGCAAAATATAGAAATAACCGACTTATTACCAAGTTTTAGCTGCTGAAAATACTAGTGTTCTAATAATTTTGGCCACCACTTTATCTACGTAATGAACCTTTTCTAAAACAGTAATACTACAGTACACTTTATTTTAAACATTAAGGGTAAAGTGGTTAATTTTCAGTTTTAATCTGCTTTAAGATTCTAAAGCAGCATTGCAGAATGGGATCTATAAGCATAAAGTATAAACTGAAGGAAGAAAGGCTCAAATGAAATGACAGTGCATAATTTGTGTCGTAAAGAGAGTCGAAATGGTTGCAACTGAGAGTAAATGCACTCAGTCCCAAACACTGATGTGATTGCAGCTATTCAAAACACATAAAGCTGTGGCAATGAGTTCAGAATTGATTGAGTTGAATTTATTTTTAAGACTAACTCAATAACTCCTCATCTGCTCTGACATGCAAAGCCATTCTTTACCGCCCACCCGTCACGTCACTTCATTGAATCCACCTTGACATTTCTGCATTTGATTCTTTTCATTTTCCTTCACACTTGCGTTAATCATCCTTGGCTCAATTGAGAGTCATCACTCTCTATTATTTCTACGAAGATGCACAAAAGACCAAAGTATACACGTTGGCAATGGCTATAAAAATGATGAATGATCAGTGGAATTCACTGTGAATGGGAAACATTCATTTCTGCATGACTGAACATTTCACTCAGAGTTTTTTGAAAATTATAATGTTTTGCTTGATGTTGTCAAACCTTGATTGATTTTCTTTTCAGTTTCGAACCCACTTGACTCTTGTGCTTTCTTTAAGTGGCTGTTAGTTCTGGTTAGATTTTCTGGTTAGATTTTGAGTTATTGAATTGTATTGTTGTGAATTTAATAAATATGGTCCTGTAGCTTAAATACACAGCAATTCATTGTTTTTACTAACAGTAACTAGTGTTCTGCGATATTTGTTCTAATGAGGCACAGAAATGATTATTAATTTGAACGGGAGCGGGCGGTCTAACAATATAGTGTTCCCGATGTTTTTTGTTGAGGTGCACCAACTCCACCCACTTTACATATCCCTAAACCTACCCAACTACGCCCCTGATCACCCCCTGTTCCAGTTTCTCTTATACATACTGCGGTTACAAAATGTAGCTATGTAATTCCTGTTACTCGACTACTTAGTGAAGTGAAAAAAGTGTTGTTACCCACGTCCTGTTACACACTTGTACTTACACACACCATTCTGAGGGTTGTTATAAATGTGAAGTTACAGAAATATCCCAGCTTTAGATACTATGTAGCAATGTGTACTTACACTGTGGTTACATACTACATACACATCTAGTTACCATGTAAGTACACAGGTATTAGGGACACTTAATATAAAGTGGGACCTTCCAGGCAGCTGACATCTCTAGTTGGTACTTTATCAATTGTTTTTTTTTTTTTTTTTTTATGTTTCACTTTGAAATTCACAATACATCCCAATGCACTTCACTGTTTATTATGTTTTAGTATGCAGCATTGTGTTGATGTAGATAGTGGGCACAGATGTCTGAGGCATTCAGCTGAGGCTGATTGAATCTGCTAGCCAGACTCTGTGGATGGCTCTTCTTTGCTCTCCTGTAATACTGAATTCCACCAAAGCTTCTGCATCCCACCTCCTCTGCCAAGCACCTCCCTCTCCAGACTTGTTTGTGGTGGTGGCTAACTAGGTCATTCGCTAGCAGGGTTTCTTTGTGCACTATCAGCATGGCTGTGATTCGGCCTTAGGCCATGCTGATATTTAGACCAACAGCATAACTATGAGGATATGGTTTTATATATATACATATATATAAATAAAAGTTCAATAAAGAAGAGGTTAACATTAAGTTACTTATGTCTCCAACACAAATTGGCCAGTTAGTTTATATATTTCTTCTCCAGCAACTAAAGTGGTTCCAAAAGAAGCCAAAGCATTAAACTTTGGGTGTAGCCAAGCATCAGACTGACAGCGTGTCAGAGAATATGAGCAAAGCATTCTCTAATCACTCCCTCCAGCTGGAACTAACTCTTGTGGGAGTTTTTTTCTTCACTGTTTCTGATATCAACAGTTTTCTGAGTTGATCTTGGAATCATTTTGGTCTCCAGAGGCTTGTGATTAAACAAGTGGCTCCCATCGATACCTGCCTTCTTCCAGACCATTCAGGCTGCTGCTTAAAGTGTTGCTTTGTCTTGCTTATAGAGACATTAAACCTCAGTTTTTGAATGAACACTTACAAGATTATCTTCTTTCAATGCAAAACAGAGGTGCATCATAGGCCTCAGATAATTCAGGCTGAATGAATGCGTGGTAATGCCTTATTTAATGATGTTAAACATTTAAATCATTTTTAATAGTAACATTGTCAGTGCCACTACTTTGAATATTCGTATTTTGGCATTAGGCTACATACAGATAGATACATTTTCATTCTAAAGAAATTCTGTACAAAGTATTCATCAGAATATGTCTTCTCGTGTCTGAAAATATCTGGATTTTGAAATCCTCCTGCAAACTTTCATATTATCAGGGGTTTAAGTCTAGATGATTACAGTGCACTGAAAATATACATAACTGGGAATAACTGAGCCGTAATTTTCAATCAAAAGGGCGTCATGAGGCTCAGAGCAAGTAGTTTAATAAAAGATTGCAAGTTGACAAAAATATTGAATTCAGGATTTTTGTGTTAGGATGAAGAATTTTTTTGCTGGTAATTTTTGACTTGAAACACCAAAATTAGGTGGCTCTTCAGCACAGCACAGCACAAGGGTTTTGTAATAATTCTGAACACTATCATAATTATTCATGGCACACGTGACCTTTTCCGAAGGCACATGGTTCAAATGATGAGTTGATTCAAAGAAACATGGGTCATGAGTGTTTGTCCGTGACTTCCCTGCTGCTGATCAATGACCAAAACCTTCAATATGTCTGTGTGCATCTAATTGTCTGTCTTGATATATTGAGGCGTGATGTGACACTGATTGTTGTGCAAATGTCCCATTTATCCATGATTACTCTGAGCATTTTAACAAATGTGATTGATTGTATTTATTAATCATCAAATACAGTTTGTAGTTATTGAAATTGTGTACAAGCATAAAGGAAAATCGGAAGTCGGAAGTTAATACGTTTTAAAGTCGTTTTTGTGTTATGTAAAATGTTTGCTCATTAAATAAAAAAAAAAAACATGTTTATTTGTCATATATAGTGTGTAGAAAACCATATATAATATAAAAAAACATAATATGTGATAAACATTAAAATTTGCAAACAGCTTGGAAAATCTGTGAATTAATTACAGATTAAAAACTGAATTTGAAGTGTATTATGATCTTGCATGATTCATTACATTAACTAAAAGTATAATATAATATATAGTAAATATATAATGTAATGTGTATTTGTTATAATGTAATAAAAGTATTTGTGCAATAAATTACAGATTTCAAAAACGTAGTTAAGATTTATTGTATTAACAAAAAAATAAATTAAAAAACAAGAAGTAGAGCTGCACGATTAATCGTATTTTTATCGCGATACCGATATTTATGACCCACAATCAGTCATCTGCGATTTTACAGTATAAAGACCAAACTCTGTTTATGAGCGGAGTTTACGCATTGTACTGCGTCACTATGACGTTACTGCGTCTAAATTGCAAACGCTTTCTGAAGCAGAGTAGAAGAATAGCAGAGGGCTGCGAGATAATCATCGCGTGATATGTAATGCGCATCTTGTCAGTAAAGCCTGTAATCAGTGGAAAATTCCATCAGGTGTGCGATCTTATATTGAGTCGCATTCACTACGCAGAGCCGCTATTCTCTGACGAGCTGCGCAAAATCACGCTGATAATGAACCCGAATTTGCGCAGCTCATCAGTGAACAACGGCTCTGTGTAGTGAATGCGGCTCAATGTAAGATCACCTGATGGAACCGGCTTTACTAGGAAGGTGCAGAAGTACGATCGTTACAAGTTGATGTAAAAGAGGCAGTTTAATTTCCTTTATTTACCCAGCTATATTTCTATTTACTCACAGCTTAGAAAAACTCTCCATTCTAAACATGTTTGGTTTGTTTGTTTTTCTTTATTTGTGGCTGTAAAGTGCAATAAGAATAAACAAGTGAATAAAAGTTCATTACCAAAGGAATAATCGTCATTATTAATCGGGATAAAAATTTTGAGCAAAATAATTGTGATAATAATTTTTTCTGTTTTCGTGCAGCCCTAACAAGAAGGTAAATAAAACCTCTTAACGACTGTGCAAACATTAAAACCCTCAATACATCATCACGAGCCGTGCTGATAAGGTTTATTATCGTTCTTACCCTATCAGTCTCTCAACTCTGAATCATTCCACACCTACTTGTTTCACATTTTTCAAAACTGTGATAAGAACTGACCTATGCTGAAATGAGGGGCTTCATGACACTCTAAGCAAGATGAATGATCCTCCTGTGAAACCAGCCTGCTAAGACTGCCCCCTGTGTGCGGCTCATCCACATGATTCATGCATAAAAAATCAGATCAATTAAATCATTCCCTCCTTTCAAAGCCGTGACAGGCCGGCGCCACCGTGCTGCCTCATCAGGACCCCACTAACAATCTCGCCACAAAACCCACAATCCAGTCAGATTACGAGAACACAGCAGCGAGATAACTGGACAGGCAGCTAATATAACGCACCTGATCAGTGGGAAACTACTGTCAAAGTGGGAAGTTTCATTCTGCGCTCATAATTAATTACTCTAGTCTAAGCTGATTAGCTGCAGACAGGCCATGCATGCTGGATGAGGAGGTGACTGAGGTGGATCCGGTGTTGTCTTCCCCCTCAGCGGGGGAGACAAGTTTAGCTCTAACCTGCCATAAGCACCATTGCTGTGATGGCTGCAAACAGGCCGAACCTAAACACTCATTAAATCAGATGAGGAGGAGAGAGAGGGACGCAGGCTGAGCTCTGACAGAGTTGTCACCTGAAAAACTTTCAGATATGCCCGATCAAGCACTGTTTTAGATTAATGGTAGGACTCTCTGGGGCATTAGCATGTCTGCTGCATTGCAATTAAAATATTTGCTATGAATTCATTTGTAACTGAATATGCATGATCATGTAACAAATCCATTAACACGCTTTCTGACTTGAAAGTGGTCATTTCATTGATTTATCCTTCCATATTTTAGTTTTTCATGAGCATTTTCCACCCTTAGTATATAACTAATTATATACTAAGGCTAATTCTACAGTTACAGCCTCTTTACAGAGGAAGTATTACATTTTGATGGACTCTTAAAACAATCCATAGTGTGCTGGAATGTGCTGCGTGAGCTGTTAAGATTGGACTGAAGTGATCAAGGACCTTCACAGGTGAAACGTGAGTTAACTAACTGGTTAAGGGCTCGTCTACACAGAATGTAGGTTTGCAGATCTTTTCATAATTTTTGTATTTAAATGTGCAGGACAGATCTGTTTTCTTTCTTTCTCCTCCTCCTCATTCACCTCTTCTTACTGCCTCTCATTCTCCTCCTCCTCTTCAGGGTCTTTCTCATCCTCTTCCTTCTTATTCTTTTATTTAGTTTTCTCCTCATTCTTCTCCTGCTTTTTAGTCCTTTTTCTCTTCCCTTTCATTTCCTCCCTCTTCCTTTTTATTCTTTCTCTTAGTTCTTCCTGGAGCCCTGCATGAGCCTCAAATTCAGGCCCAAGCCTAACCCGAGTCGCTCAGGCCCTAGCTCGGCCTGTGTCGAACAGCTTATCAGAATTACCAGCCCGAGTCCAAAAAGAGCTTGTCTTTTTCCCCCCTTCTACCAAACCAGCTTATACTACTGTTTCAGCTAGTATAATAGTTCTGTTTTGTGAATAATGGCAAAATGAGTATATTTGGTTTTAGTTGTTTGTTTGTTTTTTGTTAGTTAAATATATGTTTTTTAAAAGTAATAACCAAGTGGCCAGCAGCAGACAGTGAGCTGATCATACACTATATTTGATCAGTTTAGCCTTCTCAAATCATCACGACTTGCCTAAAAAAAAATCTATAGTTATGCCAAAACAGTTCAAGTAGCCTACATAACAATGTTTAAACGTTAAACCTGTGATGGTATATCCAAGTTTGTTTGGAGAGCGGAAGCTAAAGCGCACTCTGCAGGTCATGGAGGCATCAGAGCAAACACTTTTCAGTCATTTTCTCTGATAAAGGGAAGAGTAATACATAAGTCAGGACAAAACTTTGTAATTTTATAAGACAAAGAAAATAAACATGATGTGCTTTCTGCCTTCTCGTCTTGAACAGAAAAGACTCACAAAAATTAAACAGCTAAAGAAAACATGATAAATATATCTATAGAAAGATTAACGAAATAAGAAAAATAGAAAACAAAAACTCTTTAAAGATGACTTCTCTCTAAAGGTGCGTCTATGAAAAGATGGCGTCTTCGACACATTCATGGTACTTACATTTGCTGGGGTTTTGCTTTTTTTAGCTTCTGACGGGAGCTCTCTGCTGCTGCTGCTGCTGCGGGACAATAAAGTGTCTAATTTTGCACACTTTGGAATATCTCATATAGAAAAACACTGGATGGAAATGCAAAGATGTGCATAATTGAGTAGGATAAACGTTTTATTAGATACGAAAAAGTGTACATAAACTATGATGGAAACACATTTACCAAATAAATTTCTCCATGTGCTTCGAAAAAAGTCATGTGACTGCACTATAAGCGGCATAACTTGACGATCTCATTCACAGCATCTACATTATACAGTATGTTGTTCTGACCATATCTAAAATTCCTGCGCAAATTCTGTCATCAAAGTATTTCTGTATAATTACTGTCTTACACAGCTAACACCACCCAAACAGCTGGCATCCACCCCCGAAAGCAGTGACCAAATCTATTGTGTTAAGTCGGCTCGCTCTGAGGCACAAGTAATATGAAAATTATCATATTCAGTGGCTTCTGCTAGTTTTCTTAGTAATATTTAGTGCAAGATAACCAGGAAGTGATTTTGTTCTCTTTAACTCGTTGAATAGAAACAGTGCTTTATTAGCAAATGTTTTATACGGTATTCAAGTTTTGCGCATAAGTGTATTTTGAATTTTGGATGGAAACTTATATAGTCCCATTCCTTTTCATTCTTTCTCCCTGTTCATCTACTCTTTCTTGTTCTTCATCAGTCTTCCTCCTCATTCTTTTTCATCTTTTCAGTTTTGCTCCTCATTCTTTTTCTTTATTATTCATCACCTTCATTTTCATTCTTCTTCCTTCTTTCCTTATTTTTGTTTCTTTTCTCCATTCTTCTACTCTCTCTTCCTCCTCCAGATCAGGCCATTTATTAAGTTATCGAGCAAGTTCTTTGTAATGACCTTAAAACCACGAAGGGCACCACCCTAACAATCAACCCCTTAAACTCACATTGAAAAGCCATAAGAGTGACATCTCTGGATCAGAACATCGTAGAGACAAGGGATGGGGCACTGTTTATTCAGACAAGAAGCAGCTGACATCCTGCCAAATGTCTAGTCACCCCCAATGAACCATCCCAAGCATTCATATCTTAGCACTGGTTTGCCTTGGGGAAGCATTTTGAGGCCCAATTGCCATGCGTAGTAAATAGGAAAAATGTGGCAGTGAGTTCTTCTATGGTAAGCACCTGTCACAGTTTCATCAGAATCTAGTTATTTGTCATTATTGGTAATTTACATGGCCACAATCACATGCTATTACTCATATCATGTTGATAGTTATGTAAGCTACTCAGGAGCAAGAATATATACATTTATATGCATGATTTGTTTTTTCCATTAGCATGGCAACCAACATGAATAATAAATAATAACCACTTCCTCACCTAATACTACAAAATATTCTGCTCAGACCTGTTATTATATGCATCAGTGATGTGCTTCTTTCTCAATGTTGTTTATATCAGAACTGAGAAGTTTGTTTTGACAGTTCATTTTAACACCTTGTGGAAAATGTATGCTGACAAAAGTGAAAATGAATCCTTTCTAAATGTTTACTTGGGGGTGACGCATCTTGCCCTACTTTCCCCACCCTAATAACCTGCACCCCAGGTGAAACATGAGCAATAGTTTGCATTAAATCCAAAAAGTTACATGTTACAAGTTACAGTATGTTTTCATGGCATATTTCATAGTTCGTTTATCTAATATCAATGGACATTTGATTCTTAATGGTATCATCACATTAATACACCATCTGCGGAAGATTATTAATGTTGCTATTGTCTCCCAAGGTTTTGACAGTTCAATACATTGACCATAGTACTCAGCAAATGCAGTTTTATCATGGCGGTTTTACAGGAAAAACATTCACAGCCAAAATTGTCAACCACCATCTGTACTTCTATAAAATATCATCGGGGGAAGGGGCTTGTCAACGATCAGCCTGGATAAAATGCTAACGAGAGACTGGATGCTTAACCCCTGACCCCCGACTTTTTATGCATCGCTCTCTCTGGTGATGAGGGGCTGCTTGAGGATCCTTTGATGCCATTGCATTATTGTGATGGGGAGATCCAGGCCAGTCTTTAGCTGGAATAGTGTGCGGAGGGAAATGGAGTGGCACTGCTTCATATTTGTTATTCTCATGTGAAAGTGTTGTGGCTTTTAGGGGCTTAGTGAAAGAGAACAGTAAGAGCCTAATCATGCTTTATGTCTGTGTGGGGTGCAACTCTATGTAAATAAAGAAGTGCTAAATGAAGACTAAGTTGAATGTGAATGGGTATGTGGCAATTGATATTTAAATACAAATATATTTAAAATAAAATCTAAAAATAAATGATAGACTAACAATAGTATGACCGTTTTTGGTTTCTAGGCACATTACATTTTCAAAATTAGTTATAATTATAATAATTATTCATTTATAATAATTATTATAATTCAGTTATAATTATTCATTTTTCTTTAGAAATTAAAAAATGATAATTATAATAATTCAATATTTTAAATGAATTATGATTGCATTTTTGCCAATTTCTCATTGCGATCCAATGAATAATCAAGTACTTGGTGCAGGGGAGCAGGCCATGGCCTTAATGAGATAATGAAAATATTTGAGGTTTGTGAACATGAGTGTTAAAAATAAAACTGTCATGAAAACCTGTCTATGAAAGCATTTTTAGGACACTGTTGAATTATGATTGACTCAGCAATAATGTTTCATGACACATCCTACTATATTATTTAGATAAATTGGATACATAATATAGATGTAAGATGATTATAACTTATATCTGCAAAAAAGGATGCAAATGCCAGTGAACTTGTGCCCTACACTGCAAAATATGCTTTCTAAGACAACATTTTTTGTCTTGTTTCCAGCCAAAATATTAAAAAAAAATAATAATAAAATTACTATCTTGTTTTTAAAAGAAACAAGCTAAAATTAAGTTACTTTTTGCATAGAACAAGCAAAATAATCTGCCAAAAGGGTAAGCAAAATATTCTTATTTCAAACAGAAAACAAGATTATTTTGCTTACCCCATTGGCGGATTATTTTGCTTGTTTCAAGTAAAAACTCTCTTAATTTAAGCTTGTTTGTTCTGAAAACAAGACAGTAATTGTTTCTTGTCTAGAAAATCCTTCTTGATTTGAGATTGTTTTAGATATTTTGGCTGGAAACAAGACAAAAAATCTTGTCTTAGAAAGCATTTTTTGCAGTGTATAGCCAGCAAACTGGAGAGAAAGCTTCCGTCGTGATGCACTGAAATACGTAACACATCAGAAATTACTACAGATGTTCACATTCTTTCAAGAACTCATCATAATGTTATGGCATATCATTGCTATATTTTTATCTACATTATCGAGTGGTTCCTGAAATAACATTTGAGTTTTTGAAACCAAACTGCTTTTGTGATTAAAACTAATCACTGGCAATATGCAGCATATTAATATCCCAATGCATCCAATATATTAGATTCAGAGCCATTTCTCTTTCTTCTTACATTTACTTTGGACAACATGCTGTGGCCAGCTAAACAATCAGAGCTCAGGGTGTTTTTTTTTTTTCTTCACGATTATGGTTTTTATAAACAGTCACAGCCGAGTACTGGATCACCATTGCTTTGGAAAGGGCCGATTCAACTAGTGACCTGGATTCAAACTCGGATTTCACTTTGTAAGTGCTGGTGTGCAAGATGTTAGGAAACATGAACTACCCTCCGGGCCTCTTTTCAGCGTATTAATCAAGTTCTAGAGAAATAATACACAAATAACTTTCATTGTGCACCTGGTGAAGTTGCTGAAGGGGTTTAATAACAGTAGGCTCTTTTTATGATACTCAATGTAACAATGTTAGTGTTAGTTAAAACACACGAACAATAAACCTTACTCTCAGTCCGTTTACTCTGTTAATAATTTTTCTGTTCCCAGAAATTGTTCTTTTATTGCATAATATATATACGGTGCAGCTGGTCGAGGTTCTTTAAAAAAAAAAAAAACTTTTTATTCTTTTAACCAGTCGGGAAGCTGTTAACACATCTATCCGCTCCCAGAACACTAATTGCTAAAACAGGCTGCTGGATGCTGTTCTAACTTATTTAGATTCATAAAGATATAGGCCAGAGGTGCCCAACCCTGCTCCTGGCAATGTCCAGCAAAGTTTAGCTTCAATGCTAATCAAACACACATGCCTTTAATTTTCAAGCAATCCTAAAAAAATGTAATTAATTGCTTCAGGTGTGTTTGATTGGAGTTGGAGCTAAAACTTTGGACAGTCGATCGCCAGGAGCAGGTTTGGGTACCCTTGATATAGGCATTCATGTTTTGGATTTCTATAGCTGTAAATCTACTGTCAATTATCAACTGTGCTGTAATTTAATAACAGACAGATGAAAGATCATTGTGGACTGCACATCTTCATTTAATCTTTTGAGATACCAGGTCCTTCCGCAAATATCTCATCAACATGGAGCAGTAGTGTCATATTTTTTTCATTTAAAATTTTATGCTCAAGGCTGCATTTATTTGATCAAAGGTATGGTAAATACAGTAATTTTGTTTTCTGTGTAACAAGATCCTTCAGATACCATTCTAATAGGTTGATTTCCTTTCTAAATTTCAGTGGGGAAAAATCAGCTTGGCCCCTCAAACTTTTGAATGGCAATGTAATTGAGTAAAATTATTGGTTTTTAAAAAATAAAATCGTTCAAACGTTTTCTGAGGTCCAACAAGCTATGTTTTAAAATTCAAAATTTTTAAAAGTGAAGAAATTAAAAATGAGATAATTAAAAATAGAAATAGTCATTTACAGTATTCATTTTGAGGTAAAAGTTGACAAAATGCACCTGAAAGCATCTGGCACAATTCACCCACAGCTGCTGTTTTGGAGTTAAATGCTCTTATTGGCCAGATTCAGGTCATTTAAGTCACTTTTGTGACTTTGTGATGAGTGTAAATAGGGTTTGATATAAGGTCTGAATACATACTATGTGCGCAGGACCGTCATGGTGTAATAGGTGTGTTAATTCAGGAAGGCAGGCATGACTTGAATACTTGAGGCTGTCATTCAATCGCCACGCTGCCCGTGTTATATACACTAATCTATAGACCGGAAAGTGGACCTGTCAGTGACAATCAGTCTCAAATATCAAAAGCCCATTGTAAATATATGTTTTTGTTGAAAATAATGCAGTTTGTTAGAGACGGCTGACACGTATATGGGCCATTCACACAGAAAGTGTTTTTCCATTTCAGTGCACTACTTTTCCATTGTTTGTTCCATGTAAATGTGCCAGATGAACAATGTGTCTCACATCTTTTGTTGCATCTTGCCCATAAACCATGTTTTTAAGATGACGATTTTTCTTGCTAATGTAAACATCACTGAAATATCAATGACGATCACGTGAGGCGCTCCTTCTGGCATGATAATCGTAATAATATCTTGTTATCTCTTGATGTTAAACTTGTGGTGTGTGCATATTTAAGATTTGGGGGAAAATAATATTTGAAGAATCTCCTTACTGTATGTGTGTACTGCAACCAGATTTCATAATCGGTTATTACACGGCTCTCTGGAATGCTTGATTCTGATTGGTCAGTTGAGACATTTACAGGTTCGTTCTTTTCGAATAAT
>JAUCMU010000097.1:19484665-19495390 GCA_032275025.1 Enteromius treurensis | reverse complement strand
GTGGATCTCTCCCCTGTCGTCTCCCCTCACGCGGATTGTCCCGCAGAAAGAAACGGCGCCCTGGATGTCAGTGGATGACGCGCACGGTCCACAAACACGGGACACTCAGCTTTCACGATTTGAAATGGCTCAAATCTACTTTTTAATAAGTTTTAATTAATCAAGAAATACCATCCAATGATGACTTTTTTTAAAACACTTCTTTATTTGCTGCTAAGAAGAAACCACAGAAGTTATTTGAAGTATAGCTCCATTGTTGTTCAAAGTAAAAGAAAAGGGGGGAAAAACAAGTTCATATTATGTTAGTTTTAATAAATAAAAATGTGGAAAAAAATCCAAAAAATTCTCTTTTTTTATTGTATTTTTGCCGTATCGAAAACATACCGAACCGTTACACTACTGTATCGTATTGAACCAAACCATGATTTTTGTGAACCGTTACACCCCTAATATATATATATATATATATATATATATGTATTATAATTTTTTTCAAAACCTATTCTTCAATAAAAGTAACACATGATTTCTTCGACTGCTTAAATACCTTAGAAAGTTTGACAAAATATTTTTTCCACACTTACAGAGAGATTTTTAAGCCATGTTACTGAAGAAATCAGTGAGTAAAACTGAAATAATAGCAATTCTAAAGCAGTTCTAAAGATGTTTTAACAGTACATGCAGTGACAAATTAACATTCAAAAATAATTGGCTGACCCAACTGTTAGAGTAATTAGGTCAAGTAATTATTTTGCTCCTTACAAGTAAAAGGAATCTGATTTTAGTGGATGGAGGGTCTTACAGAGGGTCCTCAGAGCAGACACTGAACGCATGACTGAAGAAAACTAGCTGATAAAGTAAATAACAGGAATATTTAATTTAATTAAAAGACAAGGGCTGTTTATAATCACCTCTCCACTCGCTCTCTCCCTTCTGTTTTTATAACACTTGCTGTGATGTACCCAGTGGTACAATTCGTATGAGAAAGCCACTCCAAATTGGGCCCATTGCTAAGGTAACCGGCCACTCCTGCTGTACCCTCTCAGCTCCAACAGCAGTCCTCCAATCAGAATCAGCCGAGGTGTTTAGGCCATCAGGTTTTTGGACCGAGCTCAGTCACGCTGATTTGCCTGTGATGGAGGGTTGTGAAACCGAGCACTCGGGCTAATCAGTTCACCCGATCTCTCTCATCAGGCCGCCCCACTTCAGTCTCGCCTCTCACTTTGACCCAAAATACGACTGAAATCAAAACATTGACTCGCTGTGATAAATTATAGAGCTACTGTGTTTACACGCTCCTTTGGAGCAGTCTTTTTTGTCACAGTGGATATGATGCGGCTGTGTTTTTTGTGATCATTACCATTCATAATATGTCACGGCCTCCAATAGTTTCTAAACTTGGTTAGTGTGCAGTCAGTGTTGGTTCTGCTAGATCGATAGGGTTACCAACTTCAGCACAATATTATTTATAAAATGTTATATATAGTGTTTATTCTAGGGATGCACTGATACTGATCAGCTCGTCAGTGAACAATGGCTCTGTGTAGTTTCTTTGTCATTTAATTTTTAAGCCGTTAGTGGCAGGTTAATCATATTGTTTCAAAAAAGGAAAATACTCAGTCACAGTGTGTATGTCTCAGTGTGCATACCTGTAGGTGTTTATAAAAGCATTTATTTGTTTTAAACATATAATTTTTTGACGGAGCTACAGTACAGTGAGTGTTGCAATGGCTTGTGATCATGCAATGTAGCACAGCTAGTGACTCACACAGTTAAATGACGTCTTTCTATTTGTATTCTGTTTTAACCTGTAGCTTTTAAATGATACTTGAGTATGTTGAATTGATTCATATGTAGTAAAAGCTGAGTTGTTCTCAGCTGTTTGGATTTTTGAATGACTGAATCCCACTGTGACAGCATTAAGGTACATTCTCTTTTGCTGAAGCAATGAGTGGGTGTTCAGTGACACAAAAGTTTAGCTTTATGTAAATGAACTCTGACTGGACCTGGAGACTTTGGAGCACATGCGGCTTTTACTGTACGGTGGTGTAGAGTAAATATAGTATTCTGAGTGACTTTGATTCAGGCATTGGTAGTCACTCATAATAGTTAGGGTTAGTGGAATATTTTATGCTGCAATATGCTGCAGTTTAAACAGATTCCTTGTCAAAATGTGATATTGTATTTTATTGAAAATGCATCTTTCATGTTAAATTATTTTGTAAAGCTTACCGGTTTTGTTCGATTATTTTCTGCAAGACTTGCAAGACATTTATTAATTACACACAGCCTTGGTAAATAAAGAAGTTACAGATCTTTGAGAGCCAGAAATCTAGCTTGTTTGTAGGTGTCCAAATACTCATTTTACTGAGGAATTTACCAATTAATTCATTAAAAATCCTACAATGTGATTTTTTTTACTTATTTTGTCTCATAGTTGAGGTATACCTATGATGAAAATTACAGGCCTCTCTAATCTTTTTAAGTGGGAGAACTTGCAGAGTTGGTGGCTGACTAAATACTTTTTCCCCACTGTATATATAATATGCACATGCCTTTTTGACACACTGTAGATGTGCTAAGACTTTCCTGTGGAATCATGTAAGAGCTCATATCTCTGTAATGCGTGCATGAATTATTGCATTTACACATTGTCTTTTCTCTATATCATATACTGTAGTGCCTGCAGATTAGAGAAAAAAAGACACTGTTTATAGTATTGAAAAAACTTAGGAAAGTGGGGAACAAACTTTGTGGACTTATTAAATTAGGCTTCAAGTGCAATTGTGTGTAACTTAATATTACACAACTTTCTTTCTTTAATGTCACATACAGACTTAGCAGACGTCTTTTGCCACGAAGGCTGTTTTTTCGCTCAACATACAATTCCCAAGGTTGCCGGTGCGGCACTGAGAAATAATGAAGAGATGTTGTCCATTGTGGCAGGTGAATGGTTTTTCAATCAAGCGCAGAAAAACAGCCCCCACACAGAAAGCCAATCATGTAATGAATCTATGAAATCAGCATCTTTTGAAAAGAGACAGCATTTTTTCTTCAGCACTCATTCAGTGTGAAGCGGAGATTGTTTAGAGACAGCACGGCTCTGCGTGGGTTGCCTGGCTTTATTTGTTCTTATGTGGTGAGAGGCTTCCAAAGACAAAGGTCTGTGACGGTTTCATTGCTCAGCCTTGTCCTTTGACTCCCAGATGCTGAGGTATGTGCTGTCTTGTTACTGTGCAGATATTCACCTCGGTATATACAAGTGACATTACACTGTTCTCTTCTTCTGCCTCGTCACTCCTTCAGACACTTCAAGGGCGCATAGACTTCATGCGAAAATAAAGAGCAGTAGTTTCATCACATCAGGACCAATAAAACTTGAGATGCCTCCGTGAACTTGGCTCTTTGCTAGCCATACTTGCAGTTTTCTTCTGAAAAGTAGACATTTTTTCCTTTTTAGATATTTTTCCTTTTTTTAAAAAGCCTAGTGGCCATGATAAGCTAGTTTTCGGCATGGAGAAGTCAATACAATTTGAAATTGTATGGTTTTGTACTATTCATATATGGTTTTTATGGTTATATGGTTGTGTAAAATAAAAAATAAAAAAAGCTACTATACTAATAATTATGATAATTTGAACTTTGTCTTAAAGTCATTCATTAATTAAATCCACCAATCAAACAAACAAAGAAACAAACAATCTATCTTTTAATTCTTACATCAATATTCACAGAGTTACCCCTAACTTCCTTTCCTCACTCACATAAATTTACATTAACCAGTGATTTACTTGGTTATTGATGCAGGAACACAGGTACTGTAGTCCAGCTTTAAGAGACAGGGATGAAACCACTGGGGCAGCCGTGGCTTCATCAAATGGATAGGGAGTTGGACTCCAAAGGTCATGGGTTCGAGTCCCAGGTCCGGCAGGGATTGTAGGTGGTGGGAGTGAATTCCCAGCACTCTTTCCACCTTCAATACCACAACTGAGGTGAGGCCCTTGAGCAAGGCACTGTTCCCCCAACTGCTCCCCAGGTGCCGCAGCGATGGCTGCCCACTGCTTCGGGTGTGTGTTCAGGGTGTGTGTGTGGTTGTTCACTTCTCACTGCTGTGTGTGTGCACGTTGGATGGATTAATTGCAGAGCACTAATTCCAAGTATGGGTCACCATACCTGGCCACAAGTCACTTCACTTCACTTTAACAGAATGAAGATGTTTTTTCTCATGTTCCTGGAAGTTAAATTAAATAAAAAAATGTATATGTTAATAATTTTTTTTCTTCTGGAGCATCAGTGAGGGTGAACGTTTTGTAATGGTTGCATATGAGTCTCTCAATTGCCCTCTGTGTGAAAAGATGCATCTTAAAATCTTAGTCATTGCTGGAAAGGGTTCAAATAAGCAAAATATGCTGGAGCTAAAACTGTTTTATGAAGAACAGCGGGTAGTTTAACTGTTCAGGACAAAAAAGAACAACTATCAAAAAAAAAAAATTCAGGTTACACAGTATTAAGAATGAAATGTATGTAAACTTTTGCACAAGAAAATTGTTACAAATTCAACAATTACTGTTTCTTGTGGCCGTATACTCTATGAAATATTTTAATTGCAATGTCTTATTGAAGTCAGTGCTAAATAATAATAATTTTTTTTAAAAACACACATTTTGTATGATTCTTCTTTTTTTGGTAAAATTTTATAATAAAAAATCATAAAGAAATTGTAAAATGTACGGCAAAAAACGGAAGCTGTGCTTGCTAGAATTCAACTGTAAAAAATACAGTAACTACATTTTTTTTTTTTACGGTTTTATGTTAAATTTATAGTTAAACACAATAATTCCATTAACTGATACACTGTAATGTTACTTTACCAACCTATTAAAGTACTGATATCTGTTTGTAACTTTGAAATGCACTGACGCAGATGCAAATGCAGTTGGTGATGAGAAAAGTCACATGATGAACCAAAGCCCATGACAATCAGCTTTTACATATGAAAACACAGAAGGTGCTCAGTGTCATTCACACAAACACTAAACTCCATCGTGGTGAGACTAAATTAAACTGTAATATGCAATAAACATTAAGTTAATAAATTACATGTGACATAAACAAAACTGATAATTCATCAAATTCAAGCAGTATTTTAAATGCAATTACAACTTGTATCAGCAAGTGTTTTTTTTTATCTCACCTTTGCTTTTCTTTACAATATCAATTTTCTTTAATGTAACCGATAGTATTACAGTGCAAAAAAAACAAAAAAAAACATAATTGCCACTTACTGCACATTTCACCTTAAAATTTTCCACTAAATATTCAAGAATATAATATCATTTTGCAACAACCTTCTTTTTTTCTTTCTTTTGTTTTTTGAAGCTGGGCTGAATTTAGGAATGCTTCTAATATAAATGTAAAATTATAAGTGGACCTCAGGGAGGAAAACTGATTTAAACCATCAGTCAGTGAATTAAAAAAAAAAAGTATGAAATGAGCCCTATTAAAAAAAAAACGAAAAATAACAAACATATAAAGTATTATGAAAATCCTCAGGACCTCTGGTCTTATTTTCCCGCGTTGGAATTTTGTTAGCAGGTGGCAATGCCACTATAGCAGAGTAACTGGATTATGAACAGTATTCATTTCAGAAATGCCTTGGGCCTATAGTGGTCTATAAACTAAATGTGTGATGCTAAGCAACTATCTTTTTTTTGTGCGAGATGACACTTGGTTAACAGTGCAGCGAAGAGCCCATGACACACTCCATTTAGGAGAAGCATCAGACCCTGTGGTGTTTGAATGCATCTGTCAGCATCCTACAGTCAGGAACTTCATTCCTATGGATGACTCACACACTTAATCCACAATCGTCCGACTTCCTCTTAGATGTTACGATTTCATGGCTACACAGTTAGCGGAAGGTAGCAAGCAGAGAAAATGCATCCTAATGACAGGCACATTTAGCAATAAGAGGAATGTATGTATGAGTCACCATCACGTAAAGCATGAGCGGAGCTAAATATACTCTGCCAAATTTGGTGGAAAGGAGGTTTTACATATGATAGCAGCTTTACATAAGTGAAATTAGCATTCCATTCATTTTAAGGTCAATTTGTTGTGGCTCATCATACGTGATATTATTTGTCATGAAAAGGTTTGCTACACTAAAAATAAATTTTGGTTTTATTCTGTCCTATTCTGCATTGTCGTATCTCAGCAAAGCAAATAGGATTGTGTGGGATCTGACACCTGAAATGCCCTCGAACATCTAATAAGAAGTAATCTTAGACCTCTCATGGATGCGTCTCTATTTTCTACTACTATTGTTATTGTTATTTGTACTGTTTGTTATATTCTTTGAAGTTTTATATTAAATCAGCAAAATCCACTAAACAGTGCTTCTTAAGAAGAAAAATGTGACCCATGCTGGAAAAGCACTTCATAATGACTATATTTTCAAAATTAGTTACTGTTTTCACATTCTCTATTATAAATACCTTCAAAATGATGTATGATTTGTTGGAATCTGAGGAAAAAAAACATACTCAGTGAAACCTGTTAGAGACAAAAAAGTCAGCTTTAAGGATACTTTAGTTAAAGTTTTCTGAAGTTAGTTTTTTACACTCAAAGGCGTTCACAGTACAGTAATTTTCAGGAGATGGTCTTCACTGTTGGCTGAAAGCTTAGAAAGCACTTTACTGTATTGTTCCTCTCCACACTCCAGTTCAGCTCTTCAAGAGGTTTATTTATAGTGTAGCCAGCTTTTACTTTAGTAGAGTAAGTAAAAGGCCTTCATGCCTTTTCAAACACTTAAAGTGGGCCGCACAAATGTAACCTAATGCCCCAAAACAGGCTGCATGCCAAGTCACTGAAGCCATGTCAGTTTGTTTGCAACGTGCCCTTTGCGCAGCTCATCAGTTTATAATACAGACTCAAAGGCTACATTGACTGTTTCTGGGAACATTTTGCCCTTTCACTCTGAAAGACTGTTTTAATCATGAAATCATTCAATTACAAAGGTAACTTCATTCTATGGAAGGTTGTTCATTGCAGTGGCTGGACGGTCACGCTGGCAGCCATTTTGTGAGTTGGCTCTATTTGTTTGTGTATGTCGCTTTGTTGTGCAGCAGTGCTGTTGAGAGATTAGATAAAGCACATTTTAGGGATACTGTGATAAAAGTAATCCCTTCGATGCCTGCATATCTCTCCCTGAGAGAGGAGAATGATGCACGCTGTCTGAAGGGACCGGCGTTTCATGTGTCTCTATGGTAACAGCAGGACAGCCATGTGTGCCTCAGGTATCTGCTCAGGATAAAGCCACATTCACTCTTCACCTCCAAAGTGGAACAATGGTGCTCGCATTCTCGTCATCATGATGCACCCTGTACATCTCTTCAAAACTTTACTGCAAAACAAATACTACTGTCAAATCTTCATTACTTTTAAGTTCAAGGCCAAAATTTTGCCCTAAAGTGGAAGTTTAAGAAACCGGGCCATTAATTTTCCGTAACAAAATAAAAATATAACTAGAAAAAAAATATTTCTTTAGTTGCTGCATGTTCAAATTAGTGATTTTGTTTCAAATCAATAAACGGGTTTGGGTTGTCTGATATGAATAATAATAGAAATGTGCATTTGTTAGTAGCTAGAGTTGGATGCAGAAGTAAGATTTTGTTCATTTTTAAAATCAGTAACATCTGTAAAAAAAATCAATTGTTGCTACCTCAGTTTTATACGGTTACATTTATTCTGTCCATTTTTGTATTTATTTATTTATTTTTAATTAAGCATTGGTCTCCCATAGTAGCGTATGTTTAAATAATGATAAAGACGGTTAAAACCACACACATAACACTTTAATACCATGGTAAAAATATAACTATATGGATAAAATACATTCAGTACTAATGCACACATGATATGTCACAAATATATTCTATAATACTATAGTTGTATACCACTACCCTGGAATAAAATTTAATGTGAATATTTCTGCCAGTGGTGCATTTAGTAAAAAAATATTGTGATAATATTTTTGGCCATATCGCCCAGCCCTACCTATCTGCACACAGCGTTTCTCATGTGTGCTCTTCTCTCAATGCAAGCGCTTTACACTAGATCTCACAGTGCTGTTTAGTGCTTCCGTGACGAGAGTGAACACAACCACTGTAGTGAGCTCAAATGAGTAACATTGTTTCATTCCAATATCGAACATTTATCGAACTCTTCATATAATTATGTAATAATTAACGTTATTGAAATATCTCCCAGCCCTACAGATAGGTATGCAGTATACACTAGCAACTACTGAATTTACTTAGTTCTACTTACTAGAACTATCCTGATTTTAATTCTGCAATAAAGGCTCATTCAGTTTTGTTTACTTGAGAACACTTTATTTTAGAGTCACTTAACCAGATTAGAGTTATGCTACTTGTGCATTAATAGAACATTTATTAGTAGTAATTATGTACATATTAATACCTTATTCTACATCCTTAATCCTTAATACATTAACTTAATGACTACCTTACTAAATATTAATAAGCAGAAAATTAGGAATTCATTGAGGGAAAATTCATAGTTGTGACTGATCACCAGAGACGTCGAAATCCATTTTGCAGCTTTTATTTGGGTAGTCAGACAGGCAGAGGTTGGTACACGAAATAACAGCAGTGTCAGAGATAAACAGATAATCATAGTCGAAGAGCAGGCAGATAAATCAGGGCAGGCAGCAAGAATCAACAGTCCAATAAACAATCCAAAGTGATAACCAGAAAATCCATCAAGAGATATAAATGCTTAGAATTGATACAGGCAATGAAGACTTTGCGTCGATCTAACGTGAAGTTAGCGTTTATATAGGGCTACTAATGCCGAACACCTGGTGCTGGAATCAACCAAGGTACGTGGGTTAAAGAAGTCCGGGTAGGAACGTTAGTACTCTGGCGATGGTTCCCGTTGCTGAGTACCGGAGAGAGCCACGGAGGCGCGACTCGTGACAGAGCCCCTCCCCTGCAAGCAGCTCCTGCAGGTAAGATGTAGCCAGAGGTCTCGGGACGAGAGCCAGACCCATTGACCATGTTCATACGGAGGATGTGGACAGAGGTGACAGTTGGCCTGGGTCATGATTCTTCAGATGGCCCCCTGCAGGTGGATGTGAGCGGCATCCCAGGGCTGTTCACTACGCTGTAGCCAGTGATCCACAGTGGGTAGATCTGATGGTTCGCCGGACCATGGGAATAGAGGAGGCTGAAACCCTAGGACCCACTGGAAGGGTGTCATGTTGGTGGCAGGCTTTCTCAAGGAATTCTGGGCGTATTCGGCCCATAGAATAAACTGACTCCAGTCACTTTGATTGCTGTGGCAGTAAGTGCGGTGGAAGCGAATGTGTTCCTGGATGGTTCTCTCGGCCTGGCCATTGGATTCTGGGTGGTAAACTGAGGTAAGGCTCACATTAATGTTCATCTGGTTACAAAAAGCTTTCCATACTCTGGATGTGAACTGCGGGCCCCTGTCCCACATTATGTCCTCCGGTAGTCCATAATAGTGAAAAACTTGTTCCATCATCACCTGTGCTCTTTCCCAGGCAGTGGGTAGTTTACGAAGAGGAACGAAGCGGAAGGCCTTAGATAATCTGTCCACTATGGTGAGTATGGTCGTATAGTTGTTTGAGGAAGGCAGGTCGGTAATGAAGTCAACAGCTATGTGGGACTATGGTCGAAGAGGTAGTGGTAAGGGTTGTAGCAGGCCAGCCGGTCTTTGTCTTGAGGACTTGGAAATTTGACAAACAGCACAGGCCTTGACAAAATTGGTCACATCTGAAAAAACGGTTGGTGGATAATTCCATGGTGGTCAGGCACTAGGACTATCGTGGACGAGGTATAGCAGGCGGTCACGTAGGGTCTCAGGTACGTAAACCTTGTCGGGTGGATGTCCCATTTTACGGGAGCAATGATGATAGATGAGTGGATGATGGTTTCTGGTTGGTTGGATTGAGTGGTGTGATCAAACTGTCAGGACAGAGCATCTGCCTTGAAATTTTTGGATCTGGGACAGTAGGTGATCTGGAATTCAAAACGGGAGAAGTATAGGGACCAGCGGGCTTGTCGTGAGTTAAGTCTCTTAGCCGTTCGCAGGTATTCCAAGTTTCGGTGATTGGTGAGAACAAGAAACGGTTCCTTGCCGGAGTAGATCAGTATATCGTCAATGTAGACTATGACGAAACGATTTAATATGTCTCTGAAGATCTCGTTCACTAGTGCCTGAAACACTGAAGGACTATTGGAGAGTCTGAAGGGCATAACTTGGTATTCATAGTACCCGTTGGTGGTAGAAAAGGCAGTCTTCCATTCGTCCCCCTCTCTTATACGGATGAGGTTGTAAGCGCTGCGAAGGTCCAGCTTAGTGAAGTAACGTGCGGTGCAAAGCTGTTCCAATGTCCAAATTGTCCAAATTATAAAATCTGGCAAAAGTGGACGGCGAAGCCCAGCCGGCCGCCTCACATATTTCTGATAGAGAAACACCACTAGCCCAGGCCCATGTAGAGGCAGTGGATCTAGTAGAATGACATTTAACTCCCAAGGGACATTCTAGGCCCGCTGAAGAGTAAGCCAGCGAAATAGCGTTCACAACCCAATTTGCGAGTCTTTGCTTCGAGACCGGTAGCCCTTTGGAGCGGACGCCGAAGCAGACAAACAGCTGTTCAGAGCGCCTGAAGTCAGC
>JAUCMU010000097.1:19451157-19477476 GCA_032275025.1 Enteromius treurensis | reverse complement strand
TCACTGCTGTGTGTGTGCACTTGGATGGGTTAAATGCAGAGCACAAATTCCTAGTATGGGAAACCATACCTGGCCCCTTGTCACGTCCTTTCCTTTCCTAATAGAGGAATTGCCTTCTCTCATGTGACTTTTCGCCATTCACTATCAATCACTCCCTACTAAACCCACCACACACTGTCTGTTAAAAATCAGTGGGCTCTGGGAAGGCACAATAGATGCGGATTCCCACCATAACTTATATCTGCTGGTGTCATTGTTGGCCAGAGGTTAATACTTTTTTTTTTTTCATACAATTTTTGATGATGCACTGCCTCCCTTGCCTTAGAGGAAAAGCCCCTAAGACAAGCACACACAACCTTTATGAGCAAACATTCCGGTCTCCCAACTGATTTCATCTTATTTTCTTTTCTTTCATTATATTCATTCAAGCATTCGTGAATCTTTTATCATACACACTGTTCTTGACCTCTAAGTGCTTTTAAGATGTTAAAGGTGAGATTAATCTTTGGGTTGCTGTATATTCACAACCCCTAAATAACCCTTGGTGCCCTCAGCCTTTCTCATTAGAAATGCGAGACTTAATGCAAATCTCAATGCAATATGAAAACAAGACTTCAGTCAATAAAGGCTTCTGACATAAAAACCTTACATCTTGAATCAGAGACAAATAACAGTGGAAAAAAGTGGGTTAGTTTCACTTGCTTAGTCAAGCATCAGTATTACAATTTCTTTGTTCTGCTTTTACCTTTATAATCGGTTGGATTTAGATTATATTATTTGTCCGTCAGAAGATAAAACTGGCAACAATCTCCGTTACATTGCAGGAGATACTCAAGCCATACACAGGGAGCAGAATATCATCCATAAAAACTGTAAATATAAGCTGTTTGCAACTACCTTTTAATTTTTTGACTTGATTTCATAATATGCAGTAAAGCTTTCTATTTCTGTTATTCACAGTGTGTCCACTGAGAAAAAAAAAAGTGGAGTGTGTAACGAATTCAACAGGCACAGAATGGTGTTTTACTGTCAGGCTGCTGTGGATAAACATCCATCATGTCTATCAGGCCGGTGAACAAAATGAATAATTCAGTTCTGCACTTATTCACATTTTAAAATGCTCAGTAAACTTTGCTGCATCTACAGATATTCAGAATTGCACCTCTTTCCAACTTTCTGTCGTTATCTTAAAAAGTGTCGTTCTGGAAGAGGGGCGTTTCTCAAACACAAATGTTATGATTCCTTGTTTCTTTTGACAGTCTGCCACGCTCTGCCTTCACATTTGCATATACCGTTGCCCTTGATGAGACAATCCTAAACCTGCGAGGGGAATCATCCTCTGGATCGCTGACATCATACAATCCTTGACTCGATTTCGTCTGATTTTACCCCATGACCGCTCCCTGTGAAATCACATTGACTAATCTGCCTCTAGTGTGACATCTGTGGGCTGCCCATGATCCGACTGCGTTTCCCAGCCTGCACTGCTGGTAATCTCGATAATCAATCAAACCTCACTTCATTCTCACATTTTTTTTTTTTTTTTCATAAAACTACTCTAATTCATCAGCAGGGAGCAAAAAGCTTTTTCTCAGCTCATAAAAATGGTATCATCGTCATCGACGCCTGCCAGATATTCAGCACTCTCCGAAGTCATTATTGGCTTTTTGGAACCACATCTTGTTGGCTTCAGAAATATCCCACTATAGAAACTCTGTCTTGACAAAAACTCCATTTGTGGTATGAAAGTTTTCAGTCATGCAAGAACATCATTCCATAAAAACCTCAAATCTGAAACCTTGATCAATATAATTAATCTTTCAGCTGGGTTCTGCAAAATCTGTCATCTTGTAGTTCTTTTTCTTCATATTGTAACTCTAAAGTATGGTACAAAGTGAACTGTGCCATCTCTCTCGCACTCTCAAAGAAAGGAGATATATTGGGCTTCAGAGAACAACTGATGAAAATGAATGATTTTGCTGAATGGGTTTTTGAACTCTTCTGTGAGGTGTTGGTTATGATAAGACCGACTTGCTGAGCATCACTGAGTTGCGCTGTGATTCATGAGCATTTGTAACTGCAGAGTCAGCATCACAGAGGTACGAAGTCGTTACCCAAATCGCAGGCTCTGATGGAAGACTGAGCCCAAACTGAAGCAGAAGTATTTCTCTGCATAATGTACCGACTTAATTAACATTTCAAATAGCAGTTCCATGCTGATTGCGACTTTGGATTTTTGTAGGAGAGAAAATCTTCATTTGTGTGAGAGGATGAGTGGGAAAGGAACATATAACATCTCAATTAATAACTGTCTTGAAATGTTTGAAGTGTTTTGATGGCATTTGCATATACAGTAATGCATATTAAAGTAGTGTTTTTAAGCACAGCTGCTTTGTTTACAGTGGTAACCGAGGAAACTCTAAATCGGATAAATACAAATCAAATTAAAGGTAAATTATTGGTGCTATACTCCCAGGGTGGCCAGCTTATCGACACAGGGTCACTTCAAAAACAATTTTTTGGAACTTTTTGATACTTTGTTTTGTTAGTGTAGCATTGTTTCTCCTGTACTTCAGGGTTTTTTAAGGCAATTTATGGTGTTTCCAGAGAAAAGCTTTGACATATCTCAAAATGATAGTGTCAGAATTATGTGATTGCATTTTATGTGAAGTGCAATTTTTCATTTTCTGACATTTATAATAACAAAGACTGATAAGTCGTACAACAAACACCTTACAAAATCAAAAAAAGAAAACAGTATCTGTTTTATAAGCTATGGGATTTTTATATTATCATAAATCTTTGCAATGTTTGCTTCTTTCCTTTAGGAACAATAGCTTTTATGTTGTTTTAAAGCAATGCTATAAAAGTTTTACCTAAAACTATTTCATTTCACTTTAGCTGTAGAGTGATTTTTATTGCTGTTTATGGATATAGCATGAAAAAAAAATATAAAAGAAGTAGAAATGCAATGTATGATGATATATTGAATATAGATGTTGTCAGTTAAAAATAGCAGTATAAAAAACAGTATAGTAACATTGACGGTTTAACTTGAATAGCAAAGTGTTGCTGCCATCCTTCTCTGTCTTATATATACATACTACTTTATGTGTACAAGTTCATTCAAACTTCAATTTAAATCTGCAACAGCGTGCTGGCTAATATTTTTGCCTGCTTCCAAAAAAACAAACTCAATAAGGACGATTTGGGAATTAATTTGCATTGCATCCATGTGGTATTCAGCATGTATATTTTTAAAGCGTTCATAAGCTAAATAATGTAAATATTTATGAGTGTAGAGTTTGCTGATGAGCTGTAGTTTGAGGTGTTTTGGATGCTGCTGCGCCTCCATTGAAATCTGTTCTTTGAAGATTTTTCTTTTAGCTTGGCAGTTGAGCGTGGCAGTTGTTTAATTAGTGGTTCTTGGGTTTATTGCTTCTGTTCGGTTGTTCAGCGGGTTGTGGAGATATGTGTTACTACTTCTATAAGGGATCAGATTTATGATTTCCAACTAAAAATTCAATACATTTAAAGAGAAGACTGCAGCCATATTCAGTGTTTGGAGTATTACAGACTTGGGGTGGGCTTTTTGACTTCAACCAATAAGAATCTATTCTTTCCTTTTTTGTTGTTGTTGTTGCACTGGAGCGATTTCCAGGCTCTGTCAATAGATTGACTCTGCAGGGCCTCAGGTGCAATTGACTTGATCAGCTACACATCTACAGGCTCTTTATAGAATTTCCTGTATAATGAACAGAGATTTTGTTAACATACCTTGAACTGATTTTCTATTTTACATATCTTTTACATAATTACACTGTTATCTAATTCCACATAATGTAAACATAGATTCTCTTGAGTGCATGACATTTAAAATCTGAGATTCATTTATTTTATACAAGATATTTAATGTTCATTCAAAAAGCCTCTCTTATAGAATGGCATGAAAAGAATAAAGCAATCAAAAAGAAATAAGCAATGCATTCTCTCATAATCAATAATAATGTCAGTGATGTATGAAGCAGTATGTGAAAGTGGCCTTTTGGGGATTGCGATTGTAGTATTGATTGCTCATATAAATGCAACTCTGGGGTCTGCAGCTTAGGTGGACTTCACAAGTGGCCTTTTCACATCAGGTCACAGGATTTTTGGTCGGTTTTATAAATCCCTTTATTTAAATTTTTGTGCAGGTCCCTGGTCAAAACATAAAACATGGCAAGATTTCTAATTGGATTGATTTCTCATATTAACCAGTACTATCTTATTTCTTTCAATTGTATGTATTAAGATACTCAGTTTTAAGAACATTGTTTTTATTTAACCAAACTGAGTAATGTGGGCTCTTTTGTTCAAAGAAGGTGGTTTAGACTAATAAGCCATATATATATGTATACACTTCTCAAAAAAATAAAGGGAACACTTAAACAACACAATGTAACTCCAAGTCAATCAAACTGCCCACTTAGGAAGCAACACTGATTGGCAATCAATTTCACATGCTGTTGTGCAAATGGAATAGACAACAGGTGGAAATTATAGGCAAGTAGCAAGACACCCGCAATAAAGGAGTGGTTCTGCAGGTGGTGACCACAGACCACTTCTCAGTTCTTATGCTTTCTGGCTGATGTTTTGGTCACTTTTGAATGCTGGTGGTGCTTTCACTCTAGTGGTATCATGAGATGGAGTCTACAAGTGGCTCAGGACGTTTGGCATTTGCCAGAGAACACCAAGATTGGCAAATTCGTCACTGCTGCTCTGTGCTCTTCACTGATGAAAGCATGTTCACACTGAGCACATGTGATTGACATGACAAAGTCTGGAGACGCTAAGGAGAACGTTCTGCTCCCTGCAACCTCCTCCAGCATGACTGGTTTGACAGTGGGTCAGTAATGGTGTGGGGTGCCATTTCTTTGAAGGGCCGCACAGCCCTCCATGTGCTAGCCTGACTGCCATTACAGTAGGTACCAAGATGAGATCCTCAGACCCCTTGTGAGACCATATTCCAGTGCGGTTAGCTTTGGGTTCCTCCTAATGCAAGACAATGCTAGACCTCATGTCACTGGAGTGTATCAGCAGTTCCTGCAAGATGAAGGTTTTGATGCTATGGACTGGCTCGCCCGTTCCCCAGACCTTGTAGGGAGGTCATACAGGTACAGGCACCCACTACTTGGCCTCATTTTGACATGTTGTAATGACATTACATCAAAGCTGGATCAGCCTGTAGTACAAGTAAAAACTAATACAAGTAAAAGATGAACAAAATGTAATTTTTGGGTGAAATATCCCTTTAAAATCTGAGCTCTGTCCAACCCTGGTGGGTATGTCTCTGTTTCCTGTGGAGCCGCTGTGTCGTTAATGTTCTGGGCTTGGTCTTAATGCAAAACCTCTTAGTGAGTTCGGCCACTTCCTCCCTGTGTGCTGTTTCATCACTGCTTATCAGCCCAATTACTGTGCTTCTATCAGTCAATTTGATATGTGCTGCTGTACGGTTTAGGTTAAGTAACTACGGCCGAGAGCAGAAGCCCTCAAGAGCACAAGTGTTAATAGTCTACTTAGAGCAGGTTGTATTACCCATTTGGATCACTTGTCACGTAACTCTTAGGAATTCAAGGAACCGATTGCAGGCAGTGCCCATTAGGGGGAACAATTCATTTAGAAATGCAACCCTCATCAGTAAAGTCCCGACTAACAGTGTGTGAGCATCCTAAATAAACAGTCATCACTACTTACGCACCTGTTTATTCAGTTTATATTGGATTGTGTCTGGAGATTCTGGGAGAACCTGGCTAATTTGAGTTTTTCTGAGCACTTTTTAACAACAGTAGAGATCGTAATGTGAATATCCCTCATCCTTTGTTTTCCTGAGTCTTGTTTGGGATCATTGCTCGTCTCATAGGATCTGCATTCATCTATCAAGCTTCATTTGACATCTGTTCTCCTCCTTGCTTCAAGCTATTACAGTGTAAAACCCTAATGTGCCACATGCTGCAGTCATAAATATCTATTCACAGATATGGAGCCTGTTGCATTCTCATGTGCCCAGAAAAGAGTTGTTTGCCACTGTTGTTTGCTTGCAGAATATGGAGGATGATGGTTAATGGTTCATAATATACAGTAGGTGGATTGTTTTGCATATATTATTCACATTCCAGACGTGAACTGACCATTGTGTAGCTGTGTTCTTAATGTTGTAACATTAAAATTTAATAAACCGTTTATCCACAAATATAAATTTACCCTCCGGCCATCCAAGATGTAAATGAGTTTGTGTTTTCATCAGAGCAGATTTGAAGAAATTTAGCATTGCATCCCTTGCTCAGTAATGGATCCTCTGTGGTAAATCGGTGCCATGAAAAGAGAAGTTCATACATCTGATAAAAACCTCACGATAACACAGTCTTGTGAAACAAAAAGCTGCATGTTTATAAGAAACGCATCCAATAGAGTTGCTTCCAGCTAAAATGGGATTCTTTTATTCATAATATGGCATTTTCTAGTGAAAAAAGAGAAGAAAAATGAGTCTGCTTCTTATGAATGCGTACTGGATTAATGGATTATTGTGATGTTTTTATGTCATTCTGATGGCACCCTTTTACTGCAAAGGATTCACTGGTGAGAGAGTGATGTACAACTAAATTGTTCCAAATTAATTTAAATGAAGAAACAAACTCATCAATATTTGGCCTGAGGGTGAGAGGATATTCAGGAAAACATTGGCGTGATTCATGCTTATTAAGGTGAAATCTTATTTCATTTTTCTTAAATAACCATAAATACAGTCAATTTTAAGTATTAGATCCCACAATCACACAATTTCAGTGCTATGTTTTGACTTGGATCTGTTTAAACGCTTGTCTTTTATCATAGCAAGTTTACTGTTGGCTTCTCTGAAAGATTGTAGTAGGAGTGTAATTTATCCTCTCAGCAGGTAAGGACTATTCAAAAGATGATGTTTTCCGTTAACTGCTTGTTTAAAGGGCATCTCCTAGACAGGCTCCTGATGGCTGGTTTATTAATTAACAGCACATTTACGAATATGTTGCAGATTCACAGCATGGCAAGAGGACTCTTGCTAATTTCTTTGACGCACTTTAAAATGTAGAACACAATTTTTAATGTAATTGTAGTTGAATCATGGACAGTGCTTGATTAAAACTGTATTTTGGCCTTTGTAGATGTTAACCACGTTAATACATTTCCTCAAGTAATCCTGTATCACAGTTTGTAAGCATTTTAATTTACATGAAATAATAATCTATTAATCATAAGGTAATGC
The DNA here is from genome assembly GCA_032275025.1 of Enteromius treurensis. Lineage (NCBI taxonomy): Eukaryota > Metazoa > Chordata > Actinopteri > Cypriniformes > Cyprinidae > Enteromius > Enteromius treurensis. Next base: position 19,470,197 of record JAUCMU010000097.1, on the reverse strand, counting down.
GCAAGGGGTTAGTTCGCCTCATAATGAAAATTATGTCATTAATTACTCGCTCTCATGTCGTTCCAAACCCGTAAGACTTTTATTCATCTTCGGTTGTTTACGTTTAGGGGAAAGGCTGTGTATGCCTTGTGAGACTCTCTAAAATGGCGGAAGAAGTAACTTGGGGGAGAAGAATGGTTGAGTAAATTGTTATTTTTGTTTTCTTTATGCACAAAAAGTATTCTCGTGGTGTCACAAACAACATGGTTGATCGACTGATGTCACATTAACTGTTTCTTCACAGATGTTTTTACTATGTTTCTGGAGCCGGGATCATTTCAGTTGTATTGCTGTATAAAGATGTTTCGCCTCTGAAGTTCTCCTGCTGTCATTTTTAGAACAGGTGAGAGCAGGTCCAAGAGCTCTTCTGTGAGCAGCACAACCTCATATTATAGGGCCTGTTTCAGTCCTCTGTGAATTTGTGTGTGAGTGCTCCATCAACAGTGATAGCTACTATAGCTGAGTGGAAAATCCAGCTGAATTTTTTTCCAATTCCATAAGTTGAAATGAAGTGCTGCGTTGTTCTCTTAAAAGTGTAAAGAAACTGTAGGGAATGAATGTCAAAGGTACTGAAGGCAAGCATGAATTAATAAAAATGATATCTGGAATATGTCTGGAAGATTGATAATAATTATAAAAACATGTATGTACATACATGTACTTATTCTTTTCATCAGCCTGTTGTGATTCTTTGAAAAGCAGAAAGAGTAAAAGAGTTCTTACAGAAATGTCACTACCTATGAACTTTGTCTTGAATGGCCTTCCTGTTTCATATTTGGTCTGTATTAGTCTCCAAAGGTTCCCTCATCACACAGGAGCCTCATAGGAATGACATTTGATCTCGGCCAAGGGCCGGAGCAGCCAGTATCCACTAACCCGTTTTATCCTCTGATTACAGAGGCCAGATTGGATTAAGAACCATGCCCTTAAAGAGCCATTGTGGACAGGCCAAGTTATGAATTGCACGTGGAGAGCCAGAAAGAGAATGAGAGAGCTAAAAATGTGAAATCATCATCTAAAAGTGCACTGCTATTTTTCACATTACAGCAGCTCACGTCATATCACATTTCAGATATTTTTGCGTTTTTAAAAGTGTGCATACTTTGCTAAGAGGAAAGCTCAAACTAGCCCAAACCTGGCCGGGCTGGTCTATTTAACTGGTTTTAAAAAACTGTTTGAGCACTTGTCAAGGTAATTTACCTGCCATATAAGACTGGCACCAAAGCTAAGACGTGTTTGTCACGTTATAAATATTTAAGCGATGTCTCTCCTCTTGGGACTGTCTTTAAATGATATTTTCTGAAAAGTGCAAATCACTTTCTGTGGCAATAGAAAATTCTGTCAGCATGAAAGAATTTTAAATTTATGACCACAGAAATGCATCACATTTTACGTCATTAAAGTCATTTAAACACAATTTTCTGGCTAGCGAATTTACATAATAAAATGCTTGTTCATTAGCACTCCGTTCGGGTACATTGTTCCAAAGGAAAATAACTAGGATTATAGAAGACTTGGCTTCTTGCCTGCATTTTAGTGTGCACTATTTTTCCAGCCTTCACTATGTTCACAGCTATGTTTCTGTGGCAGACATTAGAATCAATAAAATAATAACCTGCACATTATCAGCATGACAAACGGTAGCAGCTGTGCTACTTTTCTTGTGAAACACTCTTTGGAGGTAATCAAACTTTTTTTTCTTTCTTTTATACCATGACTCTTCCGGAAGCACAAAAGAAAGGATCTCCAGAAGGAATTACGGAAATAGACAGAAAATAATGAGCTTCGCTCTCACTAAGTGTTTTCCGCTAAAGAATTACAACGAGCATGGGGGCGACTCCTTAATTATAAGAGTAAATGAATTGCCAGGTTTTGTCTCCTAATGATACCATGTGGGAAATGGCAAACATTCGAAATTTAAATTATGAACAACCATTTCAAACCATGATTAAATAACATGATGCTATATCCTACCTATATCCCTCGCCATCATTCATTATTTTCCTCATTCCTCTTCTGTTGTTAAAAGCGACACCATCAGTCAAGAGCACTGCATTGTCATCTTGTCTAGGTCCCTTAAGAGAGAGCATCAAGATTGCTCACTGTTTTCACTATAAATCTTTACAATTGTAAATTGTGGGAATGGCTTTTGCCTGTAATTTATCATAGCTCTAAAGCAGAGGACAGGTTGAATAGCCCCCTGCTAGTTTTCATAAAGCTACAGAGCGCTGATGCAATTTTGCCAGTAAATGTCTACCGTCGTTATTTGTCATGACACAGAAATCAGTTTACGAGAAGTTCATGTAGATAAGTGTTATGAATACAGTGACCCTAAAGACTGTTTTGCCGCTCTTTAAAAAAGCCTGAAATCCAGCATATTAGAAAACCAAATCAAGGCAATTAGCATCACGTTGCTACAGTAAATGTTTACTCTTAAGGTTGTTATGCTTGAAAAGTGAAATTCTCTCATTTACTTAACCCTGTGTCAAAACTGTGCAACTTGCTTTCTCACATAAAAGAATATAATAATATATAAATACTACACTACAATATATAAAGGTATAAGTAAACATATACAATGTTATTGTGTTTTAAATTGAGCAAAAACATCTTACTGACAAATAACTGGGCAAAACCTAGGATAGTGGTAAATTCAAAATGTAACATTTCAACTAATTAGTATTTGGGGTGAAAGTAATTTATCTTTTAATGTGTCATAAATAGATTAAAATAGAGTAAAAATGTGTGATTATTTACTTTTGGATGAGAAAAACAAAAACCAAATTGCAATTAATTTAAACTGAAAACTTTTTTATTTTCAGCGGGAAAACAACAACAATTTAAAGCAGTATTACACTTGTAATTACATTGTTTTTCATCTTTGACCCATATACTGTATATATATTAGGGGTGTAGCAATACATGTATTTGTATTGAACTGTTCAGTATGAGGCTTTCGGTTTGGTACGCATTACAAACCAAACGATTCAGACTAATACTTTTATATTTGGGAAAAAAAAGAGAATAAAGTGTGTAAAATATAATGTTTTCAGTGCTACGCCCAATAAGGCAGCCCAAACGACGGGACAGGCTACGTGCTGACTGCCCCTCTTACCCCTAAACAGACAAAAACTAGAAACACGCACATTACAAACTATCCCCGCGGTATTCAGGCAGGCATTTCAAACAGATTCGAACAGGGCAAGACAATTTGATCGGTCACAGCGATCTGTACATTTATAGCCGCGGATTTTAAGGAAAGGCTTAATTTTATTGAGCCCGTCCTAGCACTCCTAGCAAATAGATTGTGACCGCCTTTAGCTGAAGCACAACAGCGGCCCGTGTGTTGAAGACACGATCTGTGCTGTCTGAAGAAAATGTGGACACACTCATCTTTCTGAACTTAAAAAAAAAAAAAAAACTTACAAATTGATTGAAATGGAGTTCCATTTAAAAACAAAATTGTTCTTTTCTTTCTGTAAGTTTAGAACTACTACAATATTACATTTCATTTTTAAATTAGGGGCATTTGGTTTTGGTTATAAAGGAGGTTTTATTTTATTTTCTGCTAAGAAGAAACCCCAGAAGGTATGTGAAGTACATTTACATTTATTCATTTAGCAGACGTATAACAGTATAACAGGCAATGTATAGCTCCATTGTTGTTCAAAGTAAAAGAAAAAAAAGCAAGATCATACTTTCATGTTAGTTCTGAATCTGAAAAAAAAAACTCAAAGAAATTCTCTTTTTATTTATTTTTATTTTTTCTGTATGGAAAACGTACCGAACCTTGACACCACTGTCGTATCGAACTGAACCGTGATTTTCGTGAACCGTTACACCCCTAATATATTTATATATATATTGTATATACAGTATTTAACTTTTTTGTAACACATTGAAATTAATTCCTATTTCATGTTTTGTAGAAGAAAGAAATTCATAAAGGTTTCAAATATAAGGGTAAAGTAAATAATACCAGCATTTTAATATCAGTGAACTATCCTTTTAATATTCATACATTCACATAGGCATCACACTATCTTTAAATTGCTAATACTGGATTAAAATGCTTTAGAAAATAGACTTTCTTCTTATCTACCTTTTGCTTTTACCCCATTGTACTATTAGATTTGCTGGATGGACGTATAACCTGGCACATGTGCCTATAGGCATTTAGCACCTGTTGCTGGTAATTGTGCCGGAGTTTAGCACACGCCGTGCTCATCTGCGATGACGGTTCAGTCAGAAGCTAGACTGAAGGGAGAGGGGGAACACAGATAATCCAGCTGCTCTCTCTCTCTCTCTCTCTCGCTCTCGCTCTCTCTTTCTCTCTCTCTCTCTAACAGATGGACTAATAGCATAATTAAGTAGCCGCGCGCCCGGTTCCTGTTTACCGTCATGTTGCTAAGCAATGACATCAGCCAATCCCTCCATCCCTCCATATAATCCTGCCCCCTCCCTCCCTCTCTCTCTATCTCTCCCACATGCATTCATCCCGGTAACAGTCTTAGCGTTCTGTAGTGGTCTGAGCGCAGCTCACAGGCAGACGGCATGACCACAGTGTGCTGGAGCAGCCCACAGCCTCTCATGTAGCCCACCGCAGCGATCGCAAACTCACACACACATGCACTTACACACCAAGACACGCTCAGTTGCTCTTCAGGGACACTAAGAGATTACCAGAGCTAAGAAGATTTGACTTTTGAAGCTTGTTTTTTTTATTTAATTTCTTTACTACAATTTTCTTTTTTTTTTCTGTTACCACCCGCCCTTTGCTGGGTTCAGGGGTGGTGGCACATCCTCAAAAGGGCTGCATGAATGACACAACGCAAAGGCGAGAAGACGACCATCAGCATCCAGGAGCACATGGCCATTGATGTATGTCCAGGTCCCATTCAGCCCATCAAGCAGATATCTGACTATTTCCCCCGTTACCCACGGGGTCTCCCCCCCACAGCTCCCCCGGCCCTCAGCCGCGCCGGCTCCCTGCGGAGCACCTCTACCAGCCAGAAGTCAGAGGGCCCGGCCGCGGACCCCCAAAGGGATGAGGACGACCTGGACCAAGCCTTCGGCGCCACTGCGCTCGTGGCCAGCAAGAAAGAGGAAGAGCCGGACGTGGAAGGCTATGATTCAGACGACTCCAGTGAGTAGTTGTTTCTTACTCTTTGTCTTTGTGGCACTCTTGAATTGACAACTGTTGCCTCAGATTCAGCTGCCTGTTTGTGTTCGCTCACCTGTATGAATGCAGCTATGCGAAACAACAGCTCTGATTGAATTCTTGGAAATGGTTTATTTAGCGTGTGATTACTTGGGTTGACACAGACAGCGTATTAAGAGGGCACTTGGGTTACGTCAAGTCTTTTCCTATACAATGATTTTTTGTGTTTGTTCCATCGATCGCCGCATCTTTAAAAGTGATTCTTGTGGGCATCAGGTGCGAATCATCCGTTCCTGTTGTATATCTATATCTGTAGAGCTCTTGTCTGTCCCAGATGTAAATCCTATTATGGACCTCTGCCTGCCTCTCCGTTTGGAGTCCGGTTTTCAATCATGGCAGCCTGTAGACTAGATTAGAAAGAGCCCTGCGGTCTCATGTGGTTATTTTATCATTATCGTGTTCTGTCTTTGATGGGGTTAATCCATACAGTGCCAAGCTCGATGTGTGTGCCTAAGCATGTGTGCTGGTGGAAAAACAAGTGGCTATAACGATGCAACGATGGGGTCTGGATCTAATCCCGGACGGCTCTGGCATAGCACGCAATGATATGTTGCTGACAGATGTTAACCTTTAACCTTGAGTGAGCTGCACAGTGCAAATCATTTTCTAAATCAATATTTGGTTGCTTCAGAGAAATATATAAACATACTTAAAATTAGACTTGAGAAGCAAAAACTGTCCATTGTAGTATTCCTCTGCAAGTTTTATTTAAAAGGAGTAGTTTACCCCTAAAATAAAAAATCAACCTTGTGTTGTTCCAAACCTGTGCGACTTACTTTCTCATCTAGAACATAAAATAAGATATTTTGATGTGAAAGTCAATAGGGTATCGGCGTTGTATATACCCAAAAACATTATTTCTCAAAATATCTGCTTTCATGTTCCACAAAAAAAATCAAGCACAGATTGAAAACTTCATGGGGGTGTCAGAATTTTCATGTAGAGCTGAACTGTCCCTTTAAGCAAGATATATTAGGACTGATGGATAACAACAAGAAGCAATCTGTAGCACGTTAACTGCCCAAAGATTATGTGAAGTGCATCTTTGTCCTAGAGTAATTGCATGCTTTGCTGTCGACCACAGTAATCGATATCAATCGCTCATACGCAAACAATCTGTCACAGGCTGACGAAATGTGCCGGCTGATAAAACCAGTCCTTCACCTTTCATGAAGCAGCGTAATGCACGAATGTAGATATGCTGTATCTGCGAGTCAAATGGTAAAAGCAGAGGATCGTGGGACTGCGACTGTGTTTTATGATGATAGATTAGCATGGAGCTATTGTGCTGTGATTCATCGGTGTGTCGCTCTAAATCATAACCCTCTTCCTGTTCTCTCGATCTCGCCTGTTGTCTGAATCACAATGCACATATTAGTTGCACAACAGAGAGACAAATTAAATTCTAACCTGACTTGTTTGTTATGTGACTCATGAAATACAAATAAGCTAATTATACTAATTTGCCAGAGCATTTAATGGTTCGAACGTCTCACGGGGAGTTTAGCAGAGTAAGTTGGAGGAAGAAAAATGGTCTCTGAGGGAACAAACTTGAGGCTTTGCTAATGCAACAGATGGATTACAAGGAATTTCCACAAACATTTGGCGATGGCGTCTCATCGGCTCTACCGGCAAACCGTTTATGAGTCGAGTACTACAGGACAGATTGCAAATAGAGCAGTCTTCTGTTTCAGAGCTTAATTAAGAGACGGATCCAAACAAAATTGGACTTGAATTTTGGCTGAGCGCTTTTGTCAGTTGCAAACATACAACTGGTTGCTTCATCAGTACATAGTATCCAAGCTGGGAAGAATTAAAAATAAAACGATGAATTCCCATTTGGCTTTAAAGCCCCTTACTAAATACCACCTGTTTGTCACTCATGCTGACCTCTCAACTTGAATTAACTTAACACAGATGCTTTGGGAAAAACAAGCCACTTTGACTGATGCAATCTTTTGAATACCCATGAGTACCTGTGAGCACTGTACCAGGGAGGCAGGTCCTTAGAGCTGTGTACCCCTGGTGGTTTCTATATACAGCTACTTGTCATTTTCTGGACAGTATTGTACAAGAACAGTCGTCAGATCTTCAGTCGAAGGGGGTGTTCACATTCACAGTTGAACTGACAGTTAGGGATGCAGCAGTTCACTTAACTCCCGAAGCGATGCGATTCATGAAACAAAATGAGAATTGAATGAAAGAACTATAAATGAAAAGGTCTAAAGGTCAAAATGCTGCATTTTTTGTATGAAATTGAAATTGTAAGAAAATAAAACTAAATTTTAATTTTAATACAAACTCCAAATCAAATAAATAAAGAATTGGAATCGGGCTACTTTAACACTTTTGGCATGGGTTGTTTTTCATGTAATTAACCCCCCCTCACCCCCCATTACATAAGCGATTATGTTTCAGCCTGGAATGTCACATGCAATTGCATATTTTTGTTCAGGAGGATTAGTGGTTTAAGCATCATTAAATATACCTGGTTTGAGCCGTGATGCATTACTCTTGCAATTAAGACAGGCCATTACTGGGAAATTGCACTAAAGGTTAATTGTTATCTAGGTATTGGTCTATCAGACTGAAAGCGATCTTAAAGAGTTGTGTGTTCTCTTAATACTCTATTTGTCAGATTACATAACTGGAGAACTGGAGGGTTTTTTTTCTTTGTTTGGTTTACTGGATGAATGGACTTTTAAAGGATAGTTGATGGCACAAAATGAACTTGCAGACGTTCTCCTCGCCATTCTACGGGTTTAGAAAGGCTGGCTTTAGTGTTGTCAGAAAACACTGGAATATAGCCAAAGTTTAGATTTGTTTGTTAAGACTGTGTTTAATGGATTTGATTTCCAAATCAGTTTCTTAGGATAATTTCTTAGAATGCACCTCTAAACCTTATATGGCAGTCCCAGAGTAACATTCATAGTAGGAACAAGCCTGTGGTACTATACTAGTGGCATATTTCAAGCTAATAGTGCCATAACTCCAAGAAGATACCACTCTGGCACGAACAAGGTGTCCATAAAGATCAGGGAGGAAACCCTCCAGCACAATGGACACTGGGACATCATGTCCTTTTCTGTTTTTTTAATGCTTTTCTTATGTCAAAAAGAATTTTAAGTCATTATTTCAGATCAGATAGATTTTCTGATCCTATGTGGCAGTATACTGAATTAAGTAGTAGCTTAATTCAGTATCAAAAAACATATATTACATTAAAAGCAAGCAAGCAAGTGACCACCCTAGCATAGATAGTACTCCACCGGAATGAGCTTTTTACAGTATACTAATGAAACATTTCTATCTCAGTGTTGAAAACATCGTGCTGCAAGATTATTTTATGAATACGCAGGCTTTTATTGAAATATAAATGTTTCTTCTAACTTATGATCATATTTGATCATTAAAAACTTTTTAAAAAAAAGTAAATATGTATACACATATATATATATATATATACATAAAAATATGTATTTCTTAAACAAAATCTGACCCAAAAGTTTTGAACAGTAGTATAGCAATAAACTATTTGATATGTGGTTCACCAACACTCACACAAACATTCCCTGCAGGGAGAACTCACTTTAGCATTTGCCATATTAGTGAATTTGCATGATAAAGACTAGACACCAAGTGTAGCATTATCTGATCTGTTTTTGTCAACTTGGATGTTAATTGATACAGAAAAGTGCAACACCAACTGAGCAGCCCCCCGACTTAGTCCAATCAAATCATATCTGATCACAGGTTCATTAATGATGTCCTATAGTGCATGAGAGAATTCTATCAGAAATAGAATTATTTTTCATTTTAATGCTTTTTTTTTTATGAATGTGTGATGAAGATGAATGCTATATCCTAATAGAAACCGTATTCTTATGTCTAAACTACTTGCTCTTGGCCTGTGGAAACACAGCACAGTACTTACAGCATGACTAAAATGAACAAGAGTAGATAGTTTAATATGACAATTTCATTGTCTATAGTTGAATCATTAGTAAGGAGGATATGTGTTATTGTAGCAATGCCATTCTGCCACAGATTGTATAGGCAGCACCTCTGACTAGGGATGCAACGAATTTGTTGGTACGATTATAGTCTGAAGAGTAATCACGGTTTTACGATTATGACAATTATTATGCATTTATTCAATTCATAACATTTACTAATGTATGAAATCACAGGAACACTCTTTAGATATTAAAGTGTTATTTAACACTTTTAAAACTGAAATAACACGGTAACTATTAATACAGCGCAATACAATAATACACAAAGGTCCATCTCTCACATTGGAATTAAAAAAAGTGACCTCTGCTCTCTAAACATCCATGACAATAACAAATAGAAATAGATCACTGAAGTATTAAATGGTTTCAGTTTTTACATTTCTTACACTTCAATATTACATGGCGAAAAATTGGTTCACCTTGGTTTTTAGTATGATCAATACTACAACAGGGATAGTAAAGAAAAGTTTCTGAAGCATTATTAATATACGACTAATATTAACTTTATTTAACCCACAGGGGAAACTGTTACTAATGATGGGAATTAACTAAAATATTATTAGAATCATCTGTCGTCTATAGGTAGGATAATAATTCACACACGCAACTGCTCTCTCTTGATCGAATACTTTATTCAAGAAGATAACTGATTTAAGTAAATGTGATCTTACCACGCTTTCATTTCTTTCTTATCTGAAGCGGTCACAATGCTGAAAGCTTCGCGTCAGGTGGTTCACGCCGTGCACTAAAATCGTTCAATGTACATCCGTCCGTTATTCATTATGCATTCATTCTTTAGCAGCAGTTTTTCACAGCAATATTTAAAAGGACACCTTGGTGTAACCAAAATGGTCTCACACTATCGACAGACATTTGTCCGGTGGAAATACAGTATCTGTTCAGTCCTCTGTCACAGGTAATAACACGTGTAGTAGCCTCGGTGATCCGTGTCTCTATAAGCACGTCATTTAAGCCGGTGCACCGCTAGTGTAACTTTGTTTTAGTTTTGAGTAAGCTGCAACAGTCCCGTTCTGTGTAACAGAAAACTTTGTTTAGCGGAACCTTTCTTAGTTAATAGCGGTTAATAGCGAAACCAGTTAATCGCTGCATCCCTAGTCTAAGGAGGATTTTTCCTAATGGCCCATGTTGTGCTGAGCTGTTTTAAGCCCTTTATTGAATAGCTTGAGATGCTAACACATTATGTAATTAATAGAATTATTCTGATTAATCTGATATTTTCAATGAATCTATTCAGTTGGTTCATAAATCAAGAGTCCTTCACCTGAATTTTATTTTATTTTATTCACATATGTTTTATTCTGGCCATTTTTGAGGTCAACAGGATTTTGTTTTAAAGAAATTATAATTTTTTATTTATTTATTTATTTATTTTTTTGAAATAGGATCTATTTTAAATAAAGGCTGCTGAACTTTTGAACTTGCAGTAGCTTTCACAGAAATATTCAACAAGTGTTTTTATATTGATTATATTAACAAACGTTTCTTGAGCAGCAAATTATCATATTAGAGTAGATTTGAAAGGATCACGAGACACTAAAGACCGCTGGAAATCACAGGGAAAATTACACTTTAAGTCAACATAAGAGACTTCTTTCAAACACATAAGAAAATGTAATAAATCACACTGACCCCGAACCTGAATTATAAGTGTGATATGCATGTGTATTCTTTTTTTTCACTGAAACATTTTTCATTAGAAAAGGTTTGTGGAACGATTTCCCATCACTAGTAATGAATGCTAACAAGAAACGAGAACATGGATGAAGAACAGGGATGGTAAAATGTAATTATATCCATATTAAACAGATGGAACCATTTTCATGCTTCTGAGACAATGAGCGCTGATGTTATAACAACTGTTGTATTCATATTGAACAATTTGTATAGTCTGTTACTTCATAACTTGTCCTGCACCAGTGCTAAACATGCGAATGACACCTCAAATTAAGCAGCTAGTTGAAAACTGTTATTATGATTTCTATAAAACATATCAAAAATGTATTGCATATTTTTGCCCAGCTTGAGCTGGGTCTTTTTCTTTCTGGGTACGAGCTCCCTATTTTTTTTCTGCATCATACTATATGAGCCGTAATAGTCTTACGTATCAAAAAAGGATATTGTCTAATGGTTCAACTAACCATTTAAAAACCACTTAAAAGAAAAAGTTGGCTTCCACACCCTTACAGTATATCTACAGAAACATGAAATGCACCTGCACCCATGAAATGAGTCGCATGTTTGGTCAAATGTTCTTAATGAAATGTTGGGAGTGCTGGTTTTCTTCTTTTGGGACAAACCACAGGAGACATGACATCAGTTGTGATGTGTGTGCCTCATATTTTATTTATGGCACATGGGCTGTCAATGCTTTAAATCATTGATTAGATCACAGATCTATCTTTGTAAGTAGTGCAGAGGTTAGTAGATTTTAGGCTGGATTTTCACCCCCATGTAACCCTCAAATTTAGATCGACAGGTAAATGATGTAAAAAGGAAGGTTTTATGTAAAGACTTTCTGCGCTTTTGTCAAGCTTTCATCCTGTTTGGTTCTGGTTCAGTGTGCAGGGCATGTTCTTTCAACAGTGTGTCTGAATAAACAACATCCTGAAAATACAGCAATAAAAAAAAACAAAAAACAACATGTCAGAAGTTTACACTCATTTTTGTTGTCTTTGGATAGAGGGTGGATAGGGACCGAGAATAAAAAAAAACACACAAAGAGTTTCTGTATATATATATAAGAGATTTCTGAAATCACCTCAGACTGTTCTTCGGCACGTGCGACCTCCTCCTGGAGAAGATTGTGGGCAGTCTGAGGGCTGTGCTTCTCCGTGAAGGCCTCTGAAAAAAACACAAACATTTAATCTCAGTCAGTTTCAATTCTCAACACGACACTGGCTCAGAATCGCATTAAACATCTCTAAGAGAGATGGGAGTGAAAAGTCATGGATGTGCTTTCTGCCGCCTAGGTCTCTCTGAAACTAAAACAATTCAGTGTATTTTTGCCTTATAGACATGAAAAATATATCTATATAGAGCAAGATGTTTAGTTTTAAACGAACCAAATCAAATAGAAAACTTATATTCTTAGATTACGCAATGCGTATGAACATGCAGTCGCTACTTAGATGACGATTTGATTGTCATCGACATCAAAGAAAGCAAAGAGTTAATTCATAATCATTACTTCTGCTAGTGTGCTGTACATGGCATACTTAATGTGCACTTGAAGAGTTTATTAGGCTTTGCAAGCTAATAAAGGCTCATTATTATGATATTATTATAGGGCCGGTTTCCCGAACAGGGTTTAAGACTAGTCCTAGATTAAAATAAATGTCAAGAGGTGTCTAAACTGGAAAAGGCTTAAACTGAGATATCTTAAAATACATCATTGCCATTGTTTGGTCTTAAAATGCTAAAGGATAATGCATTTTTGTAAGACATGTTTCTAAACATTCTGAAATGTCCCAAATTAGCAAAGGTCTAGTCCTGGCTTAATCTAATCCCTATCTGGGAAACCGGCCCACAATGTTTAACACGACCAGAAGATTCTTTAATTAAGGGGACACTTTTCAAGAAATCACTTTTTATTAAAACAAAAAGGTTGAATGCAGAAGTTTTCAGCAACAAGGAGCATGTTTCTGTGAGTTGTGTATCGTGGATTCCCAACTTTTGATGATGAGTAAATGTCTGCATCGGTCTGCATTAAAATAAATCTAGAACACATTTACTCACATAATTACTAGCAAACAGTAAATAGCTGAAGCTATCATTGAGTTGCTAGTGCTGAACAACACTAAACTTAATGAGGGATAATAATATATTGTTTATTATATTTATATTTCGTTTTTTTAGTATCTATACATTATCCAATCTCTAAAAGCACATTGTCTAGACTATGATATATGGATGATATGAGAATAGCAAAGATCTTTTTTTTTGATGAATGACAAAAACAGACAGCCAAAGAGATTTCAAACTGGAGTAGACCTCTTTAAAGCACATTACAGATGATATAACGGCAAAGCATTTAAAATAAGCAACATTTGTATTAGGGCTGGGCGATATATATCGAACGATATATAATGTGCATCTCGTCGGTAAAGCCGGTTCTTTGATTAGCGGTAAATCTCCGTCAGCTGACCGCCAGCTTGTACACAGAGCTGTATATCACTGACAAGCTGCACCATTGAATCACCCACGTAGCTTGTCAGTGATCTACGATCTCGCCCAGCCCTAATTTGTACCACAGTGTTGATGGCCATCTAGTTATAGTTTTTGTTTTTGGTGTGAATAGACTGATTCCCGCTCTTAGCTGCCAAGTTCAAAACTTCCTGACTGAATCGAGCAAGCAGTGAGTTAAAAGCTTGCTCACTAAGCTGTCAGTCTGTCAAAAACTGTTACACATTTGAATGTATGAGAGGATGATTTCCAAAAAAAAACCAAATGTACATTTCTGTCTGTTTTTCAAATAAAGCGATCACGTGACTTCAGAAGATCTGAAACGCTCTGACTACTTTTGAGGTCTTTTAGGTGCATGATGCAATAAATGGCACATTAGTGCTACACATATATATATAAAACCATCAGCTGATAGCGTCCCGCTGCACAAACAGAAATACCATCTCTCTGGGCGGGTGACTGTGTGCCAACAGGACAAAAGAACATCGCAGCAATGTGTGAAAACATTGCGAGTGTGTTCAGCTGTGAAGAAGCTCCGATGCTTGTGTAAAGTGTGGGACTGACGCTGCTCTCAGGTCTCTTCACAGTTTTATTGCAGGGCCCTGAGGGCGAGGGTGGATGCAATCACTTTTTGTTAGCTCATGTCCACTGATGATAGCGAGGGGCTCGGACCCTGAAAGTGTTGTGCTGGGGTTGCTGTGGCAACCGGCAATTATGCTAATGTGCAGATGTGTTGAGTCCACAGGGGATGTGAAAAGCTGAGCTAGTGGCCATCGAGGGCACAGACAGGTCACGGCAATGACACTATTTGCGCTTCAATGAGCCAGAGCTGCTCCCTTAACGAACCTCCATTACAGGATAGAAATGCTCCTGAGACAATTACTGGGGAGCCACCAGGGAAAAATGAAGGCAACAACTGGTAATTATAATGGTAATGTATGATTATTCACAATTTAAATTGTACTCCAACACTTTAATAAGGTAAAACCGGTAAAAAAGAAAAAAAACTACCATTTATACAGTAAAGAATTAAAGTAATATTAAGTTTGAAAATGTGAAGATGATAACATGTGCACTTTTATGATATTTCAGCAGTAGAAAGTTTGAATCAGTTTAAAATGTAGAATGAAATCAGTTTTACCTGCATAAACTTAACAACTACCTTACAAAGTATTAATAAGCAGCAAATTAAGAATTTATTGAGCAAAAAGTAACACAACTTTATTGGAAACTGCCAGAATCCCCTTTCTCTTTGTTATTGTCATGGATGTTTAGAGAGCAGAGGTCACTTTTTTTAATTCCAATGTGAGAGATGGACCTTTGTGTATTATTGTATTGCGCTGTATTAATAGTTACCGTGTTATTTCAGTTTTAAAAGTGTTAAATAACACTTTAATATCTAAAGAGTGTTCCTGTGATTTCATACATTAGTAAATGTTATGAATTGAATAAATGCATAATAATCATCATAATCGTAAAACCTTGATTATTCTTCAGACTATAATCGTATTGTTGAATCCCTAACCATAATACCGTATTTGAACAGTCATAGTAATACCACGCTTCTATTCAAGTGAGCTCCTGCATCTCCAGACTTGCTTTTTCAAGCTTTCACCGCTGATTGGTTGAAGTTAATCTATTTGAGCTACTCTCATGGAGCACAGACTCGTATATGAGGAGCTTCATCCTTAAATTCATCTCATCACTACTATGGATTGATGCCAACGTTCAGGCACATGCCTTGCCAATAACACACAACAAAGCCTTTAATACTGCCGCTACATGCCCTGCTCTCACAACATGAATAATCAAAGGCCCACTATGTCACATGCATTAGTGTGTATCTGTAGGTTCTGGCCATGTGCCCGCTGAGGCATGTTAGCATGAGTGGGGGGGGAGTGGCGCACCACGTGGATGACCCCGGAGACCCATGCCATCAAATGGTAATGGAAGGTGACAGACAGCCAAACAAACACTTGGGGAGCAGCTGTGGGTGACCTACATACTGGGGAGAAACCATGCAGATGGGCCGCAGAGCGCTCGCTTCACGACGAGGTAACTACTAGAGCCAGCGATATGACCCGAGGCCTGTGGGATCTTGCAGTTAAACGATGGCTCGTGATGGATATGAAGCAACGCTTTCATTGTACTGACGTGACAGATCATAGTCCTCTTCTGGAAGTGGTCAAGTGAAACGGAAATAGAAACAATAGCAGAAAATAAGTAAGAATTCAAACCAGTTAGGCGCACGAAGGGAATGGCCAATCAGAGAAAGAAAACCATCATTCATCTGGACTGAACTTCGGAGATCAATAACCAGAGCGACGCGCTGTCCTCCCTCCATGAATACATAATGCTAATTGATTTCATCGAGTCAACACAATGGTTTTGGTTCAAACAAAAGGTCTTTTGAGATCGGACTCCACCGGCCTGTTAGCATTCGTAAAAGAAAAACATTCTCATTCTCTTCTCACAGGATAACCCTTGTTTAACAGAACTACATTTTAGCATCATTTTAAATATAATAATTAGGAAATAATGCAATTTTAAGAAGAAACTTCATAGCAAACTGATTGTAACTGACTTAAACTGCAATTAATTGAAAATGTATTATAGTTTAAATTTAGACGAAATGCAATTAGCTGCACTTTACTGTGGACCACTTCATTTATGTCATTTCATAATGACTTTGAAACATGGTTAAAGTATACTGACAATCTTTTTTTTTCTTTTTCTTTTTTTTACACAAATTACACATTTGTAATTAAAATCTACATTATTAAACAGCACATTGTATTAATAATTATGTTACTCGAGTACTTTAAAAAAATTCCATCTGACTATATTACCACACACACGGCACTCAACTGTGCTAAAAAAACAAAAACTGCTGTCCTTCAGCAGCACTTGATGATCGTGTTCTCCAGCAGGAGTGACATGATCCAAAGATCAAGGAAGAAATCCATTGACTGTATGCAATAAAGCATTTTTAAATGAATTAAATCTAGATGAATCCTTTTGCTGGCTTGGTAATTATCCTAAAAAATGTTTTAAAAAACACATACAAGTATATGCATGAGTCTGGACTTTTTAGCTGAAGACTGTGAGCGCTGGACAAATGTTAGATTAATCATTTAATACTCCACGTCTTGAGTAGCAAAACAAATCCAGCATGCAAGGCTCAGTGGACTAGGCATTTTTCCCCAATCCAATGTCAATCTGAGTCATATGTCAATGGATATGACTCACTGCTATGCACTACATAATAAACAACACAATGCTATTAGTGAAGAAAACAAAGCTTACAACAACAAAATCACGAAGACAGAACTCCAGAAAACAGTAGTCTGGAACCATAACGTTTTACACAATGATGTATATTTGACAAAATGATATCCAATATCCAATAATATCATTATTTACTAGTATTTATTGACATTTTTAATTAGCTTTTCTTATGACGTTTTCAGTTCACACTATTTTTTTTATGTATGTGTAATGCGCTAGTATCATTTACATCGCAGCATTTATTCAGATTTTGAATGACCTTTTATGATTATATTTTTAGCTGATTTTAGTACTTCAACCTATTTTCAGTTATTTGGCAAGACAACAATTTTCTTTACACTTTTGTATCTAATATTTAGATTCTACCCAGCTTTTTTTCAATGAATGAAAACACTTTTTAATAGTTTCAGGTTTTGCTAAAACTAGCAACACTGCTTCGATCATCAACAACCTAGAAAATAAAAACCCCTTTATTGTTATGGCAGTGTTATTGCAGCTTTCAAAGGATGTAAATGAACCCAATTTAATTTTGCTCGCTAAAATTGGTCGAGAATCAATAAATCTATTTTTGTTCTGCCACAATAGCATTTTGAAGTGAACTGAAACCTAATTATTTTTAGCTCACCAGCTAAGTGCTTAACCTAATTATGATGTCAGTAAAATATGCACGAGCATGCCTCTAAGCATAAGATATTAGCGGACTGACACGGTGGTGAATGATTGATTGAATATTAATTGTTCATTTTGCAAATACACAACAAAACAAGTTTTAGGCAGCTAAAAGAACTTCGCATGCAAGACTCGGTGGACTCCGAGTCAATTTTTCAATGCAAGGCCCCCTTGTCAACCCAAGTCGTATGTCAATGGATCGGACTCATTAATATGTATGAAAGGAAAGAGCTATTGACACAGGGACTTCTGTCAGTGTACAGCCACCTTGAAATCTAACAGTTTAGCAAACGTTTGTTGGCGTCGTAAACTAACCCTCATCACATTGCTGTGATCGGCCCCCCATTATTCATTCAAGTACATTTCACTTTCTATAGCTCGCCTTCTCTTTCAATAAAGAAATTGCTGTGCACTTCCACAATGATGGACGGTATACAAGTATAAGAGCGACAGCTATTTGGAATAATTGATCATCTGGAATTTATTCCACGTGGTCTAGTTCACATTGGCTTCATTTAATGGAACTCTTGGCAAAACTAGTTTTAACAGACCTGATTAATGTGTGAGCATATGCACAGGAAAAATTGCAAAGCCCTCTACTTTGCAAGCGTGTGTGCGCACACTCCCTCACTTCCTGTCAAAATAACAGAACGGTGGGTGTTCTTTTGTGGTCTTTACAGATAAATACCACCGGCTGCTTTCCTGTCATCAGAATGAAAGGAATGACTTCAGACGACTTACGCACCCCGGTGGGTTTGCATGCGAAAGCCTGCGCATCACATCCTCTCGTATTCACGTGTAAAAGATTAGTATGGGCCAAAAATCAACATGCTCTAAAATCGGTGTGCTGTGATTTCTTTTCATGGAATGACATGAAAATATCACAATGCATGAGTGAAGATGTCAAAAAGAACCATAAAAAGCAGTCCATACGGCTTCTGCACTATATTCCAAGTCATAAAATCAATGATGATCTTTTCCCAGAAGAAAGTCACACAGGTTGGTACAATACGAAGGCAGTAAATGATTCACACCTGTGTAATGCTGCAGAATTGTGAATTTCTGATGTAAAATTAGAGGGGAAAGCACACCAGCGCCCTTCTGAAGAATGCACTCATCGAAGGCTTTTGTTCGGGTTTTCCTCGGGTCAAAACAGACAATGTGAGGACACTACACAAGCCCAAACACAGGGACGCAGATGCCTGAGGAGACCTTTCTGTTTAATTAAAAGGCTTGACAGCCAGGTCAGCATGTGTTTTCTTTTAATAAACAGCAACATACTCAAAACAGACTCAACATGACTACAGTATCTCTTTTTTAACAACCGTGTATGGTCATAAATGGCTCGTAATAAAAAGTAGGGCTGCACGATTAATCGTATTTATGGCCCACGTTTCGATATTTAATGCCCATGATCAGTTATTAAATATCGTCGCGATTTTACAGTATATAGACCAAACTGTGTTTATGGGCGGAGTTTACGCATTGTACTGCGTCACTATGACGTTACTACGTCTAAATTGGAAGCGCTTTCTGAAGCAGAGTAGAAGAATAGCAGAGGGCTGCGAGATAATCATCGCGTGATATGTAATGCGCATCTTGTC
>JAUCMU010000097.1:19424568-19435961 GCA_032275025.1 Enteromius treurensis | reverse complement strand
AGAAACCATTAAATATATCAGTGAAAACAGTTATATTGAGAATTTGGGTGCATTAAATTACATTATGTGACTACAGAATAGCAAGATAATATGACGCATTGACGTAATAAATATGCAAATTGACGTATGATGTCCTCGTGGTTGTGAGGGGGGCCTACAGCAACCTGTAGCCTAGGGGCCCATGGCCATGTTAATTCGGCCCTGGGGACAATACAAACTATGAAAACATATTTTATTACATAAACAGTTTATACATAATTGTTTAATTCACCAAAATATCCACCATTAGCGACTATTACAGCTCTGCATAATCTAGCCATCCGAGCAGTTTATTCAAACATTGACTTGATATATTACTCCAAGCCTCTTTTAGGATTGTCCAAAGATGATTCACACTGGTTGGACACTTTTTACAGACATCACGGTCCAGTTATTCCCAGAGTAGCTCAACTCCCACATGTACAGTACTATGCAAAAGTCTTAGGCCACTAATATTTTCACCAACATAAAAAAACAGCAACAAAAACAATGGTTTTAAGTGGGTTATTTATATCTTTTGTGGTAGCGTGTCAGTTGGAAAAATCAGTTTACAAACATTATTTTTGTCATTCATTGTAATAATGCAGTGACATTATTGTCTGCACAAGAGTGACATGACATGTCTGTCTGGAATGACATGAAGTAACAGAACAATTGAGACAGACTAAATCCAGAAGAACTGTGGCAACGTCTCCAAGGTGAAGAAAAGAACCTACCTGGAAAACTATAGGCAAGTGTTTTACCAAAAGCGGCAATACCAAATATTTATTTTAATTAGATAATAGAAGTTAATTGATCAATTTAATCCATATATGGCATAATTTTTGAAGGCATCCTCATTTTACAGCATTTTTACACGAGTGTCTAAAACTTTGAACAGTACTGTAGCTTTCCAGGTAGTTTTCTTTCTTCATCTTGGAGATGTTGCTACAGTTCTTCTGGATTGAGTCTGTCTTGAGTTTGTTCTGTTGCTTCATGTCATTCCAGACAGACTGGATGATGATCAGATCAGATCTCTGAGTGGAGCACTGGCTGTTATCAGACTCCTTGTCCAGACAATAATCTCACTGCATTATTACAATTAATGACAAAAATAATGTTTGGAAATGTAAACTGATATTTCCAACTGACACGCTATGACAAAAGATAGAAATAACCGACTTAAAACCATTTATTGTTGGTGAAAGTACTAGTGGCCTAAGACTTTTGCACGGTACTGTATATAGAATTGTATTAATGGTATGCATGTCAGTTTTGACTACAATATGGTTTTAGTACAGCAGGGGGGAAACTAAACATATAATAGCTCTTTTAACTAAACAGTGGTGTGCTGAAAATTGTTTGAGGATAAAAATCTACCTAAGCTTATGCTCTAAACCAGGGGTGTCCAACTTACTGTAGTTCCTGGCGTGCCACAGCCCTGAAGAGATTCAATCATAATTAAACACACCTTATCCAACTTCTCAAGTGTGTGTTTTGGAGCATGTGTGGAGCAGAGTAGGAACAAAATTATGCAGGGCTGCGGCCCTCCAGGAACTGAGTTTGACCTCCCTGCTCTAAACCATAAGGAGCCCTTAACAATTGTGTATGTTTTGATTATAAAGGCCTTCCGAGACTTTACATGCACAGAAATACATGCACTTCTTGTCAAGAGAAAAGTGACAGAAGCAGCAGTTGTGAGAATGGTGGCCAAATCTAGCCATGCCCTGCTCCTCATCAATTCCCTTTTTTAAATATTTTTAATGTGTTAAACTAAAAAAATGTATCACATGCATTAATTAATGCTCATTTTGAGACCACTAATAGGTATATATAATTTTAAAAAAAAGCTAAGCTGAACTCAAATACCTAAGACTTTTTCTATGTACACAGAAGTGTAATACATAATTAGACATTTTTATTTCAAATATACTACAGATTGGGAGGGGTGTTAAACTTCTTTAACAGTGTTGGTCCCAAAGTGGCTGTACTGGAAACTAATCAATCAATCAAAATAAGTTGAAATGTTCTTTCTAAAAAGCACTCACTATTTTAACCTGCTACTTTGTAAACACTTCTTCATATCTAGGTGAAATGATAAAAAACGGTCCACCCATATTCCCAGAAAGCCAGTCAACTGGATTGAAACTGCCTAGTTCTCTGTATCTCAGCGAGGTTTGTGTACCACCTGCCTCAGACGGTCAGTGGGTGGTCCGTGGGCAGTTCTGTCTGAGGCTTAAACTACCTTTGGTCCTGTTTAGATCAGTCACACCATAGCTGTGTCCAGCCTCTCTTACAGCCCGGGCACATATCTAACCTTTCATCAAAGTGCCTGTCGGGCCATCCATTCTGGTAGGGCAATTACATGACAAGGACACCGATCGCAAGCACGTCCATCCGTCACGACAGAGATAAGAAATGGTATTATGGCAGGGATCAGGCACTTCCGTTCAGTGTCCATATGGCTAGCTTCTATTCTGTACGAAAGTTGTTTATGTGAGCTATACACGCTTCTTTGCAGATTCATGAATAGCAACATGCGAGAACATGTATCATAGAAATGTGATCTCACTGCAGTGTCTCAGCCGTTCAAATAATTCAGTTATTTGCTGTTCATCTCCTCTGCCGCCCTCACCATCAATAAGAAAATCGTTAGAGCCTTTGAGCAGACCTTTGTCTCTCAGGGTGTTGATAGAGAGCAAGACTAATGGATGCCAGACTTAACTGCAATCACACTCAGGCCCAGCCACAAATGAATCTCTCTCTCTCTTTCCTTTTCTCTCTCTCATATAGATTATAATTCATCTGTTTCTCACATCTGCACCATATAAAAAAAAGACTCATTTTCTTTTTTTATTTTGTTCTAACTTGAAAAAAAAAACACTGATTCTTCTGTTCAGTCTGCATTCTTAAATTAAATGTGTGCACGCTTGCCAGATAATTAGGCAAAACACCAAGAAAAATATCCTTTTAACAGAAAAGTTCAGATTTTTGGATTTGTAATCTTAATATCTGGCAACCGCACCGTGAAAGCTTGCATACTAGAATGAGTAATTAAAATGAAGAAAAGATTTTATCATAGTTTTAATTTTTTTTAAATGCATTTTAGTCTCGTCTTTTATCGTCAATGATATTCCATGTTTTTATTATCACATTTATCGTTTATTAACCTTTTTGTTGTCTTGTTTTAGTCATGGGAAAAAAGCTCAAAAACAAACATTTTTCATTATAGTTTTTACACAATTAACACTAATGCAAAAACTGTCCTGCAGCGTTTGTTTTATGAACTAATCTACAATTGTGCAGTTTAAGGAAATGGTTACTGCTTATGTGAACAGATTTTCAGCTAGAAGCAAAAAAAGCCCTTTAAATTTGAAGAAACGACCTGAGCCATATCTAGAATTGAGGGTGTGCTCTGTTGACTCGAGCTGGTAAGCATCCATCCAGAACACCTTAGCAACCATATAGCAACCACTCAAATCACCTTAGCATAGCTGTGGTAAGTTTTACACTTAACACCAATCAAACCTTGTAAAAATGAAATTTGCCGTTATTATTTTTGTAATTTCATATGCTGATATTGTGGTAGGCCATTCAAATTAAATAACTTGCACTGATTGTTGACAGTAACATATTACGTAGAAACCTGATCACTGGGAATCTCCTCTCTGAATTGCGTAAAAATGAAACGAATCGATTTGTGAAGACTAGGGAGATTTTGGAGGCTTAAAAGAATACCCTGGAAAACATCAGCACTAATGAAAAAACAGCAGAAATTCGTTTCAAACCCAGGATTATGATAGATCTTGTGTTACGTCTGGATGCGTTTTGGATTGTTTGCCTTGTCAAGTGCGCTGAAGGTCACAAAATTGAACATGTCTAAATGAAATAAACTTGTCACACCTCTTCCATTAGGAAGAAATGTCCTAATACAAAGCTGGAGCCACACACTTCCTATATGTAATAACAAACCGCTATAATATGACTGATTCTCTTATATTTAGCCATAAATGTGTACAGAACAAAGAGTGCAGATGTATATATTTACAATCTGAACTCCAAGACCTGTATGTAGACTACATCCCTTTCATGTCAGCTTGTTTTATCTTCTCTGCCGGTCGACTTCCTGTTAAATCCAAACACTGCCCTGAGCCTTGAACTCTGATAGCTTTCTAGTTTGTTTTACGATAAAACACGCTGTGTGCCCATGTGGACTGTTGTCCATGAGATTACAAATACCAGCAAACGTCCTGTCAGGCCCAGCTGTTCTCCACCAGGCTCTCTCACAATGTAAAGCTTGCAATGGCAGTGTGCTGAGGATTTCAAATCAGTCAATGTTGATTATATTTCCTCTGGCCATAATTGAGGTGGATGTAATGAGCGGTGACTGAGTCTCTGGTCATAAATGAGTGGCAATGTGAGGTCTATGTGTGGGGGTTTTGTAGAAGATGAGAGGACAAATGAGATCCTCAGAGCAAGCAAAAATCTTTAATGGAATGGCATGTGTGTCACACATATCACACCAAGCAATCACAAGCTCAACAATCTACATAAGCCATAAAGTTAACCGACATCCTATTACGCATAGACAAGAATGTACATCAGTCTGTTTTGCAAACAGGAAGATGAAATATAGCTTACACAGCATGATAAGATTGAACTAGATGTTTGTCCATGCTAAAGTTGATGCAGACAGTGCTGATATGCAGTTCTGGGTGGTTGTTTTGTTGAAAATGCAGAGCAACAAAATTTTCTATTGAATATGCCATATTTGCTGTCTCTCTGTCCATGTGTGTTATCCATGATTGTGTGCTCGTGAATTCTTGGCCTCTCAAATATATGTATGTGAGTCATTATTAAAATATATTGGCATGTCCCTTGAATTTTGTTAATAAAAAACACTCATCAAACTTTACATGGACGGCATTAATTTTATAAAAAATATATTGTGGCGAGGCGGCGGAGCCGCAGAGAAGATTGCCGTAAGAGGGGCGAGCTGCCGAAGAAGCAAGAAGCGCCACCTGCCTGATTCCGCCCCTTCCTGGAACCCTTTTCCCGTTTCACTTCCTGACCCTCACCGACCGTTTGGAGCACAACGAGGACACCAGTTCCCCTTTTTGTTTGGACACCTTTATTCCCTTTGGACACTTTATTTTGTATTTCATAATATATAAGTTTAAGTACTAAAATAGTTAAAACTTAAACTGAAATAATAAAAAAGCTCAAAAAACTAAAACTTATCAAATTGACACATGCACATAAAACTAAAATGAAAAAAAAAACCTGACCTGAACAACTACATGCATCCACCTGGACTCATCTTGGAGGGTACTGTATTTGCACTTAGTCAGACAGTTATCTGATTAGTGGAAGTGCATGAAGTGTAAACACACATTCTGATCCCAAGATATGACTCCTATTATTCATTCAGTGCGAGGGGATATTATTATGCGGCAAGAGAAAAAAATCAAAAGGTTAGTGAATTTTGAGAGTCTGCACAAATTAATAGAGTATTTAATTACAGTGACTCTTTTAAGTCTAAATATGAATCCACAAGAATACCTCCCCTTAATTACCACCTGTCATCCAATTCAGAGTTTAAACTGCAGCAGAAGAAAAGCCCAGACTGCAGTCATGTGTACATCCCAAAAATAACAAAACCAGCAAGGAGAGAGTGGATACGATTTTGTTTTTCGTTAATTCCAGCATGTTTGTTTCCTTCCGCTGTTTTGGCAGAGGCCACAATGCCGTCTGTCCTGAAAAGCTGGAAAACTGGCAGCTAACCACAAGAAAACATAATCCCAGACGACTGTTCACCGGCAAGCTCATTACTTCCGTTTTCTGTTACGTGGACCAAAATGTTTTGTGATCAAAGCAATCGCAGTGTTTGGCATCTCATTTGCAAGGTTTCATCCTTCAGAGAAATTCTCGATAAATAGCCATTTCGGTTCGTGTGGATCATATTCCAGAAATGCTAAGAATCGACAAGGCATATTTTTGCAGGTTGGCTTTGCCTCTCAATCAAAATCTGTCGATGGGAAATGCTCTTCAGGTGGACGTTGTTGAAGTGTAAAGTGGTCCAGAGTGGAAAACTAAGTGAGGGGTGTGTGTGTATGATTATAGGCTGTGTGAGGTTGTGTAATGCTGTTCTTCAGTTGACGTGAACATACAGCAGCATGGTCTGAAGTTAATGGTAATAGATAGATAATCCAGCTACCCTTCTATTTCACGTTCTCCGTGCACTCTTTTTTTCCTCTCTGTGTGTTTCTATGGCTCCATTCACACGGTCAGTATTTACCAACAGCTGTGACTCAAATTGTTTTGTACATACAAGAGCAGACGGGAATCGAATAACGTCTGAATGCACAGGTAATCCCTGCGATAGCACTGATGTAACCATAGAAACAGTAAATATAAAAAGATGTTTTTTAAAAATAATTGAATCGTTCCAGTTTGGTTCACTCCACACAGTTTTGTCTAGCCTTTATATATGGGCTAAACACTGTTCAGCACACATTGAGCACGTCATATTTGGTAAATGGAAGCTCACATAAGCCTGCTTGATGCTCAAGAACCAATGTTTGTTCTCATGTGTCAAGCAAGTATGTTTTAAATTCTGTCTACCATATTTTATGAATGTATATTTATCATTGTATAAATCAGTCATGTTTCTTCACTTACTTAAATGGGTTAATCTGCTCTTTATATGGATAACTTTTATGATGTCTTTATAACCTTTGGTTGTGTTGACTTTCAATGTAGGGACAAAAATCAAGTTTTATTGAAAATAGCCTTAGCTACATTTAAAAAATGAGCAAAAGTCTTTTGTGTAATTGATGACAAAATGTAAGATTCCCTTAAAGAAATACTTCAAGCAAAATACTTGTTACCAATATGTATATGACTTTGTTCTTTCAGACGAACCCAGAGTTTTTTTTAAATGTTTTTAAAAAAATTAGTTCTGGCTTCTTGGCTTACTTCTGACTCGACATAGGTTAGTAAAGAAACAGAAACTCGGATTCTCGCTGCATCAGGACTAAAGTTCCTAGCATGCACAGCAGCATGAATGAATCATGCAAACTACTGCTTTTCTGTTCATTGATTTACTGATTAATGCAATTTGAAGGTCACTGGGCTATTTAATGTTCATCGAATACCTGATAAAAAAAAAAATATTGCTATTATACTATATTTGTTACTATTATTCTGGTAGAATATATTTATCAATTTAATGACAATAAAAATAATAGTTTATTTAAACCTTTTTTAAGCAACATCCCAATCTTTTATTCATGTTTTAATTTAAACAGTAAACATATGTTGTGCAGTGCTTTGACAAAAATGAAAGGAATTGTTCTAATTTCAGTTTTTAACATTTTAAAAGATGAATAGAATTGTTACGTTTATTAGTTCTTTTGATTGCTTTTGTTAATGTGTCTGTATTAAATCTTGAAACACAGTTAAGAAAAATTAAAACAGACAATTTAATTTCTGGAATTTCTTTTTTTTTTTTTTTTATAGAAAACTATTACTGTTAAAGTTTGTTAAATTAGTAAAACATTATTTTGCTTGTTCACATATAATTCAAATTTAATTAAGCCAATTAAACTGAAATCCATAAAAACTAAATGCAAAAGAAAAAGAAAAGAAAAAAACTTTAGGAACTTAAACAATGATACCACATAAGCAGGAGAGCAAATGTTCCTGTACCATACAAAATTTAACACTTAAGTTGATTTGAAGTACAAATTTTAATTAACTTGTAGAATTCATTTGTCTTTATTTAACACTATGACCAAAACCATATTTATAATTTCGAACACGACTGACATCTCTTTCTTGCTGTAGTTTGAGCATTGCACCAATATGTTCGCTCTGTCCATTATTTCCTCCATCCTTACCAATGATAATTTATTCATAGTCTTCATGAGTAAAATAGCATAAGATAACAAAATTCATCATAATTACAGAAGAGAAAAGCCCATCACTGATGACAGTGCTCTCTGCATTAGAGATTGAAGTCACGCACTACTGGTACCAGTTTGGGTAATTAAACACCGGCCTGGTTTATTCCCACTGAGTCCTGTCATATTAGAAAATGCAATACACACACATACGGGGAGAGGACATATGGCATTAAAGGAATAGCTCACCTTTATAAAAAATTTGTAAACTTTTTGTATCCTGAAAGTTTAGGTTGTGTTGACTTTCAATGTGGGGACAGAAATCAAAATCCATTGAAAATAGCCTTAGCTACATTTCAAAAATGAGCAAAAGTCATTTGTGTAATTGATGACACAATTACTTAAAGTTCTTAGATGAACTTCCCTGAAAATACCCACAAATCTGTCATTTACTGACCCTTAAGGTGCTCTAATCCTGTATAAGTTTCTGTTGAATAAAAAAAATATATTTTTAAGAATGTATGTAACAAAACTACTAAAGAAATGATTGGGTAGCAGAAACTGTTTGGTAAATAACATTCTTGCTTAGCAGAAGAAAGAAATTCATCCTTTTATAGTCCAACAAATGCGCTCCTAAATCATGCTTCTTATGGGTGTCATGGCTTATAGTTGTTATGATATAGTGCCCTGAACCAAAGTTATTTTAAACAAATTAGATCAAAACTTAAGCCACTGGAGTTTTTTTTCCCCTCCGTCATCTTGCTGAGGCTAATTGATTTAAAGGTAAGGTTGGTTGGTTGATTACTCTAGTATGTTTAATGCCCTTGAACTCAAGATGCTCTCTGCAGAGTGGAGCTGAAGGCCACCTGCTAGGAGTCCATATGAGATTTGACTCTGGTTCTCGTGGCTGCATTCATACGAGGCAGAAGCAGCAGGGAGGTTCGCATTCAGAGGCGTGACACTATTGGCTTGACACTTATCAGTGGGGAAGGTCCAAAAATTCAAAAGATAATGGAGAAAAGGGCAATTTTACCCCTGTTTTTTCTTTGTGTCTCACACAATTTTAGGAAGCCACAGCCTTTGTAGTTTCACGTAACAGGACATTTGACTTTCACCATCTTCGCAGCTCATTCTGGTGGAAAGTAGCTCCACTGAAATGGGAAAATATGATTAAAATTACTGTTAAAATTGGCTTTTTTTTGCTTTTAGAGCCAGGGTTCCCCTCTTTGTGGTCTTTTCCTTCACTTTTAAATACCTTGTAAAAGTGTGGTGCACAATTTACTTTCACTTTCAAATTAGCAGCAATTCGGCCTTGTTCATTGTTAGTTCGTTAGTTTTCCCTCTTAGCCTCGCTTACCTACACTTCTAAATAGCTTGAATGCACATCATTTTAGGGTCAGTAAGATTTTTTTGTGAAATATTTAAATTACAAAAAAAACATATTTTTAATATTTTAAAAGTGTCCTATTTTCAAAGCTTTCGAAGGCAAAGCTAGATTTTAATTTTCTTTACTCAGTATTACATTATTCCTCAGAAATGATTCTAACATTCTGATTTGGTGCTCAAGAAACATTTCTAATTATTACAAATGTTGAAATAGTTGTGTGTGTGTAAACATAAAAACTTTGGTAACAATATAAATTCTTTGCTGTAGCCTTTGATCAATGTAATATATCCATTCTGAATAAAACAGTGAATAAATAAATCTTACTGACCCCAAGCTGGACTGTAGCATAACTCAGCATGAAATATAGAATTCAGCTTGTTAATATCAAGTTCCTGCTAAGCACCTCAAACTAAATGCAGAGTATTGAATCCAGCGCAACAGATCAGAAGTGCTTTCTAAAAATGTGTTCAACCCTGATAGCAGCAGGCCAATCAAATTCAAATTAGAGCTTGTCAAACTGAGAAAGCTCCTGCCTTTTTGTGTACAGTTGACATCAGATGGTCTCTGGAGGAGCAAAATATGGCTTAAACAGCTTGCTAATTGCTGTTGCATATGCTGTGGTGCGCCCTGGAGATGAACTGTTTTGTTGATGTTTTTATGTCTGTTTCCTCGCAGCTACGCTCGGCACTCTGGACTTCAGCCTTCTGTATGATCAGGAGAACAATGCCCTGCACTGCACTATCAACAAAGCCAAGGTAAGAACCCACCTCAGGAAAGATTCTCTTATACAAAATGCAAATGCTCATTTTGGCAGCACCTCTAGTATTTTGAAGCCAGTGGGCTGCTTCATAAAACTCCTTCCTTCTGCTAGTCTGTCTTTTATCGGGTCTATAAAGTTCTGTAAAGTGAAAGATTTTGCCCGGTCCTCTTTGTAATAGGGATGTTGTGCTCCAGGGGGATCCCTTTGGCCTGCGCGTGCCCGTGTGCTCTATTCTCCGTTGTCCTGTGGGAGGCATTTCCCCTGACAACAGACTGCTGCTAGCATCTGCTGATGTCTGTTTTGCTTAGTATTCAGTCTAGACCGTCTTCGTCCCTCCAGCAGTATCCTACAAGCAATCTCTCTCTTACTCTCTCTGATCTTTTCTTCCAGTTTCTAACACGGTTTCTCACACTTTACCTCCGTACCTTTGTTGCCTCAAGTACAAAACACTGCAATGAAAGTGCAATACTTCAGTAGCTTTGTTTTATTTATAAATTTTATGCTCTTTATTCTCCAATGTTTCTGTTTCAAGAGAATCTGTTGCAAAACTCCTGTGATTTCTCAGATTTGCTTTATTAATATTGAATATTGATGGCTTCTATTGTTTAAGGGAACTACATAGAGCTGGTATTTACATTTAAATTAATTTAAATCTTAAGTTTACCTAAGAATGACATTTCGGAAACTTTTTTTGATATTTTTGTGTCAAGTGTAAATCAAGTGAGAAATCAAGATGTTTAAGAAATTTTGTCTTGTTAATATTCAGAAGACAGACTATTTTTTGTGAGACTTTAGAGGTTTTTCTGTAAAACTTAAAAGTTTCAGTTTTCATCGTAATTTGTGTTGAAGGGAGCAACCAGTACATTAAGTACCACAATAGATTACAGTAATAGTCTAATGTGATAGCCACAGGTGATGAGAACGCAGTGGAGTTTGAAACTGTGTTATTTGGTATATTATTTATTAGGGGTGGCACGGTTCACAAAACCCACGGCTTGGTTTGTATCACGGTTTTCGGTTCTGTACACTAGGGGTGGACAATATGGAAAAAATATCATATTCCGATTTTTTTCCTGGGGAAATCACGATTCCCGAAATCCCGATTATTTTTCAAGTTGGTTTTTAAGACTATTTTGCAAATTACAGAGGGCAATATGGCAACAATATCATATCACAATGATTCTTAGTCATTGATTTTACTATTTTGCAAGTTGTCTGAGCAGTACAGACAAACTAATTTGCCTTTTTTTTTTTTATTAAAAACAAAGCCTTTCAAGGTAACAAAGTATAAAATAAAGAAGCGCAGATATTTAGGCCAAAATGA
>JAUCMU010000097.1:19403617-19424468 GCA_032275025.1 Enteromius treurensis | reverse complement strand
GTAAAAGTAACAACATATTTTATTGATAATTTTAGGTTTTATGCACTTATCGAAGTATCAAACGCAAAAATCGAAAAAAATTTTCTCAAAATCGTGCAGCCCTACAAGAGAGAGGAATTTCCTCCTAAATCTCGTCCGTGTCTATTCAGCTACAAAAGGTTTTGCATGAGCAGCTGTCCATCTTTTTGGCAAAGGCCTCTCTCTCTGTCTCTGAGGTGTGCTGATGCCTGTGGGACGAGAGCCACTGAGTTCGGTCTCTGGGTCTCTCTCTCTTGTTTTCTCTCATTCTATCTAACACTAAGCACTCAAATATCACCTTTGATGACATCTAATCACTCTGTAAAGCAAACACCTGGCTGCACATGAAATTGTTTTTTCCTGTTTTAGTACTTCATTACACTTTTAATTATGACACAGTGCTCAGACAATCAACCTAGCTTGTGCTTGGTTTGAAAATCATATTGATGAATCCGGAAATACACAGAGTGGAGATTTATTCACACATTAGTTAGAAACTAGTGCAGTTATTAATTTAAGTTATTAAAGCATGGGCAAGTCAAGATTTTATTTTACAATAGAAAAATCAATAACAATACAGTTATACAGAAAACAGAAGATATTTTGATTGTTGGTAAGCAAACGGTTAATGGTAGTTATGGAAGTCCATGGCCACCGTCAAAATATCTTCTTTTGGGTGAACTTTGTCTTCATGTTTTTCAGGCACAACAGATCTATTTAAAACTAGCATTCAAGTGAAACATAATAATACAAACATTTAATCATTTTCATCTTACTGAGCATCAAACACATAGTTTATTTTTTCATTCATGCATGTGAAAGACTGGGTGCCATGAAATTAACCAAAGGCTATTAAAAAACTGCACTTCTATACTGTCATACGTCAAAAAGAAATGAACTGAATCAAGATTTGATGGTTTTTAATCACTTAAAAAGCCTCATCAGTCCTGAACTTGCCACATTCACTAATTACTAAACCTCGTGCATTTAAAAAAGAAAACCATATTTAGACCAGTAAATCATCTTGTTTTAAATGATCGAAGCTTTCCTTGAAATGAGATAAAGTGCATAGAATATTTAGGCCTAATACATAATTACGAGGTCTTTATGTGCTTTATGCATTAGGCATCCACAATCACTTAAGTGAAATTAGAGGCAGAATGTTGAAATTCCCGTCCCTCTTAAAAAAAGAGGTTAGTCATAAGTTTGTCGCCAGTGGGATCTGTTCTAGTGACAAAACCCTTCATAAAGGTAAATAAAAAAGGGCTGCAGTCATAGCTGGCAAGTATAGATATCCTCTGGAGAAACAGAAGCTTCATTTTTTTTTCTCTCCTCGTTTTACGCCTCAGATTAACACTGCTATTGAAATCAGCTCATATGGAGCAGAAGTGAGAGGCACTAAAGATGTGATTGCCAACTGTATGCCAACTGTATACTGTATATGGCATTGTTATGAGATTTTATAGGACGCCTACAGTCCTCAAGACTCGTTTTCATTTGTTCAACCTCTTGATGTAAAAACACTTCATTTAAAACAATTGTGTTAACAGGGTAATTAGCAGTGTTTTCAAAATGAGTATTATTTTATTGATAATACTATTATTTTACCTGAAATAAATTAATAATTGTATTCAGCAAGGACGTTGTTAATGTTAATTTAAAACAAATATGCCAATAAAATGTTTCAAATTCATATTCATGTTGAGTTTTTTTTCTTATGTGGCAAGTAGCTGTGTAATAAGCGGGATAATATACAGGCAGCCGGTAGTTATTGCGAAATAATCCCCTTCAGCGTGATACAAGACCCTCAGCGATAACTACCGGCTGCCTGTACATTATCCCTTACATAACAAACCCTGGAAAGTGGCCACTGACCAATCAGAATAGAGTATTCCACAAAGCTGTGTTATTAGTGGAATTAAAGCATTGTGGTAAAGCATTAAACTTTAATATGCATGTAACTTAACCTGCATTGTTTTCTGGCTTTTGCACAGACAAGAGTAAACTAGCTATTAATGATGTAATATGTGTCACTTCCTTTCATTTTCGACCCTGTGTGAAGTGAGCACACAGGTGAAGACATAAAATACATTTTATGCATCAACTGCTTTCTGAAACCCTTGGGGAAATAACTGGGAAATTACAGAGGAATATGAACAACCTTGTATTCATTGTTGCTGTGCCAATATTCACTGTTTACAAATTATGCTCCAGGCAATTGCTTTTGTTCCTTGCTTGAAAAAAAAACAAAAACAAAAAACACTCTTTATTGTACCACAGAACTCCAACACGTGCATTGTACATCCGGGGAGATGGAATTTTTGGATAGTGGCCACATCAAAGCAAGATGTACCAGGCCACCTGGTAATTGAAAAATAACAGGTGGCTTCAAGTAAGCTATGCACTGGGGTTAGATACCGGTCAGCAGTGCTGTTTGTTTGCCGGGCTCTTTGATAATGCTATTGTGCAGCTGAGATGCCATCTTTATTGAACAAAAATGGCTCTGTGTCTTTGTTTTGCAGTATATAAAACATAGAATGTGATTACACTATGTTGTTAGGAAAAGCATCCCGGCCGTTAATCTGCTAGGCTTGTGCATTAGCTCAAGTGCTGTTGAGGTTGTTCTGTCGGTTTTTTCTCGGAACTGCACAAGCGGGACAAACCTATAAGGCAAATGAGCCCATTTAGTGTTCTCTGATAACTAATAGTGTACCCAAGCTGGGAATGTGCTATTCCCATTAGTAACACCATCTCCTTGGGGCACTTTAAACTGAATCATTTCCCAATTCCCTGAGAGCTGAAGTAGAACAGTGATTTCACTCTGATTTACACATTTACAGGGCATGTCCTTAACTTCAAATCCTCATGCACGACCAGAATGAGCCTTTAAGTAAAGGCTAAAAAAATAAATAATGAAATAAATGTGTCTAGTTCATGTCTGTCCTTGAGTCCAGAGAGGGAAATGAACCAGGACGCAGGGAGAAAAATGTCCTAGATACTTAAAATTATGTTTAGGATTTATTATTTAAAAAGT
This sequence comes from Enteromius treurensis, assembly GCA_032275025.1. Classification (NCBI taxonomy): domain Eukaryota; kingdom Metazoa; phylum Chordata; class Actinopteri; order Cypriniformes; family Cyprinidae; genus Enteromius; species Enteromius treurensis. The sequence continues at coordinate 19,421,416 of JAUCMU010000097.1, read as the reverse complement.
GTTCTAGAGTTTATGGTGTTATATCTTGTGCATTATTCACTGCTTGTATTGAATTCACAGAGAATTATGTATTTTATTTTGATCTTATTATGGAATAAAAATATATTTTTTTATATTTATCCACAAGTATTTTGAATAAGTTAAATATGATGTCATGCCCTGACAAAAGTTTTTAAAAGGAAATAGTGTGACTTTTCTGGCACTGGTCATAAATATAAAATGTATGATTATACGAGCATTGCCATAAAAGTGGACTGATGGGTGTTTCTTTCACTTCAGGCACTTTTGTGTCCCAGGGGTTCACTGTTCTTTTGATTATATCACCATTACATTAAAAACGTCTAGAAACTTTTCTATCATGCCTTTATTTTTCATTGAAATCCTATTGTTTTACCCTTGTTTCAGTATTTCGATCTTAAAATATGACAATCCTTGATTTTAAATATATATTAACACCTATATTAAGTATTCAAAATGTGTGAATAAATGTTGTTTTTTGTATTGTTTAAATTGTAATAGTTTTATCAAAAGTTGTGACAACAGTGTCAGTGGAGAGATTGAGACGAGGAGATGTAAACACCATGAACAGTGTAATTTGCAATCAAGACCTCATTGTGTTCTATTGTGTAAAATGTACGGTGGCCTGGAGAGCTCAACGCACTGCAAATGAAAAAGCACCTGCAAATTAAGAAACCATCTTCATCAGTTTGACAACACTCATGTTTGGCACACTTTATTTACATCCTGATCATATGATTCATTCGCTTTTTTTATATTATAAGCTTAATTAAGCTGACAAAATATACAATGACTCTAACTGATAAACTTTATCTATGCTGGCTAACTAACTTTTAGTTTTGCTATAAAAAACATGAAAAAAAACCCATGGTTATTATTAAACCAAGGTGGTGACCACAAATTAACCAATGTTTTGTACAACTGTGGTTCTACAAATTGTAATCTTTAAAAATAAAAAACATGGTTACTAAACTACACTTTTACTATAATAAAACCATGGTAAATTTTCTGCATTGTTGGCAGTGTTGCCAAGTTCTCGGTTTAGCACTATTGCTAATATTTGCAGCAATAATTCTGTTAATTCTGTTACAGTACATTTGCTATTAAGCTGATAAAGATGTTTTCCTAATTTGCTGGTCCCTTTGATATCTGAATGCGTTTTCTTAATTTGCAGCACTATGAGCTCTCTCTGTCACTGTAAAAAAAAAAAAAAAAAAAGTCAAAACATTATTTCATTATGTGCATTTGTTTGGGATTCATCAAATTCTAGCTATGAATTTAGCTTTTAATAAGGTGTAGATAACAACAAAATTACCCATATCTTATTATTCCAAAAATCATTTGAATCAATTGTGATTAAAAATCATATTTTAATCACAAGCTGTGACACTGCAAGGTAAAGCATTGATGACCTGGCTAGTGGACTAATTAAACCAGTAAGAGTATGAAAAGTGTTTAAAGCCCCGCCACCTTATAAGTCCACAGGGTCAAAGGTTCCCATAGTTGAAGAAATATCCTCATACAGCTGACAGGTGGAAAGAGTCACCAAGAGTTTTACAGGATCAAAGACAAGCGCTTTCTGTAGCCGTCACAGTGACCCTTGCTTCTTTGATCTGCTTTCTGTTGGCTCGTCTCTGAAAGCGAGCCAAAGCTTCCGAAACAAACCCAGGCCACATACAGACCCAGCAACGACTTCCGTCAGACTACAAGCTGTTAATATTTCATTACGGTAATCAACATTATGCAGATAAGGCAAGCTGTTGAATTATGAAGTAGTCAGCCATCCAAAACTCTTCAATGAATAAGTGGACAAACACTAAGCAGAAGGTAATGATGAGTGTCGGTGGAATTAGTTTTTCCACTGAAGAGAACATATTGTTTGACTTTGCTTTTAGAATTGTTCGACCTCTACCGTCTGCTGTCCATGTTGAATAATTTAGAGTCTAATCAAATGATGGGTTATGCCCAGTTACACATTATTTCTATAGAAAAATACACACACACACGAGAGAGCATGATTGATAGCTAGACATATAGACACAAGAAGAGAACAGTACTTTAATGTGTAGCTATTGATCTATCACTAAACCTCCATTGAGAAGCACAGCATGTCCCATCCCATTTGAGGTTAGAAAGAAAAGCTTAGAAACTACCTTCGGTGTCATTCAACACACATCTTACTGAGTCCTTTAAATGCTTTTAGTGAGTACAGCCGGTAGTCGGGTTATGCTAATCAAACAGTTGAAGGTCATTCTTTCCACTCTCTGCTCTCTTTTTCAAAATATAACTTGATTAACTCACGCTGAGCTGAGTTTATCAACAAGTTGCTTTACTTTTGAGTGCTGTAGTGATGACGTATTTTTGTAGGCCAATCAAGAGGTTTGCATCACCCTGGTTCCCTTGACAAAAAACAATAGGATTTTTCCATTGGCTTCTGGACATCTTCCAACAACTCAAAACATTTTAAAATATTTTCCCTCAAAGTTTGAGTTACACTAGTTTGCATCAGCGTAATAAACACAAAAGACTGTAAAAGTGGACTAGTTAGTAAATGACTTCACCTGTTTTGTTTGATTATATTTAATGTCCCTGATAACTTAAAAAATCAAAGGTATAGAAGAAAACATGAAAATATACTAAGCTTGTGTTAATTGCATCTTATTTCAGACAATTTACCAAAAGGCCACTCAGAACGACAAAAATCAACCTTCAGCATTCTATATTGCAACACAAAAATCTGCATCTAATCCACTGAAGCAATCATCACTAGGCTAAAAATGCTGAAATATCTCTGTTTTCATTGCAAAACACTTAATTTCTATGTTAATGAAGCTTGTCATGAATTGTTATTTACAAAACTCTGCACTATTTGTTTGCTGCAATTAACTTCACTCTAATGCCGCCTGTGGAAAACAAGTGGTAAACGAAATTTTGCATGGAAAATGTTAATGTTTTTTGTGGATTTGAAGATAAATAATAAACCTTTAGTTAATCGTGTGATAACACAGTGCATGCAGTGCAGAAGAATAAAATCGTTAGCAAGATGAGCATTAGTAACATTGGTGAAATGGCAAAGTCTGCAAATAGCACTTTGCGACCAAAAGTACAGCGACATGGCTAACTGCCGTCTTTAATCTCTGCTGCATGTGTTTAGCTTTACACTCGCCTCAGTCACAGACGGCACACCCACATACCACCCACAGTCCGTTCACACACCGTCTCATCCATATTGCATAAAACTGGCAAGTGCTGGCTGAAATTCCTGTTCCAATCAGATTGGCAATTCTGGTCTAATTGACTGGCTTTATGCAATTTACAAATGTCATGATGCACATCCAACAGGGAAACACAGCCGTGGTTTTAAGACACCAGGCTACTAGAGATAGCATTTCAGAAGATCCTAGTCACTGAATATGACAGAATTATTTTTATTCTGGTAATCAAAAAATTTGTTCTACACAACTAAAACAGTCATATGTGTTCTTTTAATATTTGGCCAAACGTTACGAATTTACTTAAAGTTTGCAGAATGTCTAAAGTGGACTATCAAAAAAAATTCTAAACTTGCTATCAAATTTGGTTGATAATAGTTATATTTTGGAAAATGCATGTTATTTGTTTGAGAAAAAAATATATAGTTAAAAATACAGTAAAAAAATCTAATTTATAAAATAAAAAAGCATATTATATTGTACAAATTTCTAAAGTAACATGTAACAGATTGGGTTTGACATCCGAGGAAAAAAATATATTATAAATGATATAAATTACTGCTATTTAAAATTTGAATACTTTACAATATTACTGTTTTACTGTATTTTTTATGAAACAAATATATCTTTGATATCCTTTTTTAAAAAAAGCAATTTTAATTCAACTTTTGACTGGTAGTGCATATGTCTGACATTTTCAACCATTATGAACAAATTTCCATTGAAATCTAACTCAAGACACTGCCATAAATATGACTGATTTTGTTTAGTGAATCTAGCCGAGAACACGGTTCACTGACTGATTCCATGCTGTTCCTTCATAAAGAGCTATGGAAACAGATGCTGATGTAGAACACTTTAGCTCTGCTGTCAATCACTCTCCTGCTGTCAGCTGGGTCTTCTGGAGCGCTGAACGCTGTTCTCTGAAGAACATGATTCAGGGTCTACTCAATCACATCACAGCAGCCATCAGTCTGACAAGCCTCAATCACAACACTGACATTTTGTGCAGCCTAAAGAGAGGATTGTAGGAATTACCAGAGCATGTCCATTACATAAACAGAGACCAGGGAAACACGGCAGATAAAAGAGGCCCCACACATCACCTTTCGCTTCACTTAATTCATGTGGTATAGGGAAAAATAGCATGGACTAGCATACTACAGTTGTTCAGGACCACGGACAGCAGCGGACATACATTTGTCCTGCTCAGATCTTTATTCTGTAAATAAAAATCACATGGCTTAAAGTGGTCATAAAAAGAGAAACCAAAAATCATCTTTTGACAGAATAAGAGGTCACTGTACTATAAAACCATCTTGTTAGTTTCAGATCTCAAAACTTTCTTGTGAGACTAATAACACTTTATATTGAAGCCAGACTGCCAAAACAACAGCTTGTGAACACTGGCTAAACACTGTTTACAAATCAATGCCTGCTTCTACAATACTGCCTGTTAAGCCCTAATTTGCACATGTAGTATAAGTAACAAGAGGCAAAGGTCTTCGCAGAAACCAAGTGATAAAGTTGGCTCCAAAGATAAGAAACTATGCTGTGTCAGTCTTTGCATTGCATTAATTCTGATCGCAATGTTAGGAAATGGGAATGGACTCTATTTAGATTCAGACTGTGTCTGTAAGAACTCTGTCTTTTGTTTATTTTACCATGGATTTGTTTTTAAACGAGACACAATTTGATGATTTTCAGAAACATTGAATCTAAATGATGATACTGTGCTCATTTAAAAGGATCCGGCAGTGATGTCTTCATCACTATTGGTTTGTTTGTTAAAAAGACCATTTGATAGGAGTATTTATGCAGTTTTAACCTAAATCTGTGAAGGATTTAGTCCAGGAGTCATCAAACTTGATCCTGGAGGGTCGGTGTCCTGCAGAGTTTACTCAAATTTGCCTCAACACACCTGCCTGGAAGTTTCAAGTATACCTAGAACGACCTTGATTAGCTGCTTCAGGTGTGTTTGATTAGGGTTGGAGCTAAACTCTGCAGGACACCGTCCCTCCAGAACTGAACTTGCTGACCCCTGATGTAGGCTGTCAAGCATACATTGTTACCCAATCGTAGCAGTGGGGCGTTTACTTCCGAGTCTACAATCTGCCACACCTACAACAGAGCTTTCAAAAACAGGACAGAAAATAGCCTATTACTTCTAAATTATGTTTTGGTGTATAAGTCCTTATAACGTTGTAAGTGGACCTCACAGAACAGTACAAAATAAAAAACAGAGGCAGTTCATGACCCCTTTAAGTTAATCCCAGGGTTTATGCAAGTCTAAAAGATATCTTAAGTCTTCATTCTGGTGATCTTTAGACATTTCCATTGGAAATTAAGAACAAAATGCAAAAGAATAATGAAGCTTATTGTAGTTGTTCGGAGCAGAACCATAAACATTTTATGTTTTTGTTGTTTTCTAAATAATTTTTAACTTACAGAGATTTGTTGGAAGCATTTCAAATGCAAGACATTTACATTTAAAAAACATTCTTTTAATTTACTTTGTCATACAAAAAAAGTCTTAAAAATTATTTTACCATCAAAGAAATAAACATAATTTTTAAACAATTTAAAAAAGAAAATTGTAAAAATTGCAGCATTGATTTCGCTTTTTTATAAGATTTGGTCTATACTGAAAACTAGTTTCCAGCCTAGGATTAACCTTTAAGTGAACTCAAGTCATCTGGCAATAGCAGAATAAAGCTGAACAAATCAGGACCATGGAGAGCACTGAATTCTGCTGCAATTGTAACATCTGGCTCCTATTGGCTGGTCTAGAAAGAATCTGACTATGTGTGGCTAACGTGGTTAGAACAGTCTGACCATATCTAATTTCACCAGAAGATCAATACAAAAAGTAATGTTTTGTGAAAGGAGTATTGCAGGTGGTTGGATATGAGCGTTGGTGTGGTGTCAGGGGTGAATGTGTTGGTATTTGTGATAAGCGAAGATCCAGAGACATGCACGTCAGAACGCACAGGGATTACAGAGGTTTACACATCCAGAAATACAGATAATGGGGTATTTGTAATCAGAGCAGAACCATCACACAAAAACATTCGCCTTTCCAGGAATTTGCCTCCTGGTTTTATATGAAGATTACCCCTGCTGACATCACTTCAGCATGGCTATGATGACATTAGCACGTAGACACATTGTGATTAAATCATGTTTGCACCGTGTAATTGTAATGTAACGATTATGTTATAATACATTTGCTCATATTTGTACATGCACTTGAAAATATATCTGGTACATATTAACCGTCATTCTAGTACATTAATTGCACATTACAAAGTGTTAAAATACAGTAGTATGCTTATAAACCCTTGTCACAGTAGCTGCTTACTGTTTACAAACATCCAGACATAACTCAAATGCTAAACAGAGAGACTTTCATAAACAAAACATATTTGAAAATTAGACGTATATTAGAAATTAGACACAGTATTTCTTATGATATTTTATTTAATGTTCTGTTTGATTGGTAACAAAAAAACACTATTGTTTAATGACTTGCCTAATTAACCTAATTAATCGTCTAAGCCTTTAAATTGCACAGCAAGCTGAAGATTAGCGTCTAACAAAACCGCTAATAAAATAATATTTACTGTCACAATGGAAAAGACAAAAAAATAAAATTAGTCTAGACTTAAGAAAGAGAAGAAGCATTTATCAAAGTGTTTTCACATGTCAAGACCTGCTGTGAGAAGAATTATCAAGAAGTTTGAAGAGACCCAACTTCAGGCAGTTTGCAATAAAACACGGTTTGGGTCAATGTTTTGTCTTCCAGCATGACAATGACCCAAAGCATACTACACTTCTGGTGGAGAACTACCACCAAATGAGCAAGTAAACGTCCTTGACTGTCCTGCACAAAGCCCAGACTTGAATCCAATAGAAATCTGTGGCGCAAACTGAAGACCAGAGTCCATGCCAGGAGACCAGCAAATGTGGAGGAGCCTGAGAGATCTGCTAAAAATGGACGGTGAAAACTGTAACTTGTCTGAAACATGTTGAGAACTACAACAAATGACTACAGGCTGTTATCAAGAATACACCATTGATTACACAGCATCAGAGGGCTAATAATTTTGACCTTTATACTTTTTGTTCTTGTTTATCATTTTGATTTTATTTGTATTGCAAACACTCCAAGCTTCCTAAATAAAGTATGTGTAGAAATGCCGTGTACAAAAAATATCATCTCTCCAGCACTCTGGAATTAAAAAAAAAAAAATTAAATATTTCATAAGGGCTCATAATTTTGCCATCAACTGTCATATATATACAGACGAATTTCATGTTTATTGCAAATTTATGCAATATTTTTATATTTAATTTTTACGTTTTTGACCGAAGAAAGGCTCTGTAATGTTATTCACAGAGCTTCTTGGGAGTGAGTGGAGCTTTTTTTTTTTTTTTTTTACCATGATTTGATTGTTGAAATTCTCCTGCCCTCCGGCCCTCCAGGAACTGAGTTTGACACCCCTGGTGTAGAACATTGTCTTGCAGAAAATGTGTTTTATAAGCACCAATAAAGTAATAATAGGCATGCTAATAAGTAACTAGTTAATAGTGAGAACTGGTCCCTATAAGTGTTACACCCACTACATACTCTAGTGTTGTTGGACTTTGTATCATAACCTGTGGAATGTCGTTCATTCAATCAGATTGGAGAACCAGAACTTGTATATACTAAAATATAAATCACCTACAAGTAGACGTCTTTCACTACCAAAGTCATTCATCAGAATAATATTTCACCATGTCCTAAGCGCCAGGCCATTCGCCCTTCTGAACAGACACGCGTGATGAGAAAGAGGAATGTAGCCATTCATTCATTCACCCCTCGCAAAAGGTGCCATCCAAGATCCATTTTAGAGCACATATTGCTCATATTGTGTCACACAAGGACACATCTGCTCCAGCCTTAACATGCACCACAGCCTTTTCAAACGACAGTCTCCATTAAAGAAAACCGCCCTCCCTTTCGCTGACCCCAATTCAACACACGATTCACCCATCGCCATTTTCCCAGGTCTCCCCGCTGTCGGCCCAACGCTCCCCCTCCCATCAACTCAATTAAAGTTACCTGTCTGTGATCTGCTCTTTCTTTCTGTGGAACTGACAGCTCTGAAAGGGTCATCCTTATTAGCTGTAGATGTACAGGGGTCACGGGCTCACCAGGAGTGTTCGCTCTATGATGCAATGCGAGGAACATCAACACTGGAACGAGAGGAGGTCACCAACCTTTGCGCACATTACAGAGATGTCATTGAGCACACATTTAAAGAACACACTCTGCCCGTTCCATTATGTACATTTTGACTCTGTGATTTGAGGGTGCTTTCTTTTAAATAATATGTCCAAAAAAAGGGTATCTGTTCCTTACAGTGGCCCCAAAATCTTTTTGAATATTTAAAAGGATAGTTCACCAAAAATATGAAAATTGTTTTCATTTTCTTACCTTATGTTGTTCCAATTCTGTATTACTATTATTAAATATTTTGAAGAATGCCTGTAACCAAACTCTTTTGCTTACAAATATATTGACAATAAATACAATGAACATCAGTGGAAACTAAAACTTTATACCAACATTCTTCGAGAAAAAAGTAAGTCTAGGTTTAAAAACATGAGGGTAAGTAAATGATGAAAAAAAATGTACGTTTTTGTGTCGAATGTATGGATATCACATCATTGCCTAGAAAAGCCAAATGAAATTTCTTTAAAAGAAAGAACACTCTTTAAACAACGTTTTTCCTACATTTTAAATGTGTTAGACAATACGGCTTAAAAGTAAGATAAGCAAGATCAATATTACGTTTATCAGTTATTGAATCCTAAACCGTGTATGCTTGTTTAACATCTCATCTGTGGATTACTTTGTGCATTTGTCAAGAGTTTGATCTGACACATGCTACTTTAACAGAAATGAAGCGTTAAACTAGATAAATGGATACTTAATTGAACCCTCAGGCAGTAAATTAACATGCCACTTTTTTAATGAAATGATACTCATTCTCATTATTTGTTTTGCCTGTGGTGTCACTCGTATTAGTCCGTACACATTTAAAAGTGTAACACTGAGTTTTATTTGACTGACTTTTCTCTCTCAGTCGATTTTCCTGTGTTGAAAAATGTGACTCGTGTAAACAATGGGCACTAAATACAACTTTTCAATTGAGAAAGCAAAGCCAAAATAAAGCATTTATTTAGAACAAAAGTGCTGCCCTGACATCCTCTGAAGATGAAATTGGGGGTTGATCTAACTGCATTTACATTTTTTTTGTTTGTTGGCTGCAATACACCTCCGAACACTCCATCACTTCATGACAGCTAAATTTAGGGTTGTACTGGCTATCCGATTGAGTCATACAGATACACAAAAGTTCTACATTTAGAAAAATCAGTGGGCACAAAACCACATACATATTTAGCACATGGGTCAAACCCCCTGTGCTCTTCCTTTTTCCCTCTGTATTTTCACATGCTTGTTTTCTTTTAAACCATGCTTTTTGTGTCTTTATTTTTGAACTTACTGTATGCCTGGAAATAGTTTTATTTTGTGTCATTGTTGTTTTTCTGCTCTTTCTTTTACTTTTTCTGCCCTGCATGCTCACATCTCTCTCTCTCTCTGCATGGCTTGACTGCATGCTGTAAATTGTTCTTGATGGAGTGTAGCTTCCTATACCCAGATACAAAAAGGTACGTTACTTTTTATTCACTACTTTCCCACTTCCCAAGCAAATTCCCTCTGTCTTTCCTGAATTGATTCACTCCAGCACTCCAGTAACACTGAACAAAACACTTGCTAGCTGGAAATTACACTGAAATGTAAAAGAAAAGGCTACTATTTCGAGCCATTATTACATTATGTTTACATGGTAAGGGCATACATTTAAGTTTTTTAAATTGTTTGTTTAAATTTTTTAATACTAATATTAAAATACTACTTTTTTGCATTTACCAAATATCTTGGAGGTCATTTGCTTTTAGGTAAACTCCAGTCATTTGTATGTAGAATTATTAAACACCATTTATTACCATTTATGCAACTATGTAGTAGTAGAGATCTTAGATTATCCTTCGTGTGTGTTCCTTGTGAGTCATACCTATATCTGTCCTGTGACACATTTTGTTCTTTACCGTTGACTTTTTTGTTGGGTTATTTATTGACAAGACGAGAGAATAGGATGAAGTGCTTACCCATGGCCAGATGTAAGCTTAATGTTTAATAATGGCCTTTTATTAATTATTTTTATTGAATAGGTACATTTATCTCAAGCAGATTCATTTCTGTTACCGTGTAAAGGTACATTTCTCACTTGAATGGTAGTTGTTCACTGTGTAGGCCATGAAGAGTAAGAGACTACATCTCTCTCATTTGTTGTTATGTGGGTGGGTGGGTGTTTATATGCATATGGTCTTCAGTGCAGCGCAGAGCCCAGAGTTGTCTGTGGCAATGTCTCGCCCCCATACATACATTCATGACTTAAGAATGAGATGAATCCATTGGCCGCTTTCACATCCATGCAGGCATTAATTTATCTTTGTGTCTGATCGAGGCACATCAGCAGCCTGTGCGTAAACATAAATCAGGTACAGTAGCAAGAGAGTGAAAGTGTGTGTTTGTGTGACTGGTTAACGCCTCATGCCATTCATATATATTTTATACATAGAGGAAAATTCGGTAACACTTTATTCTACAGTTACATCTATTAGTGGCTTTTTAGCATGCACATTACTAGAATATTAGCCATTCATTAGTGCTAATTAAGCACATATTAATGCCTTATTCTACATCCCTAATCCTACCCAATACCTAAACTTAACCACTTCCTTACTAACTATTAATAAGCAGCAAATAAAGATTTTATTGAGGGGGAAAGTCATAGTTAACAAGTGTTACCTATTCTGAAGTGTTACTGAAATTTCTGTCATTAATTATTCGCACTCATGTCGACCTTCGTTCATCTTCAGAACACAAATGAAGATATTTTAATGAAATCCAAGAGCTTTCTGACTCTGCACGCCAAAAAAAAAAATCTTGTAGCTTTATAAAATTATTTATCTATGTCTACAAATGAATAATATTCAGTACTATGATCAAAGCAAATATACAGTAGATTAGTGATGTCCCGATCAGAGTCATTTGATTTTGAGTATCTACCGATACATACCGAATCCCAATCCGATACTTCTATAATACATAAAAAAAGAATAAAGAAGAGCAAAGAAATAGATACAGGTTGTTCATTATTTTTTATTTAATTTAGATATTTTAACATACAACTCTGTTAACAAACAGAGCACTTCTGTGAGGTAGCTTGAACAATCAAGTATAAATAACATAAATTCTTATTAAGTTCGTGTTAAATGTAACCTTTTCCTTTCCACCTCTTGCAATCCCAAGTTTACATATCTCACAGTTTGCTATGGCAATGTTGTTGTCATCAGCTGTATAATACCTCCAGACCAAAGATATGCTCACGCTTTACGCTTCAAGCTGCTTCCATGTTCTACTTTGCCGGCATTAAACCAATAGCGTCTCTGCAACAAAGTGATGTCATGCCGCACGCGTTGCTGTTTCTGTGTCAAGAGGTCTAATTCTGTGCCACCGCATAACTATAGATGTGTTAAAAAAATAATAATGAGAATATATAAATCTATATTTGAGTCCTGATCGGGAGGTAACGTCTGATTCCGATTGAGTTTGAAACCCCGTGATTGGATCTGGACATCCCTGCAGTAGATCACTTCCATCAGCACCCCCAAAGCTTGCACAGTTTTTTTTTACCTCCATCTGGATCGTCATTTCACTTTGTAACATTAGGAAGTTCTCATTTATATGCTGTTTATTGTTGATGATCGCATTATTATTTATATGCATACATATTCCTCATCTGTGTTTTTGATCTGTTCATTCTAGATACATTCAGTTGATGCGTAATGTTGCCACTGAGTGTATAACAGCAAGAATGAAGATACCGAAAATTTTTTGCATGCAAGAGTTGCCTCATAAATATGTGTGTGGTGGGGAAAGAACTCATTTGTTGACATGTCGCACCACTCAAACACAGAAATGTTTTGAAAGCTACAAATGCCTATTTGGACTCTCCACATTAAACTGGTTCAGGAGAAAGTGTTAACCAAAAATTCAATAGGTCCTGCTTATTGAGATATTACTCTAGCATTTATTCTCTCACTTCCTCCCTCCCTGTGTTTTTCAAGCCCACCTCCAGCCTGTACAAATGCTTATCCGTAATGCATTATGGGCACACTATGTGGCTCAATGGCGTTTGGAGCGTGTACAGCTCTCACCCATTGAGAGTCATCTGTGCTGGAACCTCCATCTGCTCTTGTGAAACACACTTGATTTTGACCAGCCCTTTCCTTTTACAGAATCTCGCCCCTTTCATTTTTAAGTGCAGACCATCTCCAACAGGATGTTTATCCTGAAGTATAAAGGGATATAATTTGGCAGATGAAACAGATCTGACTAGTTGGCTGTTGATGGGGAGATGGGAAGGGAAATGCTGTATTTGGCAACGTGGCAGCAGTAAGTAAAGCGCTATGAATGATTGGGTGCGCACGTGGCTTTCACACGAACCCGCTGATGCATGCCGCCCATCTCCTTTCACACTGGTCATTTCTCCTGCTTCTCCATAATTATGATCAACCATCCATTCACCAGCAACACTGCAATCGGACGCCCCATAACATATTTATTGTAAGCTGTGTTCTCAGGAGACCTCCACTTCTATGTTTTATGTTTATCGTGAATAATCGAGGTCAGCTGGGATATTACAAACGAATGTTAAGGTTGCGCCCACTCGCTCCCCTCCAATCAGCTTGCATGTACCAGAAAGAATTTTGATGAAGAGTTTAGTTCCTCTGTATTTAACGCAACCTTCAGTATCCTGTAAGAATGGGATGCTTAAGCAGTGTGCCATATTAAATCACACGGCAACCGTTTTTCTTTATCGATCTGCTTGGAACCTTAGGGCCACAGTTTACCAGACACTCATATGTCACACAGCCCTGAAACGCAAGACAAATTCTGAATTACACCCCGTGCCTGGCTCAACACTGACTGAAGATAACTCAGTTGTTACCCACAAAAGCATATATATGCCGGGGTGTTTGCTTAATCGAAGCTCTTTAGCTGTATTGGAATTGAATTTATGGCAGCGGAGAGATACATATGCTGAAAGCAAGGTTTTGTACTTGGCCTTATTTTTTGTGAATGGTTGCGTCAGTCCTCTTCTATAGTGAAGTGGACCTCAGAAGCTGTTTCAGCCTGCAAAACCTTCAAAGAGAACGACCATCTGCAGTCTCTGCACGCACACACAAACATACTCGCAAACACAATCACATAGAGCCGAGCAGACCTGTGGATCTTTGAAAACTGCTTTGTAGCTCTGATGAGACCGGTGTGCACGGGTCGTTCTGTTAGGGGCCAACAGCAGGAGCGAATAATTTGAAGAGCAGAATGAAAGAGAAAAGCAAGAAGGATGTCTACATTTTGACAAGCCTTTGCGTGTGGCATTCTTTTCGTTGATAAAAACACTTTTTTCTTGACCAGTTTTACAGTTGACTTGCCAATCAATGTAAACCCAGGCTGAGGCTGAATTTGTGTACTTTTTTACTAAATTAGATGAAGATCTCAGGGCCTGCAACAGTTGTTACTGGGACAACTTTGTGCCTTATACAGTAATATGTGCCCTTAAAGTTTTTGAAGTACTGATAGCTCATTTCCACCAAGCGGCACAGTTCAGTACAGTATGGTATGCCGTTATTTCCGTTTCCATTGTCAGAAGTACCAAAATAGCTAACCATAGCATAACACTTTTTTGGGACCCTTTAAAGTAAAGTACTTAAAAGGTGCTAGACACTGCAGATCATTGATGACAACACAAGGGGAATGAAGCATCTACTTCACTCGTTTCACCGTGCAGGGCTTGTTTATATCAGAATGCGTTTTCTTTTTTTTTTCTAAACACATACAATGTAGCATTTTTTTCTTTGTGCGAGAATGACTTTGATTGCAACTTTCCGGCATAGACCATGCCTGTATACTGTTAGCAAAGGAAATGCAAGTCCGATCAGGGTGTATCATCCAAAATTATACCTTATTATACCGTACTGACCTGTACTGCTTGGTGGAAACAAGCCATAGGGTACTGCCCCAGTTTAAGCTATTGTACCCTCATAGGGACAGTTTTTGCTGAGAGTGTGCAATTGCCTTGTTGACAGCCTACAATTTTGGTTGCCAGAACATTCTCAAAATAAACGTCCTAAGATTCTATTCTGGTGAACCAAAAAAAGACTCATTCACTGTTTTTAACCTCTCTGTAATGTTCTTTCAAGGGGTACCTTATCAGTGTAGAAAACGAAAAGCTAAAAAACTTTTTTTATAATAGGTTGAAATAAACCTAATAAAACCTAATAAAAGGGTTCATATGATGTTGCTAAAAACAACATTATTTTGTGTGTAGTTTGGTGTAATGCAATGTTAAGTTTCAAAAATCATGTTATTTTCCACATACTGTACAGTTTTTTTTCTTCTCTAAGCTCCGCCTCCTGAAACAGGTCGATTGATACAAAGCTCATCGTTCTAAAAAAGTGAGGTGTGCTCTGATTTGCCAGTTATCCAGTGTGTTGTGATTGGCCGAATACCTCAAGCATTTGGCGGAAATGTTACACCCCTTATCATAACATGATGCCACGTCCTGGTGCTATGATGCTAAAACAATAAAAGTCTTTACAAACGAGGCATTTGTTGCATCCAGTGGAGACATAATTACTGATTACCATGACTTAGTACTGTCTTTTTTATGCATCGTGTTGCATCGCACCTCGTACACATAACACAATGTCTGCATTTGTGATCAGAGAAACGACAAACAACAAGCACTAGCCTTCATTGCTCAAAACTCACATTTCAATAGGAATTTGTAACAATGAAAATTTGAAATCACACCATATGACCCTTTTAACCTTGTAAGTATGTTTGTTGTTTATTTTAGTGGCCTGACATGCAACTTTTTGTTTAACGAATGATGTGCAATGGTTTGGAGTTAGATGGCTTGTTATCAACATATTGGTTGTTTATTAGTACTCACAAAACATGTATTCTGCATGACCATATTTTTCATCTCTAATCCTACCCAATACCTAAATGTAACACTTAGCTTTGTAGCTATTAATAAGCAGCAAATTTGAGTTTGTGGCAAAACTTTTAGCTAATGGTTTGATAGCTGTGAGAATTGGACCTCAAAAGTTATAATAGTTTTCTTTATTTTTCTGAAATTTTATCGGTATCACAGTCCCACTAGTCTTCTTTACTAAGCTACAGTTTGTTAGATTTAGTTTGACTAGACTAGACTTTATTTTTTTGCCCGTCACCCCTCCTGCCATGTTCTTTTGCCCATGCAGAGAACTTGTCAGAGACTGAGAGTTTTCTCACACCCCCTCATGTTCATTTGTTTTATTTCTCAGGCGCTGTTGTTGTGTTAAATGCAACAGTGATGATTATTTATGTCTTTATGCGCTTCCTCCATGTACCCACAAGCTAAACAAAAGTAGAGAGAGAGGTGTGAAGCCCAAGCAAGCCTCTTTGACAAGTTTAAACTGTATAGCTCACAGAAGCAGAAAATAACTAATTAGGCTGGAGAGTCTGGCCCTTTCTCTGGCCCTCTGAGATCTGCTCATCTCACACATGACTGCACAGAGTGAGGGGCCATCCAGGAGCCCTACCTGAGAGAGAAAAAAAAGCCTGCTTGGAAAAGAAATGCATCACTGAAGCATGGATACATTCTTGCACAATATGTTGAATCTATATTAAAATCATTTTGTGTGACTCATTTTAGCTTGTAATGTTTAAATGCAGAAATTCAACAGACTTTAGGCTTTCTTAGATGGTCAAAGTTGATTCTGTGCTATTTTTTTATGTGCAGTGCCTACAGGGCTGTTCACAGACCTTTTGAAGGCATGTGACCAAACCCCCAACCCCCCCTAAAAGTATCTAATTGCAAGATACTTATCTAATTACTAAAACTAATTACAACAACACTCTTCTGTGAGCCATGTGTTTGAAGATGTTTATGACCTCACTGTGAACCACTGGGATGTCCCTCTCAATGGCTGTAAGGAGAAAGACATTTAAAGACCATTTAATTTCTAAATTATATTTTACGATGGCTTGGTATTAAACAGTGCAAATACATCTGGCCTTCTAGTAAAGTTAGCTTTACCAATTATTTGTCCTGTGTGCTTTGCATACATGCAGATTACATTCTGTGTGATAAAATACATAGAATGCACAGTGACCTGATGATTCTCATTCTTCTTGTGTACAGTTTTTTTTTTATTTAATGCAATATTATTACAGTAATAAACTATGCTTTTCTATGTTTATACAAATGAAGATAAGCGGGGAGTTTACAATAATAGATTTTGTTTTAATCTAGCTAGCAAACACATAATATAATAGCATCATAAACTTTAACCTACCATGCTGTGTGACCATAGACTACAGGCCCCGAGCCAGCCTAGTGCAAGGGGTGGTTCTTTTTTTTTAAAAAGTGGACCTTTTTTCTCACTATTTTGTATTTGAGTATTTACTCATTTTGTATTTCATTTTGAGGTTTAAATGCTGCATTTTGGTGACATGAGCTGGGTTAGCTTGTCTGCTGGTATCATAATGTCCATGCTTTTTATACACCAAAATTATTTACTACAATGTTGTCAAATTGCTTATCAAGATCATACATATTACACACAAACGTACACCTATACGCATGAAGATGCATACAAACGTACACGCACTAGCACGCATGCCCCTATGCGGCGCGATATATAGCCTACTGTACGCACGCGAGGGGCACGAGTACTCGACAAGGCGTTCACGTATATAAACCTTAAGATTGCAATGGACACCAATGCACAAAGAAATATGTTGATGAAACTTTGAGTTGAATGGCTTTAAATTATTTACGAGACGAACTAGGCAAAATAGCGCTCAATGATTCCCAGATAAATGTAATCAACCCGAAATCACAGCTTATGCGAACCTCTGCGAGTCATCAATAGTGCCGCGCGAGCGCGCCTCTCTCAGCATCTGTTTGTTTCAGCGACTGCGAAAGTGTTTTCTAATAAAGTGTTATTGTAAGTAATGCCGCACAAATTTAATATGTCTCAAAAATAAAACAAGTAAAAAATTATATATATAAATAATAATAATAATAACAAAAAATACTGGACCTTTGGCAGTGGGGGGTGGGTCGTTCGAACCACCTGAACCCCCCCTGGGTACGGGCCTGCACTATATGTGACCCTGGACCACAAGTCTTAAGTCGCTGGGGTTTATTTGTAGCAACAGCCAAAAATACATTGCATGGGTCAAAATTATAGATTTTTTTATTTTTATGCCAAAAATCAGGCAATTAAGTACAGATCATGTTTCATGAAGATTTTTTGTAAAATTCCTACTGTAAACATATCAAAATGTAATTTTTGATTAGTAAAATGCATTGATAAGATATTAATT
>JAUCMU010000097.1:19344904-19399152 GCA_032275025.1 Enteromius treurensis | reverse complement strand
AATGGCTTGATTTCAGAAGGGGCAACTTATTTTTATTACATTAAAAGAAAACTACCTGTGGATCTTTATCATTGTAGGGTGGTTGTGTACACACACTCCCAACATATTTCAGTCCAAACAGCTTGTAAAAGTGCATGTGGCACCGTATGACCCCTTTAAGATTATGAATAATTGTAAAGGATACAGCCGGGTGCACCTGTATTTCCCTACATTTTTTTGTTTAAATAAGATGCTTTAATTTTGTTTATACTTTAATCATTTGGGGTTTTTTTAAAGGACAACTTCAAAGCCAGCTATTTCAGATATCACTGGTAGCTGCTCTCCAGGTTTTCATTTTGAGCATGATTTTTGGCAGCCAATTCAGAAGCAATTGAACTAAAAAATGATTTACAAAAAAATGTGTGACTGAATAACTATATTTCAGTACCAAAAAAAGATGTTGAACCCCTTTTTAAATAATTATACTGTAGTTTTTGCTCCGACTTTTGCTTAAAAAAATGTTATTATGTCTGAAAGCTAAATTAATTAGTACCATTTAAATGCCAAAACAATCTAGTTAACACTGTGCATCAAAGCAGTTGATTACTTTGAGGTGTGCTCTCTTTTTAAATACAGTTAGTTCATTATTTGAAATAAATTAATTATACTATGCGGTATTAGTAATTATAATCCCCTACCAACACAGGCATTTGTAAAACATCTTGTATTAAATATGAGTGAGTCTCAAAATATATACGCTATATTACTGTTGACACTGTAGGTTTGTACCAAATGATGCAGATAAATTGCAGTTTGTGAGTTATAAAAGTTATTAATCAAATAATTAATCTCTTATAGATAAGAAATGGAACAATGTGACCTGCAGTCTCTCTTTCCTGAGCAAGACTCTAAAAAGTTTGACACCAACACCAGGTTCATGGCAAAGTCGTCTAGACAGGCCAGAGCGGTGAGAGCAGGCATTTATTGTATGAGTCGCAGGCTTTTCCCGCTGAGATTGCAGCCCTGGGTTTGGAGGCTCCCAGTTTTGTCTGGACTCGGTGTGAATTAATGAGGTAGAGAGTCTGCGCTTCAAAGGTCACATTTCTGTGCTTAAGCGCTGCAGTAACGGCTTCATTCAACACAGCCCTGGTGGTGCTGGGAAGCTGGGTGATTTAAGAGTTCGAAAGGCTGACCTGAGGCCCGGCATTAGGGTTCCAGATTTTTTTTTTTTTTTGTGCAGTTTTAGAAGATGAGCTCCTTTGATATGATGCTGTATGATGAAATGATCCCGACATACTAACAAGTAGACTGAAATCTGTCACTGATGTTTACTGTTTTGAGGTGAAGTGTCTCTCTGCGTCTGTAGACATCTGGATCAGGAAGGACCCACCTGATGATTCACCATTGCTTTTCTTTAGGGCTGTCTTAGCCAGTTTCCATGGAAACCAAAAGTCTCCCTCACAGGCCTTTCCTTTAGGGATCGTTCTTGTCCTTCATGTAAGTAAACTCCAAATACTGGCATATTCAGCGTCTCACCTCTAGCGTTTATAAAAACTACATTTTCATTATTTCCTCTTGCAAGATTTTGGCACTTTATAGCACCTCACATTCACTCAATAAAGCCTGTCTAGTAAAGCCCTTGATGGTCTGTGCCCACATACCAGTGATAAAATTGTTGTCTGACTCGGTCTTGTTTGCTCTTGATCACTCTGAAAGGAGGGGACAAATGAAAAGAGACAAGGGCACTCTCTCTAACAGAAAGATACATTTTCTATTTCAATTCCTCAGTAAAGTCATTATTAAAAGATACTGGCATTCTGTGCTCCGATTAGTAGTTTTAACATACATATAGTACACTCTAAACTATTTTTACTCAAAAACTGACCATAATTCTTAAAATTTCTGGGTTAGTCAAGAAGTAAACGTGGCTAACATGACAAATATTAATGTAACAAATGGGATTAATATAAGCATTGTTTGAAGTGCCATTGTGCTGAAAGTATAAAGGAAGCACTGGGAAACATTTTGCCAGCTGAAATATTCACAGTTAATTAAGACTTTCAGATCATTAATATTTTAATGCCTGTGTGTTAGGCAGGGGCTTTCAAACTAAGGGGTGCTGTAACATTTGTGGGAATATGAGAGCAAGTAAAAGTGTTTTACAGAATGTATTAGAGATGTCAAAGGAAATATGTATAATCGTAAAATAATAATATGTTTAAGTTTATCTGCCAGATTTAATATTATGACATTAATAATTTCTAAAGACAGCCTTTTTTAATAATTACTTAATAACAAACTTGCTATGATCAAAAAATATATTATAATAATAAATACTGTTTAATACTATATTCTTTGATTTAAAAAGAACTTAATGGAAGGTAAATATTTTCCAGATTATTAACCAATATATAATCCCGTTTGATATAAAACTATGCAAAAGCCAAATGTTTAATAAATAAAATTGATTTTACAATATCAGACTTCATATTTCTCTCCCACAGTTTCAATAACCAACAAGTCTATGAAAAAATATAGCTGCCTTTTTAATTTATAATGTGTTGCTGGCTTAACAAAGCAACAATTTTATTTTGTGATCAATAACATCCAAAAGTAAAAAAACAAAAACATAAAAAGTTCAAATATAGGAAGGCATGTATGTAGCATCTCTTAGACCGTAGCGATTCACACTTTGAAGCATAATTTATTATTATTCACAATCTTCAAATCATCTCATCTGCAGGAAAACCTTCATGGACAGCTTCACAAAGAGACCCACCGCTCTCCTACAGAGTGTAAGTCAGACATGAAAACCAAGTCAGGCTTCAGTCTTTCACACAATGGAGCTCTGAGGTGTTATCTTCCTTCAGCATTCAGTCTTTCCCATTATTCACCGAACCTCATTTGCCGACGATCTTCATGTGTCGTCGATGAACATCAAAGTGGTGTTTTAATGGCGGGCTGAACTCCTCCCGTGGCTATGAAAAGCATGTGATTTATCTGAAAAGGCATACCTCCATTGCCAACTTTATCTCAAGACAGTGACAGCTCTATTCAAAGCCAAATTACCCCTACAAGTGGCTCACCTCTCGAAAGCCTTTTAATTTACACTTGCTGTTTAAGAATACAAAATTACTATTTGCAAACACATTTTCTGGAACGTTTACAGACAATTAGATATAGCTAGATGTGCTTCACCTCTTATTTTTCTTATTTCATGACTCAACGGGATTTATCTCTGCATATTAACACAAAGAGGACTACAACAGAAAGCTATTAGAATATCTTTTTTTTAACAGCAGGAATCCTGTCCTCTTCCAATCTCTAATGTCTCTCAGGCAAATGTGCATAGTTTATTAATTTCCCTCTCAGCATTCTCTTAGCTCAAAATACGCCTGATCTAAATTTATATTACATTATTTGGATATTACAGTTTGGCCGTCTTCGTGAACTCTGAAATTTAATTGCAACTAATATTTTTTTAGTGAGAATTTCATATATTTAACTAACTGACAGTATAATTATTTCAAGAATGAAAGCAAGAGCCAATATAGAATGTTCCACCCATGTTAACATTATATACAACAGGGAAAATTAGTATTGAACCTTTAGAAATATATTTCTATAGCCAAGACATCAGTAATTAGCCAGTGGAAATTAATATTAGCTGGTTCAGTCCTAAAACCTACAGTACCAGGATGATGAAGATGAAACAAGGGGGGACATTTCAGCCAGACAATCATCCTAAACACAGTCACGGAAACACAGTATTTTTTTTAAGCACAAATGTAAGACCTAAGAGATTTTTAAGACCTGCACAAATCAAATATCATATGACCGTTGTAAGGGCAGTTACTATGTAAGGGATAATGTATACACATAGGAAACCATAAAATGACTAAAGGTCACAAAAAAAGTTTTATATGGAGTTGTATCAATTAGTAACTAATATTAATTCAAACTATTATTTTGACTCAATATTACATGAATTAAATAACAATATAAATGTATGTCTTATTTGCTTAGATTTTTGTAATGCATTATGTTCTTGCCCATCTATTTGTTTACATTTACAACTGTGTGTTTGCAGCATCACAACATGTGTTAAATTCAATGATCTTAGTGGTTAATCTTTGCATTTGATACATTTTCGGTCATTGGTCAAACAAAGCTGTTTCCTCAGTAACGACTATGCAAAGCAGCGCAGAAACCGAAGCACACGTTTATTTGGTTGTGTTTTGTTTGTTAGGTTTGTACTTAATGTTCTGTTTATTGTCATATACATATTCATATTGATTGTAAAATGTGGTAACTATAACAACCACAATGTTTATTGCCGTATGTTGCTAGGACCTATACGCTTAGTATAGACACTTTGGTAAGGGTGACAGTTAAGATGTTGCTCTCAAAGAAATTCCCGTCAGGGATACCCTCTAAGTCAAATTACTTAAGGACTTTCATGCAACCGGGCCCCAAAGTTCATAGAAAAGCCCCATAGAACTTGTAACATTTGAAGACTGTTATGTGTGAACCATTGCTTTTACTAAATATACTACAGAGAACTTTTCTACCTCACATTATTTAGGATTGTCTTTGGAAAGTATAGGCCAGGCTCATGCAGAAAAACACAATGTACTGTGATTGCCTGTGAGAATAGCATTGTACAAAAATGCCAGAACCCTCTGCATATTTATCCAAGAGAACAGTTAGCATTTAACATGCGCACTACAGTAATCAACCATAATCAAAACAGAACAGAAAAGGCACTGTTCTGGAAACAGAACGAAGAGCAATCCAGCACACAGCCATCTGGGGACACAATCATATCCACATATAACACAGCAGTGAAAAGTGCCTTTATTAACCAGACCTTTTGAACATGCCTGAGTGCTGCTGTAGCTGCCCCGTGCCTCATTCAAGACCTTTATCAATCTGCCGGGAAAAGAAAGTGTGATTGCCTGTTTACCTGAAAAGTCTTTGGAGACCAGAACTACTGAGCCAGGCTGAACAAGTTAGCAAAGAATAGCAATGGTATGTTACAAATGCACAGCTAACATCTGGATGGGAATAGAACAGGCATTCAGGAATTCATTGTTAATGCAGTGGAAAGGTAACAAACGGAAATAATGTGGACTGGGAGGGATTCTGTGTGGTCTTCCTTGTTTTATCGACAAGGCTGTGTAACTCAAATGGATCAAATTGTAGGCGTTGCTAGACCTTATTAAGAAAGGTATTGGCCCCATTATGTTTCAAGATTTTGTTGTGGGGTTTTTTTTCTTGCCAGTGGTGGGTACTGCTGAAAGACAGCATTGGGTGGCAGTGTTCAGAGCTTCTCTTTTCTCATCTGTATAATAAAATAAAATGCAACAAAATACACCACTGCTCTGAACGAAATCCTAGACTCTTCTTTTCTGCATTAGTCTGTTTGATGTATTTTATTGTTGGATATCCTGATGGGGCAATTTTCTACAAATGCATCATGTGGGGAATATTATTAGATCATAGACATCACAGACCTATAATAGTGACTATACAACTAAAGTGACCTATGTGCTTGTAGGTTTTGTGTACTTTTGTGATATTTGTTGGAGTGGGAGATGAAGGAATCAATCATGTTATGAGGTGCAAAGCATGAGGATTATGGCAGTCCTTGAACCTGAGACAAGTAGACGTGTCTAGAGTGAAAATATGTCTGAATTTTACAGTCTGGACCGGCACTGCTGTTATTACAGAAAGGATGCACTGAAGAGAACCTGCTATTTTGCTCTTTCAAAACCTGGTTTCAAATCCAATTTCAGTTACCAAAACATTTTAGACGCATATTCTACAAACACTGAGGCCTGGATTTCATTTGGTAAATGTTTTATTGTTCAAAGAAAGTTTTTAGTTGCTCCCAAAGACTTGAGAATCAATTAAATCCCAGAAGTTATAATAGCACCATAAAATAAATTATTTATTTAAATTATTATTTTATTTTTTTTGATGATGATCAACAAACTTTGAATTGCATTTAGGAGAACTTATTGGATGGCACATACCCAAAGAAAAAAAAAAGTTCATAAGTTCAATTATTTCTCTCACTTATGACATGCCGGATTTTGATGAAAAAGTAAAAATGCAAAAGCTTGAATGAGATTTAAGAGCCTTAGCAGAAGACAGACTTTTCAGAATTTGACTTGCGTTTTAGTCCCTCGCATAACTTCAAATAACACAATATGGGCATTGCTGGCCATCTTTAGGGGGGCTATGGCCGGCTAAAAATCAGCTCCTCCTTGTCTTTCAACTCATTATTTTTTCAATCCACAGAGCGAGTAACAGAGGACAATCTATTTATCAATAGATTGTTATAATATCTACATCTGTGCAGTTATTTGTATTCAATGCAGTTTACTAAATATCATGAGGGAGCTATGGGTTCCCCATCTGCAGTAGTTTCACTGCATTCACCCCTCTGCATATCACAGCTGTTTCCACCAGTGAAAATGAAGCACACTTTTATAAAACAATCATGTTGCCATTTTCGTTTAAATAAATAGATTGTTATATTATACCCTGATTGGGGGCTGAGACCCCTAAAATGGTAATCCTAGAATCACCCCTGAACTGAGTCATATTTACTTTGAAGGTATGCAAGTAAGTATGTGTATGATGTTTTTAATGTCCTTTTGGGAACTTGAAGTCATGCATATTTATTACGTAGAAAATAGCAGCTAGGATGTTCAGCGAAATAGCTCAGATTAACAGAAAGAAAGCCCTTTAGCTTTCAGATGGCATGAGGGTGAGTAAATAAAAGCGATTATCGTATTTTGGTGAAATAATTTCTCTTCCTGCAGCTAATTCATCACCGTCTTAAACACATTATTATGTTGTTATTCTGGCCATCTGTTCATTCTGTAAATGAGAGATATCAGCAGTAAGTTCTTCTTTTTCCTGTGTGAATTACTCATCTGTATCCAGTCAAATGTTATTATTGACCTGTGCAAAACTGAAAGAAGCCGTGCCTTTGTTCCTACCCCCACATATCAAGTGGTTCTTGCCGATACTGCAAATAGCACAGAAAACTCATTTCACAGTGAGCAAGTTCAATGCAAATGAACATCTACAGTAAAAAGATCCTTCCCATGGAGCTTCTTCTATGGATTCGAAATATATGGGATATACTGTATAATTGGTTCCAGTCACACTACGTATTTGACAGAGAGTAAGTGCTTTTCAAAACCGTTATGAAGCACAGGTGCTGGGGAATCGGTTTATAATGCCTGCATTCAACACTTGACTGGATACTTGGATATGTTACTCCTTCACATATTTCTTTGACTGAATGGAGTTATGCAGATATTATTAGTAGGTTCCGACAGGGTCAGAGCAGTTCTAGATAAGTATCAAAAATGTATTTTGAAAGCTTTGAAATAGTGCATCGGATTAACGGTGATGAAAGTCTTCTCACTAGCCTAAAGTCCACAAGCCAGAACTCATACTGTCAATCTTTTGTTTTCATCTAGGATTTCAGTGTGTGACGAGGACAAATTCCGCCACAACGAATTCATTGGTGAAACCCGAATCCCCTTGAAGAAACTCAAACCCAACCAGACCAAGAACTTCAGCAACTGTTTGGAGAAGCAACTTCCTGTGAGTTACAGTCTTTTAGAGTTCACCTCAAGCTGAGGTGCTAGAGTTCAAGGAGCTGAGTTGTGCTAATCATCAGTGCGGTTGTCTGTGAGTGATGGAGAAATTGAGGGAAGTTTGAAAGCTACATAAGGAGATTCAGATATCAAATTGATTGGGACATCCAAAGTGACTCTCATTAGAATCAACACATTAATTAGAAATCAATTATCATTGGAGCAACATCCTCACATCCGTCACCCATCTGTGACAAACATGCCAGGCGTACAAACATCAGCAAACAATACAATGCGTTAAAGCTGCTTGCCACTGGAAGAAAACTAACAACGGTTTAACAGTTTGTGTTGCTTGTTTCAAACCCTAACGTATCCTCGAGGGAACACATTTTTGTTTCACTGGAAATATATACCATAAATGTATGAGAGACAGAGTGTTAGTACCTGGACCATACCTTATATCTGAAATGTTATACTCTAGTCACAAACTAAAGCTATAGCTCAGCAGGAAGTCTTTCGTCCGTACCTGTGCAAAGCTCTGCTAGGATCAGCACAAACTATGCTTTATATGGTCTGGCAAGAGAAGAGAGAAAACCTTGAAGAAAGCAATTTGATACACTGCATTGTAGGCATGTCTTCTTTATTTGAGGGTGGTGGATGTAGGTTTTAAAGGATGTGTCAAAGTGCTTCATGGATTGACAGGATGAACAAGTAATGGGTGGGGCTTGATCTCATATAGGTTGTTTTTTTTTTGTTGTTGCTATTTTTTTCCTTCCCCAAGACTATCTTGCTTGAAAGACAGGGGTCATATAAACCCACGCATTTTCAGTAGCTGATTGAATCGGTGCTGAACTGATTTCTTTTATTGCTTTTTATTAGACGGCTCTCTGAAATGTTTGATTCTGATTGGTCAATCTCGACATTCTAAAGTTCATCTGTCTTGGCTTACAGCCTCTGGCTAGGAAATGTCAATATTGTCCAGTTATTTACTTATTTACTAAGTAGCCATGTACAGTAATAAGTGGGATACTGTACATCCAGCCAGTGTACATTATAATTTTGTGTCGGGGTCCTGATCACCCTGTCAGGGTTCAATACTTTGGCAATATCACATGAGCGAGATCACTGTTGTTCTGAATTTGGCTATAAGCACGAGATCACAGTATGAGATTGTTTTGATGCAGAAGTTAACAGTTAATAGGGATAGTTCACCCAAAAATAAAAATTCTGCCATTAATTGCTTACCTTCATGACATATCAGATCCCTTTCTTGGACATCGTTAAAGGGTTAGTTTACCCAAAATATCTAAACTACCCTGTGTTTTACTCATCATCGAGGCATCCTAGGTGTACATTACTTTCGTCTTTCAGAGAAATTATTAAGTGTTATTGCAGTGGGTGGGTGTTTCTGTTTAACAGGCCAAAACACATCAAATAAAGGGCTCGCAGCCTTAATAAAACATGCCTTACATGGCTCAGGGGCATGAATAAAAGTAGTAAATCAATGCATTTTTTAGTAAAAAAAATAATCTTCTCCCACTTGTGCTGACTGTGTGTGCACACGGAAGTTGTTCCAGTAGATGCCTCAGAGATATGCTAGTCTCATGAGTTTGTTTACAGGAACAAAGGAAGCAAGGTTTCCTTACTTCAGCAAAGGAGAACCAGTCTCCTCTTGGCTTATATTGAAATCCTCCAACATTTTTCTTTACAAATCTCGGTTAGTACTTCTAATTCACATTACACTGACATCCTGCTTCATCATCCAGAACAGCTTCCACGTACCTCAGCTATGTTTGAAATATAGAGATATTTCCAAAAAAATGCATTGATTCGCTACAGATGGCCTTTATTCTCCACCCAGAGCCACGTGAGGCACATTTTGTTATGGATGCACGCTTTATTTGACGTGTTTTGAACTGTTAAACAGAAATGATGAAGCTTAGAAGGGCCAGTGCAATTTTCTATAAAATTCCAATTGGATTCATCTGAAAGAAGAACATCATATACACCTAGGATAACTTGAGAGTGAGTAAATAACAGACAAATGTTTATTTTTTAGTGAGCTCACTGGTTCAGCCGTAATGTTATGAAGCTAATGACTTTTATGAAGCTCTTTTGTGTTTGAAAAAAAAATAATAATAATAATAACAAAGACTGATTTAGAAGAGGAAAAGATGCTGAATAAAGCGTTTCTTTGCTCACAAAAGGTATTTTCATTGCTTAATAACATTGCACTAATGTTACTATTTTACTTACTAGCACAGAAAGCTAGTAAGGACTATTTTAACAATGTCTCAATGTTCTTCAGTGCCTTAAACGTGTCAGGTGCATTGCTGTCTATGCAGAGTCAGAAAGCTCTTGGATTTCATCCAAAATATCTTAATTTGTGTTCCCAAGATGAACAAAAGTCTTAATAGTTTGGAATGACATGAGGGTGAGAAATTAATTACTTTAAATTTTGGGGTGAACTATCCCTTTAAGTAACTTTGACTTCATTTGGAACTCTTAATATTGGGTCTAAGCAGAATAACCATTACATGTCCCCAACCAACACAAAGTTGTGGTGTTGTGTTCTTTAATGATTCTACATTTGAATGAATCGGGTTAAATGACTAATGACGACTAAAAATCTATTTATAATAACCAATTTTAAACGTTTTATTTATTTAACATTTCCTGGAGACATTGAAACATAAACACATTCCACTTAAGTATTATATTTATTATGACAGCATTCAATTCTGCAGTGTATGCCAAAACATCAGCAGGAAAATTGTACACTCGAATGTTTACAATTTTTGTAACTATTTTCTACCACTTCTTCGACTGCATGAGATGAGAACACATTTTTATAATTTCTTGGGTCAGGAAAGAGTCAGAGTGTATGACATATTTCATCCTACCCTAAAGCGAAACACCAGCTCTGGCTGAATGCGCTTAAATCTGCAGAAAGGATGCATTCCTGTTACATATCCCATATTACAGAGCTTTGCTAGGATCAGCACAAACCACTGCTGTATATGTTCTAGCAGGAGAAGAGAAATTGTTTTGTACTTCAATAAGCTGAAAGAGCACAGGTGTAGGTGTTTACACGCTGGGCAAAATCAGGGTAATGGGGAAAAAATCTAGAAGTGTCGATACGTTTATTCGTAAGCCATTTAAGACCATATGGTAATCAAGTAAAGGAAAATGCATTTACAGGAACACATGTGTGGTCAGCTTAATAAGCGCAATCGGTTTAAGAATGTGCGTGTTAACAATTGGGGCAAATGTAATAAATGAGGAAAACTAATAGAATAAATATTTATTTATTAGTTAGTTAGATTGTTTAATGTTGCCAAATACTATTAACATATTTTATGCCAAAGATGAGATTTCAGTGAACTTTTAAAATTGCATAGCAAATAAAAACCCTGCCTCTCTGTTTTCCATTTTGTTTCCTGTCAACACATACTCTCAAAATAAAGTCAAAAAAATGCAAAAATAAATCTTAAAAAGATAATAAATGTGTTAATCGATCTGGCAGCATTAACACATTCTTCTGTTTGGGCTAGCAATTCTTGGACAGATTTTCTTGTGCAAGAAATCACCCACTTTGCTAACAAAGCAAATAAAAAGGCCAGACAATAATGATGCTTCACTTGAAATGCGTCATTAATTGTGTGAGCTTTTGTGGAGCTTTATGGACTGAATGGCCCTGATGCACAGACTGACAGTGTGTCTGGAATACAAAAATGACAAAAAAACAGTGACAAAAACAGTCTGAATATATATATATATATATATATATATATATATATATATATATATAAAACAAAATCATTCTAATCAAATTGCAGGAATGAAACTTATATAATGACAAACGTTTCCCCAAAAGTCTTTAGTTTTTTTCAAGTAACTTTTCAGTTCGCCTTCATGACTCAGTTTTAAAAAGACAAGCACCAGCGATTTAGATCAGTCTTTCGATGAAGAAGAAAAAAAAAAAAGACATTTAAATTACATTTGACAGCTTTGGAATGCTCTCTAACCCTGACATTATAAGACTTCCCAGAAAGTTATGAAAGTAGTTTTTTAGCTCTATTCATTTCTATCCATTAATTATCTGTCACCCACCTGAAAGATCAGACTGATCTGGGATCTGTTCTCAGAACTGCTGCACAGGTAGAGGTGACAAAAGTTAAACACAAAGACCGACTTGGGATGTGCTCTTAGGCCTGTGAGCGACTCCACCAGCTGGCAAACAGTACGAAGCGTGTTTGTTGTGTGAAGAGACTCTGCAATGTGTATGTGAGGTTGTGTGTGTGTATGTGTGTGATCTCCAGTGGGGACGGAAATGAGACAGCAGTGTGTGGGGGATGAACAGAGACGGCTCCTCCACAGCTAATTAACTTCATGCTTGACGGCTTTGGTGGGTCCACAAAGTTCTGAGAGAGAGAGAGATTTACCTCACATTCAACAGTTGAGATTGCCATAAAATGTCTAGACAGGAAAACACTGGAAAGAAGGTTGGGGTGGTGCATAAAAGTAATCTACTGGGAGACAAAACTTGAATTTTAAAAAAACATTTTGCAACTAGGTTCCTAAAATTCCCACACTATATATGTATATATGTATATGTATGTATATATGTATATATATATATATATATGTATGTATATATATATATGGATATATGTGTATATATGTATATATATGTATATATGAACAAACTGTATTCATCCTTTTCTTTCTATTTCTTAGCCATTGGATTGACGGCTGTGTTTTCTATTGGTTTGTGTTGTGTGTGTGTGTATCTTAACACAGATCGACAAGACAGATGACAAGTCTCTGGAGGAGCGAGGGCGCATCATGATCTCTCTGAAGTACAGCTCTCAGAAGTGTGGCTTAGTGGTGGGCATCATCCGCTGTGCCCATCTCGCTGCCATGGATGCCAATGGCTTCTCTGACCCCTATGTTAAAACGTACGTTTTTCCTGTACCAAAAGCACAATTCAACTGTTCATGTGCAGAAATACAAAAATAATCAGAATTCACGTCATTTGGTTCAGAGTAAATGTTACATGTAGAGAAGAAGATCCATGCAGAGTATGTGAATTACAGACATCCAAGGAAATCCAGCTTCCTGTTGTTAGACTCAAATCTGAGGTATAACAATAAGACAGGATCTTTTCATGCATATGCATGAAGTTACATTAATGTTTAATACATTAATAAGAAATACATTGTTTTTGTCAAAATTACCAAAACAAATATTTTCCCTACAACAGAAAAGATACATAACAGAATGTAATGGTAGATGTTCTGTCGAATTCACTGACATGTGATGAGATAAAATCAGTGTAAAGAAAGAAAGAAAATGAAAAAAAGCTTTTGCACAGACAAATCATTTAAAATAAGATCAATTATGTATTAAATCATAGATGCAAACTTTTCACTTTATTGAGATCAAAATAGGTCACCTATAAGATTTGCTGAGATCCAATGAGGAAGGTACATAAAGAACTGGGCAGGTTATAGACTGCTCATAACTTTTTAACTAAAAAATATATTTTTTAAATACTTGAACTACAATTGAACATGTAAAACAAATATCTTAAAAAAATTAAAAAAACATTCAATGTGGAGCGTCACCGTTTTTCCCCCTCACCTGTTAGCATCTCTGATTTCAAAAACGGGGTGAATTTCCATTTCATGTTGATTTTAAAGGGGTCATATGGTGTTGCTAATATAAAATATACATATATACACACACTTGGAGAGAGTCTATGCTGGCTGTGCACAGAGCAATTCTACCTCTGCGAGTTTCAACACTTTGCATTACACCAAATACAATATATATATTGCTCCACTTTATAGTCTCTGTGCACAGCCAGCATAGACTGCTCTCCAAGTTTAAGTAATCAGTCCTCCGTAAATGTGCTGAACACTCTTATATTTGTGTTTTGAATACAACTTAACCACTAATTTCTAGTTATGTCCTCTTTTGAATGCACAAACAAAGCACTTTTACCTTCACAACAAAACACAGCATCTCCAGAACATGGCGCTGGCAGCAACACTACAGCGAGAATAATAGCTCCGCCTTCTTTCTTTGCAAGTCATAACTATATCTTATTATGTTAAGTCTCTTATTATGAATATCTCTTTGGCTTTGAAACTTTAATCTTTGCCACTTTATGGATCTTATCTATGCACTAACAGCTTGTAACACTCCAAAGAGAAAGGAAAATTTTAATTCACATCATATGATCCTTGTAAAAATCAAATAAAATGCATGTAGTAAGAACTAAGTAGGTTAGCTCAGCGTTTGTCAATTCCACTGGGTTAGCTGCTTACTTTCAAAGTTCATTGTCAGTAAATATCATGTAAATATCATGTAACACTAGACAAGCAGATGCAATAAGACCTGTTTTCTGGTCATGCGACATTCCGCATAAAACCTGTCCCACAGGAATAGGCCATGAGCTTTTGAGCAAGGCACTTAACCCCAAATTTCTAAGGGATTATCTCTGCAATAAATGTACCATTAAATCACTGTGGATAAATCGCTCGCTAAATGATTTACCTACAATGTTGCATGTATGTATGTGCTCATCTATATGTTTGTAAGGAAATGCTTAGCACATCCATTCATCCTGCCAAACACAAACATCTGAACCATTAGTTAACGCTTGACACCAAAGCAGTTATGTCATAAGCTTCAAAATTGTGTCTCTGATAGGGAGAAATGCAAATGCATGTGTATTCTGAGGACTGGAATGTGTTGGGTGAAATGAAGCAGTGATCTCTGCGTCAGCACACAGAGGGGATTAGAGCTCAACTCCCTCGCTTCCTGAATCCAGCGATTTATAGAGGGATTACAGCAGTGGGGCACTATGATTTTGTTTCTTACATCTACAAATATTGGTCAGTTTAAACAGCCTGGTTCTGATGCTACAAAAGCTTTAAATTGTTCATTCAGCGTATCTGCTGGTGACAACAAACATTCCAATTGCACAGAGCATTTTTCACAGATTGATATCACCTTTTTGGGAAGTAAATGAAATCGATTTTTCCTTCATTTGAAACTATAAGCACATTTAGTCACCGGAAAACCAGAATAAAATAGTTGTCCAGCAGCACCATTACAGGAGAAAATGTCATTCCCTGTCAAGAGACTGTTACAATAAGAGACAAAACTTTTACAAGTTTCACTTTTACTTTAAGTGTCTACTCTCATTTCTGTATCCTCCTGAACAAGACACTGTTTCAGTAACTTCAGTTTTTTACTCTATTTTTCAACAGATTCGGTTTGATTCATACATGGACGAAAATAAAGAATGCCGTTCTACATAAAAACCTAGGGAAATTATATTATTGCCTTTACAAAATAAGACACAGACTGTGATTATTAGGCTGCTGGGTTCACTGCCTGGATCTTCTTTAATCATTCTGTTGGCTGTCTGCTTGTCTGGGGGTCTTTGTAAAAGAGCAAGGGACCCTCGTTAAAAGGGCTTGCAGGAGTAGAGCTACAATGAGACATTTAATGACCTTGAAGTCAGACAAGTGAAGTGAGGTTGTGTTTAATCTTTTTTTTTTTTTTTTTTTTTTAATTTTGAAAGAATGCTCCTAGAGCAAATGGTGGAAATGTCCTGCAATGAACCTTGTATATCCTTTCATGGCTGTTTCTTTCAGCCCTCCACATTTTATATACAGGAGCTGCAATGCCCTCTGGTGGACATACTGACTTGTTGCATACGACAACTATTTGGGATTTGTTTCATGTGCTCCTAATTTTACTGCCTTTGCTAAGGTGCGGTTATTTCAGAATTATAACTGTGCCAGAAAGAAGTCAACTTAAGCATTAGTGAAAGATCAAACTAAATGCATCTCTTTGTTTCCTCTCTCTCCATATCACCGATGTATTTCAGGTATCTCAAGCCAGATGAGAACAAAAAATCAAAGCACAAGACAGCTGTCAAAAAGAAGACCCTCAACCCTGAATTCAATGAGGTAAGATTAAGCTGACCAATGCCTGATTTACAGATTTTACTTTAACTCACTTTGTTTTTATAAATGTTAATTCTGTTCTCTACCAGGAGTTTTTCTATGAGATCAAGTACGCTGACCTCAGCAAAAAGACCCTGGAGGTTACCGTTTGGGACTACGACATCGGCAAATCCAATGATTTCATTGGTAGGAACTATTTACACATATCTTTGTTTTTAATATATCCTATTTTAAATGTTTATATTATTTTATTATTAGCCTATATTTTTGTCATTTTTACTGTTTGCATTCAAATCTGTTTTTAATGGTATGTTACTTATTGAATGCAGTACCAAAGTTTACCTAATTTTACAGTCCCAGGGCTAAATGATTGCCTGATTTCTACTTGTCCTGCTCACATTTTTGCTTTTTTCATGAACTGTTGAATTCGAATTTTATATTTTTTGTATAATTTTGACATTTTTTATCAAATTATTCATAAAAAAAATGAATAACTTATCTGCAAAAAACACTTTTACTGTAATTGTCTAAAATAATAACTCACTATAATTAGACCGAAAACTCCAAGACAGCAATAAATGATTTTGTTATAAACAATTAAATGAAAGAAGAAATATCTGAAAAAACATTACAGGTTTTTCATTTTTTAACTAATTCATACTGATGTCGTGAAAATGTAATTAAGACTATCACAAACCATTATTGCAATTTACACAAAACCCTGCAACCCAACCAAACTGACCCACCCCTCTTTGTTACTGTTGCTATATCCAAGCCATGGAAAAAAATACATTATGGAATAGAGATACTTAACTTATACCAATACTTTTGGCATGAAACAAGGTCTCAATTTTTACATTTGGTCATTTTGTAAGAAATTCAAACAATAAATACCATTTTGTCACGTCTTGTGACAGATCGCTGTTCAACAGGGTTCAATTGGGCAGTTCATCTATACAGTTAAGGCCTGGGCATCATGGGAAACCATTCACCTTTTGTTTTTAGGAGTTTTAATGAGCATTTTCACCTTTTCTTCAGGTGGAGTCTCTTTAGGTATAAATGCCAATGGCGAGAGGCTAAAACACTGGTTTGATTGTCTGAAAAACAAGGACAAGAAAATCGAGCGCTGGCACACGTTAACCAATGAACTGCCTGGTTCAGGATACAATGAATGAGAGGCTCTATTTCCAGCGGATGACGCCCTTCCTTTCCTCCATGATGTCCATGTAAAGCCCAGCAGCCTATGATGGATGGATCAACACTCTAACAGTCCACTGATTTAGAGATGGGTGCCAGTATCTGTTCCCACCTAACACACCTGCTCTATCTCTTGTACTTTTTCTGGTGTTGAGCTTGCAGTCTGATTGTGTGGCTTGATGTGGCTTTTGGGCTTATATAAGGGTCTTTTAATCAGCCCGTGCTTGTACAACCTCACTGAAAATGGAGAGATGTTGTTCTGACAGCCAACAAGAGATCAGTTCCTGTTTCCAAACATGTACCCACACTCTACTGTTCTCTTTCTCTGTTCTCTTGAGGTTTTATGTGTATTCAAGAATCCTGTTTACAGAAATTAGCTGTCGGTAAATGTATTGTTATGCGTGTGCATCATGGCAGCAGAGGGGCTCTAGAAAATACACTTTCCAATAAAAAAAAAAAAAATAGTTTACAGTCCAAAACCTTTCTTAAGGCCAGAGTATAAACTACACAATTGTATTTTACAGACAGATGATTGTGAAGATTATATCGGTTGGTGGAAGTTAAAGAACAGAAACTCCCAACAAATTCATTCAAGTTTTTACCTGCCACTTCTCCTAGTAGGTCTACTTAATGAATGTAATTTACCTTTTAGTTTCAGTAATCTCACTGCAAATCAACAGTGTGCCATTGACATTAACACAGCACAAAGCAGCGTTTCAATAGCCATTTTTCTAGACAAAAAGAAAGTTTCCGCGGAAACACACACACACACAAATGCTGAAAATGCCCTATTCTAGAAATGAATACAGATTTTTGAATGAAACACTGTGCCCAAGCCCAATTCATTATCATATTTTACTCTAAGTCTTAGTCTGTAAATCCAAAAAAAGAAAAGAAAAAATGTACTTGACAAATTGTTTTGAGATTTATTAATAGCATGTTTATCTTATTCTTCCTTTGAGCATTTTAAAGATGACTAAATATATTTTTTTAAATATTGTT
Organism: Enteromius treurensis; assembly: GCA_032275025.1. Taxonomy (NCBI): domain Eukaryota; kingdom Metazoa; phylum Chordata; class Actinopteri; order Cypriniformes; family Cyprinidae; genus Enteromius; species Enteromius treurensis. Next base: position 19,381,364 of record JAUCMU010000097.1, on the reverse strand, counting down.
ATTTAACACGTTTATTTTAATTCTGTGGCATTAAATTATAACTAGCATATTATTTTAACCTTTCTGTGTTATTGCATATTTAGCATGCCGTCGGTGGATATTGTAGATATTATTACTGTACGTTTACGTTATCCCCCCCCCCATTACCTGATTTTGTTCATTAAGCTAAACTCTAGGTTGGAGATAAGACTTGGCCATTTATTAAACACACTGAAACTCCAAGGAGAACTGTCTACAGCCCTACAATGTATGTTCACCAACTCTGACAGTTCATTGTGCAAGCCCACTCCTGTGACATTTTTGTAATCTCTTTGCTTTTGTACACAAACTCTATAGCATAAAAATGCATGCAATGTTCTTGGGCTGTCATTAAAATAACTTTGCTTAATGTTTGATACTGCTGTTCTCCTATGTAAAAAGAGAGTTCCTGCTCTTGGATGCTACAGGAATGTCAGCCTTCCTTCTCGGACCGTTTTTGTACTTTTGAACGCTATCGCATTGCCCGTCAGTTTGCTCTATTGACTGGACATGTGACTGCATGTTACAGAAAAAAAATATTGTCTTGTTTTGATCATTTTAACTCTCAGGCAATTGTTTGCATATTATAGTGGTTCTCTGATGAAGTCTATATATTTCTTCTTCTGGTTCACCTTAATCTTGCACCGAATGGCCGAATTATCGTGCCTTTTCTTTTGTAACAGTGTGTTTTTGCACCACTCACTTTACAGAGATTGAAATTAGCTTTTAATATGGAAACAATACAATACATGTGGCATAGTTATATTCTGGTCTGTGTTACACTGTTCAAAGACACATCATGGGTATCCTTACACTATGTGATAGTGCCGTTGATGGCATGGGTGCAAGGCTGAGGTGGAGGATGCTTGTATAACTTCAGATTCTGGCATCTGGTAGTGCTAAACATTCAGACTAAAAAAGGAACCTACTTTGTTTGCTGCCTCACTCGTTGTACATCTTAAAATGCTTGTGCGTTCTTTGTTTCTTTAAATGTTTCTTTAAACCACTTTGTGTTTTGTTATCCATGTTCATTTTTGTGCATGTCTTGTTTATGTTGTTAAAAAGCCACCTGAGGTGAAAATATCACAGAAATGTAATGAACCACTGAAAGCATTAGGAGTTTAATTATGTCATTACCAAGTGCTGTCAGACACCAGAATCTGTTGTTTACTTTCATTTTTGTCTAATTTCAAAACTGTTCAAGTATTATATCTAGAGTGTGTTTTTTACTATGGCGAATGATATTTGCTATCTACATGTTGAGAACTGGAAACCCATATCAAATAAAATAGAAAAATAAAATGAGTTCACCTCTTTTTGTCTTGGACATTAATATCGAACTGGAGGAAAACGGTGTCCCTGGAACTGTGCTTAAAAATACTGAATAATGCTAAGAATGTTTCATTGTTTTTATTGACCTATTTCAGTTGTGCCAAAAACATTAAAAAGCTTACATGAACCTCTTCCTCAATTCTTTCTATAATAATAATAATGATTTTAAAAAATTGCAAAGAACACCTTTTTGCATAAGATTTTATAAAACTAATGACAAAGAACTTCCTGACCTCCTGGGCTTCCTATCTTCTGTGGCCTGGTTCAGCCAGTGAGCCTAATAACTCAACAGCTCCACCATGTGTTGTACGCCTGGTCTCTGAGCGTCATCTATAGGCCTGTTGTTAAACCTGTCTCTTTGCTGTCATTTCAGAGAAGATTGAAATAATGTAAATAATACAATGCTTTTATACCCTTACAGAAGCAAAAGTAAAGACACATCTGGCTTTCTCATGACCTTTTGCAGCAAAAAAAAACAAACAGTGCCTGACATATGGGATCTGCCTTAAGACTACTAGAAAACCTAATGTGCCTCTTAACCTGATATTATTCAAACTTTTAAGAGATAAACCACTGTGTTTTTAAACACTTTGTGTCCATACCTCAAGATTGGATCCATTGCGGATACAGAACTTCACCATTTCGGGTTGATCGGTACACACCGCCTATTAAAGCCAATGAAGAAAGATGAGCCAGGCTTAGATGCTTCCCATAGGAACAACATTAACTTACCATGTCTAAGACAACCTCACCACATGTAAGGGAGTTCGACCGTGAGCATCAGAAACGTTAAAACTGACTCCAGCCTGTTTCCAAGCCTCCATCTGTTCTGCGTCTCCAAGGAACGCAAGACTAAATAAGCACAATCCATATAAAGAAGACTACAGTTATTGCTATTAAGGTTAACTTGTTTATTTAGGCTGACACCTTTTATCAAGAGCCCTCTTTGGTGAAATTAAACTTCTGTGTGAAAACATAATCGATCTTACCAGCACATCTCAACCCCAAGTTCCTCTGAGGACTTTTCCAAACGTGCCCCTGCAGAAATTAACAGCTCCACCACCTCCAAACTCCTACAGACTTAAAAGTTAATCAGTAAACGGGAGCATGCAACAGGGTTGGATATTAACAGGGGATTGGGGCAAAAAATATAACCCTTCACAATTTCTGCGATTGAAGTGAAATGTGAAAAGTGGTGACAGCGGCATTACATCTAGATCTGTACACATTGCATCACATTTCATTTTATGTGTGTTTATCTGCAGCATTTCAAAATTATGATCACTGACTGAATTCTGCACTCTCATAAATTTTTTCATTATAAACCGTCAGTTCATATTCAGTGTAGTTCTTTTCACAGTGTAGACCGTTTCAATGACTATAAAAGGAGTTTTTTCAAGTGTGCATTAATTTGTGTTAGAAGCTGAGAGCTTCAGTGTTTTATGCTTGTTTTCTCTATATAATTTACTCCCTTTTTAGCTGTTTTGTTTTTCAAGCTACTGTAGTAAGCAACATGAAGTCTTGGTTTTCGAAAGTGCAAAAAAAGCAATAAATGTCAAGTGGTTCTTAACTGTATAGCCAGAGTATGATAGATGTTCCCCAAACACAAAAACATGTTTTGTATGTATTCTATTAATTACATCGATCAATCATAATCAACAACAAAAATGCAGGTTTAAAATCGCAACCCTACCATCTGAGGAGTTCCTGTTTTTGTTTTTTATCATTTATATCCTTTATGTATTTACTGTATAGTATGCATTTGTAGTGAAATTACATGTAAACCATATTTGAGCAACATTAAACTATCTGAGTAAATAAACATAAATTCCATGTCAGATGTGGTTTCTGTTCTACCTTTGCAGGAAAAAGATGGCTTTTGTTTATTATTCTGACATATTTAAGCAAATTATTACACAGGAAACGTATAAATTATAATTATAAAGTAGTATTTATAAATTTATATTTATAATTATAAGTACTTGGAGCGTATGGCATCTTGAAGTGGAGTTTCTTCATAACAGTCGATGGCATTCACATCTGCTCCCTGCTGCAGCAAGAACTGAACAGCGTTTAAATGGCCTTCTCCTGCTGCCACATGAAGAGGCGTTCGACCACGTTCATCACCACTTGAGACATCAGCACCCTGTCAACACAAAAATCCAAAAATATACAAAAAGCTCACACTTTTTGTATGTTCTTTTTTATTTCCACACATTTACACTGATTAATATTCAAAAATAAATATCATTTTATTAATAATCAATTTTTTTATATCTGAATATAAATATCTGAACAACAGATATATATATAAATGTATATGTACACAAACTTTTGGATGTGATGAATTCAAATCAATCAATTTGAGAGCAGTGATAGATAGAGTCCAGTGTATTACATAACAAATCAGCTTTGATAACGCCAGTTTATGTTTAAAACGAGTATAGAATTTGCTTTTTAACATGTAAAATGTTGTTAGGTTGCATGAGCTGCTCAAACCATCTTCGTCCTATATTCCTAAATTAGTTCACAAGGTCATTTGAGAGTATAAAACGTTAGTTCTTTCATTTCAGGCTGACATTTGTATTAGACATAGACTAACTAACCACTTAATAAGGTTAGTAATATCTCACTTAGGCTTAAATCTCCCTTTATACTGCTGATACAAATATGGAATCGAAAAGAGTAATTATTTTTTGAGAAGTATGTAGTGATATACTGAAGACAAATTCACTAACTGCAAAATAGAGATGAAGAACTCAGACTAGAACAAAACAAAACATGACACAACACAAGCCACCATGTTGATATTTCTACAGAGATGGATTCAGTACCTCTCGAAGATGTTCCTCCAGGCCATTAATATCTTCTTCTACAGCTGAGGAGTTCAACAGATAAGGGAAAAGGGCGAGTTGGCAAGATTTCATCTCCTGAATAAAATAAAGCAATTTGAAAATGGTAACGTTAATCAGTTACTTGATGACACAATGAAGATTTTATTTTACACATTGTTTGTAAAATAATCACAGTGATCTCCTAGTGATACTAACTCTGACTTACTACAAACTTAATTAGTACATTTAGCATGCTAGCTAGCTCGTTTGTTCAATAATAAACAAACGACTCTAACGTTACTTCGCTTTAACTAGCCAGTAACACTAACCGTCCTAACGTTATTTGTCCCAAGCCAGCCGAGTCGAAGAGAAGACCAGCAGACCAGTATCTATAAACTTCATCAGACATCTTTTGTCTTGACAAACAACCCCCCATTATAAAATAATATTATGTTATTCGCACAGGTTAGTGAAGTTGAAGCGTACTTGCGTAAATACAAATAGTACATTAACAATTAACGTTAGCGGGAAATGAGGTCACGTGTCTCACACTTGTTGGATTTTTTCAACATTTATTATTATTATTATTATTATTATTTTAATTATTATTATATATACAAAAAGCAACTAAATAGTTTAAATTGCTTTTTATTTAATCTTTATACAATTACAAAAACGATGGACAACAGAGGAATAACACGTTTTAGCTGAAAATTAAAAATGTTGCATTATTTGCTGTATTATGTCAAATGTATTTTTTTCCGCAAATACTTCGAGCTTTGGTCCAGTTTAATATAGATTAAGTAATCATAGATATGTAGATAATTATATGTATACATGTATACCTTTTTTTTTTTTTTTTTTGCAAAACAGAACAGGGAAGAAGGATATTGATATAGTTTGACAATGTGTAATCATAAATATACACAAAGTATACATGTAGACCTACACATAAGTCTGACGTCACCACAGAAACGCAGAGAAGAGTGCAGAGCCGTAAAATGTCGTAAAGTCGGATATATAAAGTGACGCTGTTTTTCCCTCTGTCCTTCTCTGCTTCAAACCGCCTGCGAGTGTCCGTCACGAAGGCTGACTAAAAAGTAGGTAACTTAATCGTTTTTAGTATCTGTTTCTGCTTTTTGCGCCTTTCCATTGTCTATGTTGTGTTATATTATGTTTCTTAAAGGTAATGATTAAAAAGGTTTAACGCAAATACTTAATAATACGTTCTAGCGAATAGTAGACTACGTTTACACCACGTGGTGAATAGTCCAGCATGTTCCTGTGCATAGAGGAAACTACTGAACTACAAAATGCTCGTTTCAAAACACGTTTGTAGTTCCGTGCGTTTACTATCTTCGTCTATATCGATCCATTGTCGGTGACTTGGTCTTTCAGCACGTATTTAAAGCTTGCTCTGATCTCGTAGATTGCCAAGCAGATCATCACAAGCGGAATTTCTCAAATAGGGCAAATTCCTCTGTCGGCTTGGCTAGAATAACCCCAGGTTTGCTTTCATCATTGTAAAATCGTTGCATTGATGACAATGAGGCCTGATATATTCCAAACATGCACCTGCTTGTGCTTTAGGAAGACTAATATATTCTTTTACTTCTTTCAACAGGAAATTGTAAGCATGTCTGTGTTGCTGGAAGTGTGTAGTGTCCCAACATGCAGTATGGTAAGTGGTTTGATAAGTATTTAGAAAGTAAGTGCACAGTACTAGTCAAGGTCTAGTCATAATGGGCTCAGGAACTAGAGTGCAGTGCAAAAATTGCAATTCCCTTCTCTTGCAACCCACTGTTGTGGCCACCCAATAACAGTGCTACTACTGAGAAGAGACATTTACCATCAAAAATGGTTCTTGTTATATACTAATAATTTATGTGTCATTTAATAAACAAATGTGCACTTTCAGGTTTCGGATGACTTTAATGGTCCTCCTGTGAACGGACTGGGCAATCCGGTAAGGTTTTTTTGGGGGATAATGATAAATTAATGGAGTTTTGTAATGATGATTGGCATTAATGTTCAACTGCTCTTATTAACCATGAAAGAGGATGTGCCATTCTGAACACAAAAACTCCCTTTTGCTCTGCTTGAGTTTAAACATGCTATTCTCTTGTAATTTTTCTTTTTATTTTCAGGCTCCACAGCACAAAGTCGGAGAATAATCCTGTGAATTAATGCATAGAACGCATAATTCCTTACCTGAGGACGCTTGTTCTAATGGTAAATGATACTTTTAGAATTTTTCCACTTGATAATGCATAATAATGCACTTTGGACAAATAATTAAAATGAGGTCTATCCCGACTTGCCCCTCTCAGTGGAGTCTAGTCGTTGGAAATGCCTCAAAGATAAAGTCTGTAGTATCGCTTTACCCGTGTCGCTAATGTCATTAGCTTTGTGGGAAAATTCTGCAGTACATTCAATGAGCTTAAAGGATGCACCTTTAATTTGTAAGGCATGGCAAAATGTAAACATCTCACTTCTGTAAATTTCCACCATGTAGGTGTGATCTGCACGATGTCCACTAGAAGACGCAACGGCCCTTTTTGGTGTTTGGAAGTGTATTAGAGGTTTGTATTATTAAAATGGTTTTTTAGAAATAAAGTTTTTGGTCTGACTGTAATGTTTAAATCCCAGTGCTAGAGAACCTTGACTCAAATCCCTGCTTTTTGCTTTGTCCTCCCCCATGTGACCCCTGTAGTATCACTTTATACCCATGTCACTACTATCATTAGCTTTATGGGAAAACACTGCAGTATGTTCGATTTAAATGTACCTTTTAATTTGTGAGGCATGAAGAGCAACATCTCACTTCTGTAAATTTCCACACTGTAGGTTTCATCTGAGGGATGTCCACTAGACGGCACACCACACTTTTGTTTTGGTGTCAGGAGTTCATTAGAGGTTTGTAATGTTAAAGTGGTCTGTTAGAAATAAACCATGTCTGCACTGTTGGTATCTGCATCCAGTTGTATGTCTGACTGGAATGTTCAAATGCCAGTGCTAGAGAACCTCGGCACCTGCTCGAATTGGACCTCATGCATGTTGTTGGGTCCTGGCGGTGGTCGAGACAAGGACTCGTCCTGAGTTTGTGTTTGTGGGGGGGGTTTAGTTTGTAAAGATGATTTGAACTTCAGTGTTTTTAGTGTCTGCGACTTGCTCCTTTTTTGCAGCCTTATTACTTTGTTTTAATAGCTCAGTATGTCTTGATAATCCTGATGTGTTTGTGTTGTCCACAGGACCCATATGACTAGATTGAATAATGAATGCTGATTGTTCTGACAGTTCTGCAAGATGAAAAGTAAGTTCTGTTCTTGGAACATTTCCCAGTTGCATGTACATGATAAAGTTGGTCATAAACCAAGGCGTTTAGGATACATGGTTCCTGACTTGCTGTGGACATGACCAAAAATTAAAACCCATCCTAATGAGTCACTTCAGTTGAGTTTCTGTTGGATTTATTAGGAACATTTCCTTTTTAAATGCTCTCAATCTCAAAATGGGAGGTTTTACATGTTTAATTGTTTTTTCTGTTACAGGTTTGGTGTTTCCCAGCCAGACTTTTCTTGGAAGGTGAGCGCTGTTCCACATCTTTGGATCAATTTCAAAGGGGGTCAGCCACTACTTTTCACTGGCGACCCATAACGCAGTGATCCTACAGCAGTGCCCTATGAGATGATTTGCAGGTTTTTTTGCAAAATAAACTGCTTGCTGTCTTGAGGGCAACATTTCTTTCATTGAAAGCAATATAATTGTCATATTGTGTTTTCACTTTCAGTATGAATGCATTTTGCTTATCTTTAACAGTTGGTGCTGGTGAGGAGATCATGCTGCACAAGAAATTTGTGAAACTTCTGCTTTGGAGTGTTTTTTGTGGTGATTTTGTAATTTTTATTAAATTGTCTAAAATCTGTGGTGGTCGAGGGTTTTTTGTTTTGTTTTGTTTGTTTTTTTTCTTCCCCTTCAAAAAAGGGTGAACCAATGTGAAATCCCAAATATCTTCTAACATAAGTGCAGTTTCTTGAAGAATGTAGTTTAGTGTGTTAAACTATGGTTTTCTCATTGGAGCCCACCTTAGAGAGGACAACATTAAGATTTGAAGTCTCATTGCATAGCCAGTGTCATGCCGGTAGGAGGTTGGTTCTCAGGGCTTCATGTGGGTCATGGGGTTAAGATTAAAGAATTCTTTCTGCAGAACGCAGCTTTTAGTGCTCCACTTCTGCTTTGACAAGCCGCCTTTGAATGTAATTAAGCCTTCTGTTTGCTCTTTGGGGAAAGTCTTTAGTGTAGTTTTCAGCTCAGTGTCGGGTTGGGAAAGCTCATTTGTTCAGGTTAAGCAATAATAGACTTAAAAGAGTTCTCTTCATTTTGATAAATTTCACTGCAAATAGTCAAGCCTTTTGTCTTCCATGATGGTGTAAAACATACTTGATGAAAGATTTAATGTGATGATAGGGTTCATTAGCTTTACCTCATTAAATCTTTTTAATAAAGATTATTACAGAAGAGAAATTCATTGCTGGCTTAACTTCTTGACTGAAAGTAAAGATTTGCCATTCAAAGTACTTTTAATGGACTAATGTCTCTTAGTTTTACACAATAAAAACCTTAAGTACATGATATTTCTACAAGACGTCAAAGTCCAATGCTTACCACTCAATATGTTTTGAGTGGTAATGCTGAAAGGAATAGCTTCTAAAGAGGAGTGCTGTCCTTTGAACTGAACAATGCCTGTCCCTGTGAGCGATTGGAGTGTCCCAGGGATCTTATCACAGCTGCACACAAAGAATGCTTGTTGTTTTATGACGCTCTGCAGCACTGGCCCTGGTTACCAATAGACAGCACTTGTGAATTATTAAACTTCTGCCTCCTTGTATAAGATGATGCACTCTGGGCCAGGACTGGGTCAATTAATGGATGTCATGATGATAATTACACCTACAGAGTATTTACTGTTCACTGTGTTTTTCACCGGTTCATGTTTTAAAATTTCAACATTTGGTTTCATTTCGCTTCTAATCTTTAATCTTGAAAAAGGAATAAAAGTTCCACCACCTTTTTTTTGGTTTAGATAAAGACAGAACAGATTGATATTGATTGAATCTCCCATCACGTCTTTTACAGAGTAAATGATTAGCAAGATGTTTAGGCTCAAGAAGAGGTCACATACTTTGTAATCTAGTATTTTTAGTAGCTATACTAACATGTTTCATATTCAATTATTAAAAGAAAAAAATCTTAAAATACATTTTCTGCATGGTGGGTGAAATGATTAAACTTTATATCAAACAAACACAGCCCCAGGCCCTGTGATAAAGGAGGCATAAGGTCATCTATCACAATGGTTCCCAACCCTGGTCCCAGCACCTCACGTTCTGCATTTCTCCCTAATCAAACGCATCTGATTCAAGTCATTAGCTCATTATTAGAGATTTCAAGACCGGAAACTGGTGGTGTGTCAGAGAAAGTAGACATGCAAAATGAGCAGGGTTGGGGTGCCTCCAGGACCAGGGGGAACCATTGATTTATCAAATAATCCACTCATTGGTTTTAGGGGAGAGGATGCCCATCAATAACAATTTTGTCCTGTAAATGTCAGCGGTGGCCATAGCCAAAATATAAGACTAGTTTAAAGAAATATAAATATAAGAAATATAATGTAAGTTTAAAGTCATATTTTGAATTTCTTTGTATACATATATATGTGTATACATTTTTTTCTGTTTTTTAAAAAGGTATATTACGCAAATATTACTATTTTTTTAATGAAAAAATTTTACTTCGATCAATGATTGAACTACATTTCCCGACATGCACTTTCAGTATAATCCGTCCCGCCCCCTTTCTTTGAGTGACAGGTTGTTTGTTTCACTGTTACCAGCTGCTGGCCCATTCCAACCCTTGTCGGAGTGGAAACACGGGGGCCGACAGTCCTGTTTTTTCTCCCTTCCCGTTTACCTCGTTGTGCTTTCTTTTATTTCACCCCGCTTTACTCTCTTTCTCTCCTTTCCTCGGCAGACAACTTTTCCTTTTCTCTCCCCTCCTTTCCGCTCCGTTTGAAGGTTTTAAATCCCTGTCCATAAGCTCTAGTAATTTATTTATTTATTTATTCTTTCTTGTTTTATCAAAACGGAATAGGCAGTTATATATTTTTTAGATGTACCACAAATGAGAAGACGCAAAAGATGGAGCTGCACATTTTAGAGCACAGTTTAAAAGTAGCAAGTATAGCGAAAGAGGGCATCCAGATTTGCACTCACGGATTAATCAAACTAGCTTTTCTGCCCTCCAAAACAAGGTAAGTAGCTTCACGAATCAAGTTTGCGTTGTGTTAAACCTGTAACGACTGTCCGTTAAACGTCTTCGTAAAGAATCCGACACGGATTTACATTAGCTTACCGCTACGCACCTCTTACGAGGGGCAAATGCAGCTCCAGCACTTTACGTTTTTGATCCAAATGTCTTATTTGCTCCATGCAAGTGGCGCATGACATCATCAAGCAGGCGGTCATGGGTGTTTTGTTTAGCGGTAATGACTGTCTGCGCGGTTGCTGCTGAAGTTGGTTCGACGGTAGAGGGGTGTGTGTACGTGCTCGGGGTTGTTTTTCTTCTTGTGCGGCGGTATAAATATACGGAGGGGGATGTTGCTTTAAATCCCCCCCGTCTGCGATGCTCAATGCACGATCACGTATTCAGCATCACGGCTTTAATACAGATGAAGGAGTCATCCTGATGACTTGACTTGGAGCTTATCCTTGCGGTGCTTTGATCAGAAACTCACCTGTTTTGATCAGTTTGATAGAGATCCGTTTGAACTGCACTGGTGCGCTGGTGGAAACCTGTAAACAACTGGAAGAGAAGGGAAAAGTTGTGGCCTGAGAATGATTTGCATGCGTTTGCTGCATAGGCTCACTGCCTCTGAACAGAAATGTGCTTTTACCTCCTTTTGCGTTTGGTAATGCACATTCCTTGCTGCTGGTAGTGTTCTGCAGTTGTTTTCGCTCATACTGATGCACCCTCAGATGAGGGTCTTTGTGAAAGACCATCTATTCATAGTCTCAATTGCCCCCTTGCTGTGTTTGCGTAAGCAGAGTGTGAGCACATCTCCAGTCCGGCTCCGGAGTCTGAACCTCAGGAAGAAACATCCTGCTCAGACTGTAGAGACACACACACATAGGCCTCTAGCTAGAGTTAAAGGGGTTAGTTTCCATGTCTGTGTTAAAATCAGAGGCCTAGTTCACCTCAGGCCCCTTTTATTTTGATTTATTTTATTTGTGTTTACTTGTTCTTGCATTTCATAAATCTCATTTTGCAGGACAGTTCAGAATGCTTTATTGGTTCTTTGCTTGTAATGACTGATGTTCATAGTATTGTTTTAAAGGTCTTGCTTCATGTAATTGTGATAGTTGCTTCGACAATTATGAAAAGTTGGAATAAAATGTTTGAATAGAAGACTTTTTTTTTTTTGTTTAGAGATCAAAGATGTTTTGTCATGACTCAGACACTGGAACATCAATGATGACTTCATTGAATCTCCGATCGAAGGGAAATATACTAAAAATTCGCAAAGTAACATCTCAACAGTCAAGGTCTGCCTGAAAATGTGGGGATGTTAATTTGCGAGACTTTGCAGCTGGGCTGTTTTGAACGTCATTCAGGTTGTGTTTGCAGTGACATATTCCTCCTGGTGGTTTGCATCTGGCTGTGAACAGCATTGCTTCAGGGTTTTCTATTGTATTCAGTGCTGTATGTCTTGCCCAGCAAGCCATGAAATGCGTTTTAAGAGCTTCTTTTTGGATACAAATTTCATGTTGAAATAGCACTTTTGATATGGCTTCTTTTCTGATTCTGAATCTTTAAATTGATTCTGACTTGGTAAACACTTTTATGCTAGGGGACAGGGAGACACACTTGTTTTTCTGTCACAGAGGCACAGCTTGAATCAACTTATTTAGTGGCTGTTTGTGAAGTGTCTCCGAGTGATGTAGAATGCGCACAGCACAGAGGGAGCTCTGGAAATAGGCGCTTACAGTTTGAAACATTGTTGCCAGCCCATGGGTTGTGCTGGCTCACTCTTTGTCCAGCAATGAGTTTTTGTTTACTCAGGAAGATGCAATGAAACAACACTGTTAACCAAATCCTGTGTCACCATTCAAAAAAATAAAAAAAGAGTAAATAAATGTATTAGTGCTTTAGTTAATATAAAAATGTGTGTGTATGTAAACATTCTTTAAATAAGAATGTTTACTTGGGATGCAAGCTGAACGTTTTCAGTCTTGTTTTCTGAGAAATGTAATACAGTTGAAAAGAAAAACAAATATCTGTCAAAGGGGTATGAAAACTTGTTTTCCCTGTTGAATTAAGAGTGGTTTTCTACCCCCATTCGTAATATTATTTTCTCATAAAATGACTTTATTTTAAACAATTTCCCAGAAAACAAGACTGGGGCATGACAAGACATGTCATCTTGCTTTGCAATATATCTTATTATAAATTACTAAGGAAGAATATGACTTCTGTAGTGTGTTCAGAAGGTATGGTGGAAATGATTTCCATATTAAAGTAAAAGGTAATGGGGATCCGTTGAAAGTTGTATTTGTTGTAATTTTGTTAAACCTACTGTCTCCTTCCTACTCATTTACAGAACATATTGATGTTCCCTTCAGTTTATTGCTCAAATTGTCTTTAGCTTAAAACATCTACAAGATTTACATTTAACTTAAAAAAAAAAAAAAAAGAAACAGAAGCTCTGTTTAAAATGTGTTGAGGTTTGGTAAGTGTTGTATTAAGCATTTAGTTTAACATTAAAAATAGTAATAACTGGCCCTGTTTACTTTCTTTATAGTTGCATTTGGGCAAAATTATTTGGTGCACATTGTTCAAAAGGCAAAATGTTGTTGTAATTCTAAATCAGAGAGTTTTAACTTTGCTCCACCTCTGAAACTACGTTTTGGCTGACGTCAAAAAGACTTCATGTTTTTTAACCCCTCCAACCATCTGGCTCTCTTCTAGTTTGTATCATATCACAACACAATCAACTCCCAGTAGATAAAATCAGGTATGGGCCTACATTCTTCCCTTTACAGAGAAATACATAATGATACAGGAGTGCAAATAAAATGCAAATAATTTAGATTTTGTGTACAGTTGATTTTTTTAAACAATCAAGTTCCAAACCAAAAAACAAGTAAAAATATTTGTATGAATAAAAAAAAACTATATATATATATATAATACTTTTTTTTTAATATGTATATTTTCTTCAACATTACTGGATTCTTCCCTAAAAATGGAAATAAAAATAAGTGTTTGAAAATAAGATTTAATGTGTTTGTCCTCAGAGACCTCAGGAGCGTTTCTGCACATTTCTGAGCAGAGGCTCCGAGTGAGTCATAGCCTGTTGAAAATTTCCAATAGAGATGTTTTGTTGTTCTGATTTAAGGGCATAAGACCTGCCTCTATGATTATTGTTTTTGATTTTTTTTTTTTTTTTTTTTTGCGCTCATCTCAGGACTTAAATTAGTGTAGATTCATCACATCTCTCTCTTCACTCGGTGACTCAAATTCAGCCCAAAGCTGAATAAATTCTTAGTGCTGCAGAAAGGTAGATTTTTACAGAGACAAATAAGTGAGTCAGCCTATTGCACAGCATCTGAGCACTTCCCTATTTTCATATCCCTGCTTTAAATAATAAAGCAATTCAAGCAGTACTTCATTAATACCATACTTTAGATATCTTTCTGTACTGCAGTGCTGTGTCTTTCCACCTTTATGCTGAAGGGGATTTCAAATGACCAGTACCAGAAATGTTTGACAAATCACCCCTTCCAACCCCCAGCACCACTTTGGCAGTATCAGATAAGATGATTCTATCCAGAGTACACAGGTCGCCTGCTCTCCCCCTGAGGCAAAACGATACACTGTGGGTGGACGGGCCCATAAATAAAGACTCTTCTTACCTGGTGTCTGGAGTGGTTCGGGGTGCACAAGCAGCGTTATGAGCCAGCTGTGGCTGCCTATCGTTTATGCAGAAACGTATGTAGGCTTATTTTTGCACAGGCACATTCAGCACAGATATATTTTCCCTATTTTGTCACCTTTGGGGAAATAAATTATACTGTGTGTTAAAGACCGATAAAATCAGCAATTATATTCCTGAATAATTCATTAAGAGCTTTTAATTTGACACGATTATGACATCAGGGTGATACCGCGGTCCTCCTGATATCATAATAAAGAAAAAATGAGTTTTTTAAAATGAAAAATCCTTTAGATTTTATTAGTAATAGTAGTAATATTTTAACAGCAGCTTATTAATGTTGGGGAGGAATAAATGCAAAGTCATCACAGTAACTGACAATTTCTGGAGGGACTTGACAAATATAGCCACACCACCCCCACATTTGGTCACATGGCGCAACTCGTAGAAAAAACTTACTAACATGACTATTATTAACACATAGGCTGTTTATTAGTACTTATACAGAACATATTCTGCATGACCATAATCACCCGACACCTAAACCTTACTATTAATAAGGGGCGAGTTAGGAGTTTGTGCTAAAAATTATATAGCAATGATTTTAACCTGAAAATAAAGTGTGAGCAAAATGATTTATAATATATGAAAATAATGATTAAGATATTTACACTTAAGCTTACGTATACTTAGTGTAAGGTAACCGTTAACTTCATGGTTACACCACATGACATTTTAGAATCACAAAGTTCGAATCATTAAAGTTCTTTTTCTAAGCTACTTTTTTTTTTTCTTTAAGCTTATCTTCTTTTTAATTTTTCACGTCAGTTCAAAAACAGTGCAGTAACGTGTAAAACTTTAAATCCCTAAGCCTGAACCATTGACTATTTAGTTTTATATATATATATATATATATATATATATATATATATATATACATTGAGTATATATGTTCTCTATTATAGATCAGTGGTTCTAAATTCTTTATGATGTTCTTCTGGTCCTTAGATCTGACCTGTTAGATCTCTATACCTCTCGTTAAACGTAAATTGTCCATTCAATGATGCGTGAAAGTTTAATTCTTCAAAATCCCTAAGCCTGAGCAAAAGACATGTGTGCGGCCTGTGATCTCTGTGAGGCTTAGTAAATTGATGTTCATGGAAGCTTCTCAGGAATATGTTATTAACTTCTATTCATTACTCTCCTCCTCCTCGGCTCATAATTTCTATCTCTTTCTCTCTTTGCTTCTTTCCAGATGTAAGTTCTTTAGTTTAACCGAAACTCCGGAGGATTACACCATTATCGTGGATGAAGATGGCTTTAAAGGTAGGTTACTCTTACTCTGGTTACTCTTTTACTAAGAGTGCACTGGGTTTAGTGCAGCGAGGCAAGATTAAGTCATGTAAAGTATCACCGATTCTCTATAATTCCTTGTAGCTTGACTCGCTGCCAATGTTTGACCGCATATTGCTCCATCAGCGGTCCCCCCCCACATTTCCATTATGGGTTACTAGAGGCTAAGCTGTCAGTGGCTTTGGTTTTGTGGTTGATTGAATGAATCCATGTCATTACACACTGGTTACCAAGGAGAAACCTGTTTGTAGCCATGGATACTAGAAGCCCTGTGGGTACTCGTACAGGTATTTAAAAATTCCCGGAAGTTTGAGGGTTTGTTGCCAGCTTTTTTGGCTGTATATTGCTCCTGGAGAATTGTAGAACGTGGTAGAAAGTTTTGTTTTGTTTTGTTTTTTTGTCCCGATCTTCCCTCTCATTTTTTTGTGCTATCAATTCTTGTTAGTTTGTTAGCTTTGGTACTATATTATGTTTTCAAAGTGCCAAATCTTATTTTTTCAAGAAAATAATAAAGCTATTAGTAACCCATTCGTGTTGTCTGTTTCAGAGCTGCCAGAGTCGGAGTATCTCAGCGTGGCCGATGCAACGTGGTTGGCTCTTAACGTGGTGTCCGGGGGCGGGAACGCTACCAGCTCTCAACCAATCGGAGTAACAAAAATCGCAAAATCAGTCATCGCCCCATTGGCAGACCATAATATCTCTGTGTTCATGCTGTCAACGTACCAGACTGATTTTATATTGGTGAGTGTCACAGATGCTATAAGTAATTGCCTAATTATATTTCAAATCTTTTTTTTTTTTTTTGCATTTCAGCCAAAATTAAGGAGTTGTTTGTTTGTTGTTGTTTTTTTTGTCATTTATTTTTCTCAGTCATAACAGTTGGCACATAAAGCAGCACATGACAGGTCATATAATAAGGAAATTCACATGTAAGCATCATTTATATTTCCTAGAAAACTAATTTCGGAGATTTTAGCGTAAACTTGCTAAACTAGCTTGCTTCCTTCTTATCATTTATACAGTTTAAGTGAGCAGTGCAGTCAAACAGCACAGCGGTTCACACCGTAAGTGCTTAGGGTTGTAATAATTAATTTCTAGCTCCAGAGTTGGTGCTTTTAAGCCCTATTTATTCCATGTACATTGCTTTTCACCCTCACTAAAAATGTAAAGCGTCACATTACTAATATAAAAAAAAAATCATAACTTGGTTATTTTAACAACAGTAGTGGTGAACAACACAAGAACTTATTCCTTTTGTCAAAACGCTGTAGAAACAAGAATGCAGCAGTATCAAATTTATTTGACTGTCCATTTAACTAGATCAAGTTTGTGTTAATTTAATGGAAAGTTTAAAAAACATTTTTCAACTGCAGTTCATATTATTATTATTTTAGGGTTTGACTGGTGTTCTAACTGGTATTTATCCAAACCTGTTCCTGGTGGGCCAGTGTCCTGCAGAGTTTAGCTCCAGCCCGAATTAAACAAACCTGAGGCAACTAAGGATTACGAGAAAGATCCAGGCAAGGGAGTTGGAGTTGGGCTGAAAATTAACTCTGCAGGACGTTCGCTCTCCAAGAGCAGGATTGGACACCCCTGAATTATATCATGGATGGGCAAGCAGCATGAACTGTATAAAAACAAGAGATACTTTGAATGTACTAGTTTCCAGTTCAGACTGGTGATTTGGTTTTTGCTAATGCTAAAATGTAAAAACAATATGCAAATAATCTGAATAAACAGTTGGTCTTACATTCAAATATTTTATCATTAGTTGAGCCTAACAGGATATAAATATCTGTATATTTATATGAAAATATGTTTAAATATAAATATATGTTGTTGTTTTTTTGAGAAATAATCTTATTCATCAAGGATTAAGATATTGAGCCAAAGCTGTGGTGTATATTTTGACTCTTTTTATAATTCTTTTATAAAGTACTACTACTAATTACATGGAAATGTATAACTATTCCAAAAAGGTTTTATCCCCGAACTGGGATAGAAAATAAAAAGACTGGACCTTTTTAAAGTTTAATTTAACACCCCTGACCTAGATAAAGTCTGTGGGAAAAGTTTTGTTTTCTCTTGTGTGATTCACTTTACTTTTGGCTCATGCTTCATCATGTTAGAATCTCTGACTTATTCTGGAGTTTACTCTTAGGAAATAAATAAATCAACTAAAAATCAATGAATGGATAAGAAGTATGCCATCCACCTAATTTTTTGTGTTGGAGCTATTTTTAGCTGTTCAAAACGGCTTGTTTTGCTGCTTGATATTGCAAATTGCTGTATCTTACCATTATTTATTTTTTTAATTGATTATCTTAATTATGAGCACAGTGGTTTGTAGTGCAAACCGTTTTACAATTTACTACACTTTATTTCTGTACACCAGCTAATGAACCGGAAGTCTCGCACATTGACAGAAATCGGCTTACTTCCGCGTTGAAAAACACGAGAAAAAGAAGCGCAGTATATACATGACAAACATAAACTAGTTTTTGGCAAAATATTATATGAAAGCATATTAGGGGTTAAAATACAGATTCTCAACTTCTTCATTTCATTGCACAAGTTAAAAAATCTCTTTCCATATAAATTTGTGCTCATTATTGCTATTATATGACCAAACGTCTAAATTAAACTATGTAACGTAATTCCTGAGCAAATCATCACTTCTTCTTTCCCCTTTAACCAACCCATTTACCATGACCACGGCTAGTTGCTATCATCTCAGCACATTTCTACTTTGTGAGTGTTTGTGAAAACGTGACCAGTTTATTAGTGGTGGAACAGTCACCAGAGCCTGTTTATGAAAATAACAAGCAGTCTGGGAGTGATGGTAATCTGGGGTAGTTATGTAAAGAGGATAAAGCCTGTGGATCAGCAGCCGCTTGGTGGAATTTACCGGAAAGTTCACGTTCTACACCAGCTGCTCCTAGCCAAAGGAATAATCACAGAGCTTTATAGAAAAAGAGGAGATGACCTTCCTCCTGTTCTCGGCCACTGGAGAGGCCATTTCCTTCTCATCCTATCCCTGTCCTTCGCTCTTGGCCTGGTTACTCAAAACTTTAAGAGCATTTCAGAAACACCCGTCTGTATCCGGCCCATCAAGCCTAGAGCACACAGATGTCTCCTTCATTTGGATCACTAAAACAAAAGTAGAACATTGTCTTCCAGAGGAGTTGTTGAGGGGTTTAAGCTTCCCTTGTTGTGAAAGGCTGAGCTAAATAGCTTAAAAAAATATTTCTAAATGGTATATTTCCCTAAGTAAAAAAAAAATACATTTAATTGATACTATAGCATAGTTCAAATCTATTAATTCATTTACTGACATATAGTTTGAGACCTACTGATATAACAGTAATTTAACTTAAGTTGTAGTACTATTTGTGCACAATGCACATTTCTTAATGTTAAGCCTATAACTACTTGTTTAACCATCATTTCAACCAAACCACCATTATTGCAAGTAGTAAAGTATAGCAAAAATTCAAACTGTAGTTAAAATATTCAAACCATATTTTCACCAAATGAACACAAGAATCAAGAAAAGTACAAATTTAGAGATACTTTTATAGCATAAATCAAATTAAAAGCACATTAAAATAGTTGTATTTGTGATTTGCTTACTCTTGTATTGCCAGCCAAAATAAATGGTATATTCTACATATATTTCTCAGCCCTACTGTTGTTGTACTTGTGTAAAATATTTATTGTTGCTGAATTCTCACGAGATGGTAATGGTTCGACTTAAACCTTGAAAATGTTCCTCTGGAGCATTATAAGCTCGTAAAATAGTCCAAGGAAACTCTATATTCGTGGATAGTTACCCTTGAAATGCTGTGTGGTGCTCATTTATTGCACCCATCAGGGCCTCACTGGAATACTACGAATTTCAGCTTAATTGGTTACTCAAGACATCCTTCTGTATTGTTTTCACTGTAATGTATTCTGGGTTTGGTAATGGTGTTTGAAATGCAAATGAACGTTCATTTGTGATGTGTTGGAGTCAGCTGGTTTTGGTTACTGAAGGAAACGGCAGAAGCAAAGTGTAAAATAAGGGTTTAGTGCCTGTTTGTGTTTCTGTAAGATGAGCCCTATTGAGCGCTCAAACTGTTTTCATAAATTGAAACATCTTAACATCTCTGCCAGAAAAGCAGAACAATAAGCTTGATAAGATTTGTGCCTGTACTCTGTTCTCAGAAGAGCGTTCTGATAACTCGCTTGGTATTTCTCATCTGTACTTCAGATACCACAGTGCATCACGAGTGCATATTATCCAACAGGGTTTACCACTGTTTTATTGGTTTGATTATTTGTTCTCTCTTTGACGAACCGAGCTCATTCAGTCTTCTTGATGATAGCTCACTTGTAGTACATGTAGAAATATTCTCATGCGATTCTGTCCATAGGTTCGAGAGAGGGATCTGCCCATGGTCATGCACACGCTGTCTTCAGAATTTACTCTCCTGAGGGTTGTCAATGGAGAAACAGTTGCTGCCAACAGTACCGGGGTCACCAATGGTTTTGTCAAGCCTAAACTGGGTAATCATCTATTGTTATTCTGAGGGTGTCGACACAAGGCATTTTGTGTATTTACAGTAACAAGTGATGTTTGCTGTGAAGGGTTAGTTCACCCATTTACTGAACTTTATTTAGTGGCTAAAGAATTGGAAACCTAGCACATTCTAAGAAAATAGCTCACAAAAGCTTGCACTTAGATTTAACGCACTGAGCAATAAGATCTGAGACTCCTGTTAAGTGTCTGTGGTGTGGTTAGGCATCAGCCTCTGCCAGTCACATCTGACTCAATTATAGGTGTGCTCTTTAAACACACTTGGTAGACATTTTTATATTTTTCTATGCTAACAGTCAACATGAAACCAATTTGACACTTTTATAATAATGTTCCTGGTATTATTGTGCATACGTTAATGGCAAACACCATGTCAGATCTGGCTTTCTAGGATGAAAGTGGCCACTTTTCATGATCCAATTCATTCTTGATGCATAAATCAGATTTTTAACCAATTTTGACCCTCACTATTTCTCTCAGAAACATTGCAGTTGTACTTTTAGTTGTGAATGCCATGCCGTGTTGACTTTAAGTAGCGTCTCCATCAACACTGACGAATATTTGGTACATAATAGGCTAAATGGATTTCATGATAAAGCATCACTTGCATAGAAATATTATATAAAAATTGCTGATCATGTCTGCAACATTAAAAGCATTTTCAAAGAAAATGGATTCCATTTTTCTTTCGTGAAACATACTGACTGACACACCAGCGACGTTTGTGTGTACGGTTTGTTATCATTAACAACTCTCTCTTTTTTAATTTATTTTCCCTCAGTCCCTCGGCCGATCATTCACCCTCTCTCCAGCCCCAGTAACATGTTCTGTGTTACCAGCTTGGACCCTGACACGCTGCCCTCGGTTGCCACGCTGCTCATGGACGTCATGTTCTACTCGGGCGGGTAAGAGCTCCGCGCGGGCCTCTCCTCCTGGCTCACATATGGCAGTAACCAAGAGCCATCTGCCAGATCTGTAAGAGAATGATGATAATGCACACAGGTCGCTGTAGGGAGTGCATTATTTGTAGACAGGGGAGAAAAGACTGGAAACAAAATGAGCAGTGTGTATTTGTACTATTTTGCGCTTCCTTATAGTGGCTGAATTTGTTTGCTACTCAGGCAGTGGCATCAAGCCAACAGCTAGAGGGAAAGATCAGATCAGAGTTACCCTTTATCATACTCCTCCTATTTTTACTATTTCTTGTGAAAGCATCAGCTGAGTTGAGCTCAGCTAATGGAGCTTGTGTAATAACAAGAATCCCTGCTGCGCTTCATTACAGAGCAAAAGAGACCGGGGGGCAGAGCGAGGATTCTGGACACATCCGCTTTTTCTCCTTCTCGCTGATCGAGGGCTACATCTCTCTAGTTATGGATGAGCAAACCACCCGGAGGTTAGACCACCCAGCCCTGCATCTAACACTGATGTTGTTAATGTCAACATGAAAACACAATTGACCCTATTTAGTTTCTCAATACACACCCCTGGTCTTGTGCATGAATCAGCAGTGCAAAGTTTGTTTTTGGATAAATATACTCTACTATTATTTTCTGAAATATTTCATCCAGCCTCTTGTAATAAGCCTCTCGAAATAATTCCCACTCCATTAAATATTTTAATAAGCCAAAATTAAATTTGTATTAAAAGTGATCTCATGAAGTGTCTTGTTTTGGTTTTGAAGGTAGAAATCTCTTCGGTTTCATTAGGGTGAATAATCTGGTCATTTTAAGAAAACTGTACCTTTAACAGAAGTAAAATGGCTTGACACATAATTTCATGTTGGCTTTAAGGAACTGAAATATTCATTTTGTATATACACTGCAATATTGGACCTGCAGGGGTTGTAAAGTGAACCTTTTTATGTAAAAATACAGTTCTTTTAGTTTTAAGCTTGTTGAATCACCTGGTCTTTGTGTGCGTGTCTAAAATAGAACTTGCCTGATGAAAAGATTTTTCATTACATGTAGCCTACAGTATCATTGTTTTATCACTGCATATGGTTTACTTGCTGCTGTTTTCTTGACAGGTTTCCAAACAACGTCCTTTTCACCAGCGCTTCAGGAGAGCTTTGGAAAATGGTCCGCATCGGAGGACAACCCTTAGGGTTCGGTGAGCACTGTTGTCATGATAGGTTTCACATTGTAAAAAGTTTAAGGTCCAGTCACACTAACACATTTTCGGCAAAATTTAGTGGGTAAAAAAAAAAGATCCATTGTCTTTTGTCAATACTATAGTGTGAGGACAGAGCACAGAAGTTACTTTCAGACTGTTGGTCAGTGTGGGCAGTCTACATGGGGAAATGTTTCGCCCTTGTGTGAATTTCCCTATCGCATGGATTTCTATTGAAATCACTGGATTTTATTCATTGAGTTTTACCCAAATTCACCAGTAACTGTGACCGCACATCAATGCCCAAACTACCTCAAAAAGTTTTGGTGGCTGAATTTCTAAGTCATTTGTCTTCCATCAGATGAATGTGGCATTGTGGCTCAGATATCTGAACCGCTGGCGACCGCTGACATTCCAGCCTACTATATCAGTACCTTCAAGTTCGATCATGCTCTGGTGAGTTTGAACACCCACCACTTTCCCCTCACTAATTATTCAGCTAACAAAGGTGACGTTTAACACCAGCAACATCTTGTGTCCATCCAGGTGCCTGAGGAGAACATCCAGAGCGTGATCAGAGCCTTGAGGACCAATGAGAGCACAGGACAGTGAGACTCTGCAATTGGGAAGGCCTCCCGCGTCCCTTAAAGCATTTCGATTTCTTATGTCAAACTCTTAAAAGTGCCAAGAGCTTACCTGAGGACTGCGTCTGGGAGGAGGAAGGGGAATGGATAAGTGAGGGGGGCGGGCTCTAATCTTGCAGTCAGTATTAAGCAACAGCATCACTTCTTGTCCATTTTTCATCCCCACCCAACTCTACAGGGACCCTGCGATGGTGTGAATCCAGTGTTTTTCTTCTCTTCTTTCTCCCCCACCCCTCTTCCTCTTATCCACTCCTCCTCCGCACATCATTTTACCATGGCAACAGGGCCTGGACTCTAGCTACCGATTCTTTAAGACGTTGCAAATAACCATTATGTATTAGTGGCAGGTCCTCCTCCGTGAGGACACAGAATGTACTCCAATGTTTCTCAAGATTTATTTCCTTTTTCCTGCCCCCCTTCTTGTTTTCCCTTTCAGTGCCAAGACATGGGGCATAAACAAGCTCCTTGTCTAAAAACATGATGATGTTTTTGGGATGCAATTTGATGGTTCAGGGTTGTGGTTGTTGGTCCAGTCACAAGTTCAGTCTGTGAAAGAAGCTTTTCACACTCGTTCGGAAAGTTTCCCTTTTTTGTTTAGAGGTTTTGTTTCTTTCTCCTCACCTCAATCCTATGTTCACGTTTCAATGCCAAGTAGCTGGGTAATGAATTAGTTGTTGTTGTTGTTGTTGTTTTTTGCCTTCAGAGTACAATCAATGGTTTTTCTGTCCGCTCGGCCGAGTTGGCAGCGAACATGCACAGAGATTGGAATCAAGGATTCAGGTGAGGTGAAACCGTTTTTTTTGTTCTCACACACTTGTTTAGGTTTATACACACACAAACAAGCACACGAATCGTGCAGTTTACTGTATTCTGATTTTAAATTCGTTCCAAAGAGGACGTGGCTTTTTATTACCGCCCTTGAGTCGTCGCATGCTTGCGATCGGATGAAATGTCTCTTTAGTCTTCACCACTACTCTCTCTTTCGAATAATTCACAGAGGAACTGTTAGGGGAAACCTGTCGTTTGTTGAATGTTAGTTAAGGTCAGCTGTCGCAGACGCTGGCGTTAGTTTAGGCCTTCAGCTCCCCTTGTCTGCACTTTATTTAAGGTCTAGCTCACAGATCTTACTCTTCTGATGTGAAAAACCGGGGATGAGTATCTTTCTCTTTGAAGGGGTCGCTTGTTGCTCTTTACACAAATATGGGTGTCTTTTTTCCCGCAAACGTTTCTTCTATCAGCTCAAGCAAAAATATGCAGAAACCATATATTTATCAGTGTTACGAAGGGGTGACCTGTTTGTTCTCTGAAAATTAAAAACATGAAACAATATTTTTTTCAGCTTAGATTTGATTTTCAATTGTTTCTCTTTTTTTTTTTTCACTGTTTGAACCATGTTTTCTTAAGTGTACAGTGGGGGTTTACACCATGTGCCAACTGAGGATTTGTTATCTACACAAGTTTATGAAGATATTTAGTCATGTGATTTACAAATGATTTCTGTGGGATGAGATTTGCTTCTAACCACCCATAAAAATGATTGGAGAAATTGATTAAACCAGCTTAGACACCAGAAAAGGTCATGACTTGCTTACTTTTTTTTTTTTTTTTTACCTCTTTGTGGTCAGAAACTGTCCCTTTATATTTGCACATTAAAGACGTTGACTTTCAACTATTTCCTCTTCCCTCAGAATGAATACTGCTTTATAATTGGTACTATAATCATATGTGATCTATCAATACAGTTTGGTACAAATAAAGCATGTGCGTGATTCTGAAGGATACAAGAGTTTCAGTAGAACTTCAAAATACATTTTCTGTTCCTGAAGTGGCTGTTTTTGCATGTCTTAATTTAAGCCTTCAAAATCTGATACAAGCCACAGTCAATGTTTAGAGTTATTTAGCATTATAATTTAATAATGTTTGATCCATATATTCTAGAATGTGTGACCCTGGACGACAAAACCAGTCATAAGGGTAGGTTTCTTGAAATTGAGATTTATAAATAATATAAAGCTTTCCTCTGTATTGGACTATTTATTGGACAGTATTTGAAAATCTGGAATCTGAGGGTGCAAATCCTTGTGCAACATTATCTTGAGATTTTGGGGGTTTTTTGGCATAAAAGCGGAATCAATTTTGACCTATGCTGGCTATTTCTCAAAATATGCCCATTTGCTGTGCTATTTAAGACTGGTTTTGTGTTTCATGTATAGGTTGTTGTTGTTTCTAATTCGGTAATCACAAATGCATGGAAAAACAATTCACTACAATAATGCTTTGCCAAAAACCTCAGCAAAGTAAAGCCAGATGCATTTAACTATATACTTTTCACGTAGCTGTACAGTTCAAATTTTTTGCCTATTGACAATTCAGTGTGATTTTTAACAAGAAAAACCTCAGGTGATGACCATGTATCATTTACAGCAATCTTCCAAAATGTCCAAGTAGCCTCATTAAGAGGTCTTGAGTTATTTAGCACTTGTCTATTTTTGAGGTCAGCACTGTCAACAGCAGAGGTGGTGTCACATTTCCTTGTTACCTTAAGTACAGTCTTGACTTGATGCAGTGTGACATGAAGACTCCTTAGTGAGGGCCTTTAAAGTCCAAAGGTTCTGGAGATATAATGAAACGTGGCATTCTTATGGCGTTCGCTGAAGTGCCTGATATAATAGTACGAATTTGCCTTGACAGTCTCATATGATTGATCTGACCAGCGCCACCATGTGGTCAACACCACAGGCAACATCAGTCACATGGCCTGGCACTGTCACCTAAAATAAATGACAAGCATAAGCATTATTATAAAGAAAACACATTGTTTAACTCATTTCTACTGTGTATAGTTTTGCTAATTATAGTAAATTAACTAAGCATATATTTTTGTCTATTCAGTATTTTCCCCAACTGCAACAAGTAAAATTTAGCTTCATTGGGAGCTTTTCTAAGCATTTTTTGGTCTTAGTGATTAGCTGTGGTTCATTGAACAGCATTTTGTGCTTTTTTTTTTATCAAAAATGAATTGTAACCTAAGCTCTACAATCTACTTCTTGTTGTTAGAAGAAAGAATGCAATATTTCTGGTTTCTTACCCTCCATGGAAAATACTGGTCATCATGTTTTCCAATGCCAAGACATCCTCTCACATTCTTACCCCAAACAAACAGCTCGCCTCGATCTGAAAACAATATTCATGTAGCAAATAACTTAGCCTTCCATGTAAATAGATGTTAGCCAGGAAACAGTCGGGATTTAATACCACTATGGTTATGCAAGCATTTGTAGCAGGTGTTTTGAAGAGAAAAACATTAACAGTATCCTGCATTAAAATCACAGGAGAACCTCATAATCGTAGGCAGTACACAAAACACAGTTCATATCTTGAATAAATGTAATAATGCTTTGACTGTAGATCACCTGTGATGGCTGCAAAGTGATTGAGGCCACAGCGGATGGACAAGACCTTCACTAAAGGGTTGAACGCTGACCTCCCAAAAAACGTGGCTGGCACTCTTTCTGGGATAGAAGACTCAGAAAGTTTCGGGCCTTTTCCCAGGATTCCAAAACCCCAAACAAACACCTCTCCTTCCTCTACAGAGAGTTAATTTGTAACGCTTGCTTTATAACAAAGAAATATTTTATGATTTTAAGCATTTTTATAGCTGGTTCAACAAGTATGCTTTCAAATATTAAAATCCATTAACCATTTTAAATAATGATAATTATTAATAGTTATATGATAGTTTTTTGTCTATAAAAACTGCATATAAAATATTCACAACACAAACCACTTTGTCTCTAAAATATGTATAAAATATTTATGTGTGTATGTGTATATACACACTCAAACACAAGTACTACGCCTGTACCCACAGTTACAACTATGTTTGAAATATACACTACCGTTTAGAGTAGTTTTAGAACAGTAAGATATTTAAAAGTTCTAAAACTTTTGAACGGTAGTGTATTTTCTTCAAAATTATTAGAATATAATTACCACTTCATGTTATGGTTTATGGTAAATATATTTTGTACATTATATAGAAACAATTAAAAGCTCAAATAAATCAGGTTTAAGTTCATCCCCATGAAAATATTTTAAAGTATATACTTAAAGCATTTTGATCAACTTACAAAGCCCAGTTTGGAAAATAAACATAGTATTGGGGTTATTATTGTTTATTATAACCAGAACAAAACATTTTCATTACTTGAAATGAGATACTTAATTTTATTATTTTATAAATATGATAAATACTTAGACTAAACAAAAATAATAAAATAATAATGTTTTAATTGCACTGAATTGTTCCAGCAAACTCTACAGTTGTTTGTCAGAATAAGAGTTTAATCGTACCATTCAGTACAGCCACCTGTGTTCCTCCGCATGCCGCCTGTCTGACTCGACCCACACCCCTCACGGCCAGCAGCCGCGGAGAGCTAATCTGAAAATCAGACTTTACAAATGAGCTTCTCATTGGCCTTTTTAAAAAAAAATAATTCTCAATCACTGGTATGTATTGTGTCTTAACCTGTGTTGCCTCAGTGACAGAGGCCAGCTGCAGGTACTCTGAGTTTCCCCAACCAAAAACCTGCCCGTCTGTAGACACGGCCAAACTACAGTCTCCATACGTGGCCACCTGCTGAACTTTGACCCCAGCCAGGTCTCCTCCGATGGGTACTGGACACGAGGCCTTGTTGTGATGGCCCAGACCTTAAAAATACATAGCAGAGACATTAATCCTGAGGAAAGCATCACATGGCCTGATGTGTACAAGTATGTGTATCATGAGTCACAGAGTGTTGTCTGGATACTTTATTAGGAAAATGCCTTGAGGTGGGTTTCATAATGGAGTGGAACAAAAATAGGGACTGAAAGAAAAGAGACAAAGATAATGACAGACGGATGGTGAAACAAACCTGTTTGTCCATCTGCACCCCACCCACAGGCATACACTGAGCCTTGGTCTGTCAGAAACAGACTGTGATCCTGCCCACAAGCCACCTACCGGACGAGAGGAGCAGGACAGATGGAGTGAGAGAGACGAAAAAGGTCCATGTGATAATTCAACCCAAATTCCAAAACAAAAACAACACACTTTGTCGGAAGAAGTTTATTTTTCTTCCGACAAAGTGTGTTGTTTTTGTTTATTAACAAGTTACATGTTTGAAAGATTTTTGAATGGTGACATTATTTTCATGGTAATTATGGATACAAGTAATCCTGTTCATTGTCCTAAACATAATTTAAAAAAACAAAAACAATGATACAAAGAAATAATGTAATAAAAGAAATACCGTATGGTATACTGTCAAAAAACTGACAAATGTACTTTGCAATTTAATACCATTAATTTTTTTTTACATTACAATAATGATAATATTTTACATTTTTCATATTTGAGTAAAAGTCACTGCATAGAAATCTTAACAGTCTACGTTATGTAAAATATAATGAAGATTTCCATTCAAAAGTTTCTGAAAGAAGAGTTTTATATACATAAACACTGCATCACAAATATTTGATCACAAATATCATAACATTGTGAATTACTACATTATGAAATATATGTTTGCAAATTTAAATATATATTTAACATTTGTATTTTTTCTGTGACCGCAAAGCTGCATTTTTAGCAGCTATTACCTCATACTTCAGTGTCACATGATGCTTCAGAAACCTTTTAATATGCTGACTTGCTGCTCAAAAAATATATAGTTGAAACTGCCTGACTGTGAATATAACCACAAAGTTTCAAAAGTTGATTATTTCTTTTAACTTTGGGTTGCAATAGGACTTCTAAGATTTAAATGATTTACTTGGGAATTTCCATCAAAAGAATGTGAGAAGAATCTTGAGTCTGTAAGAAATGTGCTGCCTTTACAATCAACTATCAATTTACTGTTTCATGCAATGTCACAATATCATCACGTACCTGGGTGACTCGACTGTCAAAGCCCTCAATCTTGTGAACAACATGACTGCCGCTGCAAGAAACAGAAGAAAAGGCCATTCTCTAATAAAACCTCAACAAAAGCAGCTTAAGCTTTGTGCCCACAAATATTATTAGCAAATTAAACCAGAGTATTTAATGCTCTTTTTGAATAAAATGGTTAGTATTTAATGTCTCTAATGTTACTGCTCAAATCATAAACCTACAAAAACTTTAAAGGGGCGATAATGTGCATTTCCCCGTCATTCTGAATAATCATTTCACTCCTAGCAACTAATGAAATAAAACAGACATAAACAGCAGTTAAAATATAAAGCTCTTAAAAAAAGAAATTTAGTTTAGCTTCCACAACATAATAATTATCCTTTGGTGAAAATACTGTACTTATCCTGTTGAAGGACAAACCTGTACACTTCATCCTCCACAATCTTCCTCCCACACTGCCCATAAGCATTATTACCCATGCTGAAAACTAATGAGAGAAAGAGATGCATGAAGGACTCACACTAGAGCACAACGATTACATTTTATTTGAAATGTACAAGTGCTGGTAATCTAATTAGAATATCTTCAAAAAGTTGATTTATTTCACTAATTCCATTCAGGAAGTGAAACTTGTATAATGCATACATTCATTCCACACAGACAGATATATTTCAAGTGTTTATTTCTTTTAATTTTGGTGATTATAACTGACAACTAATAAAAAACCCAAATTCAGGATCTCAGAAAATTTTGTGAAAAGGTGTCATTGAAGATGCCTGGTGACAGATCTTAGATTAGCTCTAATCAACTTATTAACTCAAAACACCCGCAAAGGCCTTTAAATGGTCTCTCAGTCTAGTTCTGTTGGCTACACAATCATGGGGAGGACTGCTCATTTGACAGTTGTCCAAAAGACGACCACTGACACCTTGCACGAGGAGGGCAAGACACAAAAGGTCATTGCAATAGAGGCTGGCTGTTCACAGAGCTCTGTGTCCAAGCACATTAATAGAGAAGCGAAGGGAAGGAAAAGAAAAAAAGTGTACAAGTAAAAGGGATAACTGTACCCTGGAGAGAATTGGGAACCAAAACCCAATTCACAAAGAGTGGACTGCAGCTGGAGTCAGTGCTTCAAGAACCACTTCGCACAGACGTATGCAAGACATGGGTTTCAGCTTCGCGTGTCAAGACACTCTTGAACAACAGACAGCGTCAGAAGCATCTAGCCTCGGCTAAAGACAAAAAGGACTGGACTGCTGCTGAGTGGTCCACAGTTATGTTCTCTGATGAAAGTAAATTTTCTTTAGAAATCAGGGACACAGAGTCTGAAGGAAGAGAGGAAAGGCACAGAATCCCCATTTCTTGAGGTCCAGTGTAAAGTTTCCACAGTCACTGATGGTTTGGGGTGCCATGTCATCTGCTGGTGTTGGTCCACTGTGTTTTCCAAGGTCAACTCAGCTGTATACCATGATGTTTTAGAGCACTTCATGCTTCCTGCTGCTGACCAACTTTATACAGATGCAGATTTCATTTTCCAACAGAACTTGGCACCTGCACACAGTGCCAAAGGTACCTGGTTGAAGGACCATGGTATGCCTGTTCTTAATTGGCCAGCAAACTCGCCTGAACTTAACCCCATAGACAATCTTTGGGGTCTTGTGAAGAGGAAGATGCGTTATGCCAGACCCAACAATGCAGAAGAGCGGAAGACTCTCATAACACCTGAGCAGGGCCACAGACTGATCGATAAAATATCACAGACTGATATATATATAAAATTTATAAATGACCATTACCTGGAATGTAAAACTAGTTTCATTTTCTTTGTTAGTTTATAACTGTAGTGTATGTAATTGTTTATAACTATAGTGTATTAACTGTTGTGAAACTGTCTGA
Organism: Enteromius treurensis; assembly: GCA_032275025.1. Lineage (NCBI taxonomy): Eukaryota > Metazoa > Chordata > Actinopteri > Cypriniformes > Cyprinidae > Enteromius > Enteromius treurensis. The sequence goes on along the minus strand of JAUCMU010000097.1, from coordinate 19,350,673 downwards.
AATGAAATATAATATAATAACAACTAAATATAATATTATAAAATTACTACATTGTTGTTAAATTAATGCATTAGATTATAAAATATATTTGAACAATAGTATATTTATCAATTAATATTAACTGTGTTTAAAACGTTCTTCATTATTTTTCATAGTTGAATATAATATAACTAATGTTATTTGTGACATTAGTGCAATACCTAATTCTAGCAAACGGAACCTGAAAATGGATATATTATGTATGTAAGGAACAAAAAAGGTTGTTCTGTTCTGTCATGACCAGAAGAAGCTCTCAAATAGAGATATTTTGAGGGAAAATCTATCATCACAGTCTCCATCTGATCCATATATAACGCTGAATAGTTCATTTACACGCTTTTTCACAAGCATCAACAGCTGAGATGGGCTCCTGTGTGTTTGGTTCATTTACACCTTCAAATTGAGAATCACCCTGGAATATGTCTAAAATGGGTTTGAATAAACCGCAAAGAAGAAGGAGGGGCCGCACCAAGATGTCCTCTCTTGAATGGCAACAAATGAGTGTCCCAGGGCAGAGCTTTCTTAGAGACAATGCAATCGACTACGGATTTAGCAAAGAAGAATGTGATTGCCCCAGGGACCTGTGCAGCTTTTTAAACCATAAAGCGGCAAGGTTGTTGAAGAGAAAGCTCGGTAGATCATCTTCTAAAGACTGGAAGAGAAAAGCGCTGGTGCAGAACCGTGCAGTGGATGGGGCGATGGAATAGACAGGCCGAATTACAGAGTGTTAAATGACCTCCACTTCTAAGCGGATGGGGAGGACTGGATAAAAGGGAGATACAAACAATGAGATTCCAACACATGAATGCTAAAAAGGTCTCTGAGCTCAGACCGCTCACCTTAACATTTTGCGCTGACAGTCAGCAAATATGAAAACAAATATCAGGACTTGAAGTCAGCTTAAATGCAGCTTATAACTTCCTCGATTTAGTAGACAAAATTCTTTGACTTCACTTAATTTGCATATAAATCTCTCTGAAGAGATTTTTTCCCACAATCCACAACCTTTGAATGAGGTGGCGAGATCTCTCAGCTTTTCATTTGCTTTTCAATCATTTCAATTCTTGCCTCTTTTTATTTTCCATCTCCATTTCAAATGCTTATTATTTGTGTTTAGTATTTGCATTTGTCATTTTCAAACATATTTCAGAGCATTCCGACTTCTTCATGTCCCCCAGCATATCTTAATATTATATATAAACTCACAAATCAGAAATCATACTACTTTTGCTAAGTAAATAAGGGTCGATTTAAATCATTTCATTAGCTGGAATTTTTGTCCTATTCTCAAGTGCTGCCTTAACTTCTAAACAAATGGCAATTTAGAAAGTCTTCTTTGTTAAATACAGAAATTTTTCAACTGATTTGATGCATTTTAGGAGATTACAAAAATCAGTATGGCAATAACAAAATTACAGATGATGGTTTATTTGACACTCCTATGTAATCTAACCTTCAATTTCTTCTGAAGTTGATCAAGTTGAGCATATACTAAGAATCCAATATATATGTTCTCACGTGTTCTTTATTAAAAACATGACATTTTTCTTATCTTATTTCTTGAAGTATGGTCTCTATAAGCAAGTAGGCCTACTCTAAATGTGTATTTTACATGGTGGGGTGATGTTTCGCTAGTAGTTAGCATATGTGCTACAGACCTCTTAAGGCCCGTTCACACCAAGCATGATAAAGATATAGTTCTAAAAATCAATCTCAATGTTAAAGAATAGCAGCATCCAGACCAGTGATGCGCGGGTCAATGTGTAAACAACCCGAACCCGACCGACGTTGTCTAGTAACCCGCCTGCAACTCGGGCCGCAAAAAAAAGAGAAAATATTGTACCAGACCCGCTTCCTTACCCGCATTTTTTTTTCAAATGGTGCGCTCGTTGACATGCTGCACTCAGAGCTTGTGGTGCGCGTGGCGAGAACAGGCAGTTCTTGAGGCGATACATCATTTTCCATTTCAGCTGTCTAGATGCATATTACTGATGAATGCGATGTTTATGTTTCGACCCTGCTTGAAGAATTCATCAGCAGGTCAACTGAGAAAAAGCCCACTTTCGGAAAGGTTTGAAAGCCCTTAGAAAGCCTCCATCTCTACATGCAGACTGAGCTTGTGCGTCATTTCCGCGCCAGTAATTTATCCATTAAAGTGTATGCTATGTATTTCATAGAAAATTGTGTCTAGTACTATATAAATTACAAAGGTTTAATTGGCATCTCTATTTCAAACGACCCGACCGACCGCGACACGAATATCATTTAAATATTTTTTGGTTAACTTGTAACCGCGGGTGACAAAGTGGAATGCTGACAATGTGCCTCATTATATAATTCTGTAATTCGGTGGGGCAACTCTGTAATTGTTCTCCACACCAAAAGAACCAAATAATCCTGTTAAACATAGTATTTGAATTGATGCTTTCGGTATGGCGCGGCCACGTCCAGACGACTTTCTGACCGTTCCGTACAAACTGTGCGCTTTTTTCTTTCTTTCTTTCTTTATTTTACTTTCATTTACTATCAGTACTTCAGTTTTGGTGACCAATGACAGTAGAACACTGCTGGCGCTTATTTCTACCACTTTTAAGCCTGTCCCGTCGTGGCCCTCTGAGATACTACGCTGCTCGGACGACAGCAACAATGGACGCGCCACTAACCCGCGGCGAAGAATGAAGAAGCGCCGGGGGAAACGCGGCGGCGTCCGTAACCGAATGAGAGAGCAAGCTCATCGCACCCCAGCGAGATATCAGGGATTGTAATCTTCTGTGCTTTACAGAAACATGGCTGACCCCCACCGTGCCGGACCGAGTCGTAACCCCATTGGACTCATTCTCTGTGTTCCACATGGACAGGACTGCAGAGTCTAACAAAGCCAAAGGTGGAGGTGTGTGCTTCATGGTCAACAACAAGTGGTGCGATGCCAGGAGTGTTTCCATTCTCTCCAGCAGCTTCTCGCCTCATTTGGAATATCTGTGTGTTAAGTGTCGTCCTTTCTACCTGCCTCGCGAGTTCACCTCGGTCATTGCCACGGCGGTCTACATCCCACCCCACGCAGACACAGGCATTGCTTTGTCTGAACTACATAATGTGATGAGTGAGTTTCAAAACAAACACCCGGACGCAGCGCTCATTGTAGCAGGTGACTTTAATAAAGCGAACCTCAGACAAGTAATGCCAAACTTTTACCAACATGTAACATTTTCGATGAGGGGACTCAACATTCTGGACCATTGTTACACACCATACAAGCGGGGCTACAAAGGTGTTTCCCACCCAGCATTCGGGAAATCAGATGAAGCTCCGGTCATGAGGGAGGTGCAACGCTGGTCTGCCCAGAATCAGAAGCTATGCTGCAGGACGCCCTCGATGACGTAGACTGGGACGTGTTCCGAGCCTGCACAGAAGACATCAACGAGTTTGCGGATGTAGCAGTCAGCTTCGTTAGCACGCTTGCAAATGAAGTTGTCCCAACAGTGAGGTTCAAATCGTTTCGGAACCAGAAGCCTTGGGTGGACTGATCAATCCGCGATGCTGTGAACGCCCGGACCGCTGCTTATAATGCTGCTCTAATCAGCGGAGATATGGACGCATATAAAGTGGCTTCTTACGGCGTCAGGCAAGCGGTGAGCGAAGCAAAAGGCCGGTTCAGACAGCGAACTGAATCACACTTCCACCAGGGTGACACACGCCGCATGTGGCACGGATTCCGCACAATCACGGACTACAAAGCCAAAGACACCACGATGATCGTCGCTGACTCTGCATTCGCCAACGAGCTGAATGCATTCTACGCCCGCTTCGAGGTTAGCCAGGCGGCTAACACTAGCAGCCTGGTGACTGAGAACGATGATGTCATCAGCGAGGAAAGCATCATCAGCATCGCAGAGCACGACGTTCGCACGGCACTGAGGAGGGTGAACACTAGGAAAGCAGCGGGTCCAGACGGCATCTCCGGGCGCTTGCTGCGCTGCTGTGCTGACCAGCTGTCAGGTGTGTTCACCTGCATCTTTAATGAGTCCCTGGCGAAGTCTATAGTCCCGGCGTGCTTCAAGAGATCCACCATCATCCCAGTGCGCAAGGCCAGCAATCCCTCATGCCTGAATGACGACCGGCCTGTTGCACTGACATCAGTGGTCATGAAGGTTTTTGAGGGTCTGCTAAAAAACATTATCTCCTCATCCATCCCCAGCTCCATTGATCCACTTCATTTTGCCTACCACCCCAACAGATCCACAGAGGATGCCATCTCCCACGTCCTGCACACCACTCTTAGTCACGTGGACATGAAGCAGGGTAACTATGTGAGATTGCTGTTCATCGACTACAGTTCAGCTTTCAACACAATAGTGCCTCACAGACTGTTCATAAAGCTGAGAGATCTAGGACTCAACAAACGCTTGTGTGCCTGGGTGTTGGACTTCCTCACGGACAGATCTCAAGCAGTGAGGGTGGGCAGGTGCATCTCCAGCAGCATCACCATCAACACAGGTGCTCCACAGGGATGTTCTCTCAACACTGTTGTACTCTGTTTACACTTCAGACTGTGTGGCCATGCATGACTCCAACACCATCGTTAAGTTTGCTGACGACACGGTGTTGCTGGTTTTAATCTCTAACAACGATGAGTCTGCATACATGGACGAAGTGGAGAACCTGGCACTATGGTGTCAGGATAACTGCCTCCAGCTGAACGTCAGCAAGACTAAGGACCTGGTGGTGGACTTCAGAAGGAGACAACAAGACCACAAACCCCTCACCATCAATGGAGCTACAGTGGAGGGGGGTGAAAAGCTTCAAATACCTGGGTATCCACATCTCAGACCTGACATGGACCGAGCATATCTGTGCTCAGACGAAAAGGGCAAAGCAGCGTCTGTACCACCTGAGACAGTTGAGGAAGTTTGGGGTTTCCCCTGCTGTCCTCAAGGCTTTCTAATCTGGCTCTGTTGAGAGCATCCTTACACAGAACATTTCATCCTGGTTTGGGAATAGCTGTGTACAGGACAGGAAAGTCCTCCAGAGAGTGATCCGGGCTGCTGAACGCTGCTGCAGGTCAGCTCTCCCCTCCATGCAGGACATCTACACCAGGAGATGTAAAACCAGGTCAGCTTGGATTATTAAGGACTTGTCACACCCAAAAACAGACTGTTTAAACTTCTGCATTCAGGCAGAAGGTTCCGGGTCATTTTGGCCAAAACGGAGCGACTCAGGAGGAGTTTTTATCCACAGTCGATTCGAGTCCTCAACCAGGATGTGCCACTCTCCTGTTCATAGGACTGGTATCAGTTCACTCACACACTGCTGAGCTGACACTGCACACTGCACTTTAGTCTGGACTATCCACCTTATTTTCCACGTAAATGCGGGCGCCGCCATTTTCGAACTATGTGTTACATTTCCGGTAGTCTCGCGTAGCCAGACCTTCAGACTGACGGCTGAAGGTCTGGACTTCATAGCCGCTTACTTAGGCAAGGCCCGCCCATAATGCCGTTTGACTGACATGTCAAACAACAAATCACAGTTCGTTTTGTTCAGCGTCACGTTTCGGTGCGTGGAAATGTTCCCTCAACAACAGAACGACGTGCAACAAGTCAGTCAGCATAGAAAATCCTGATGAGACGCTTGCGGTAAACATCTGTTTGAAGCCTATCTCTCCATGTTTTTAACACCCACGAGCAATTCTGGAGAACCGAACACAATAATGAATCGGCCAGCTGCGATGTC
>JAUCMU010000097.1:19328182-19340158 GCA_032275025.1 Enteromius treurensis | reverse complement strand
TAAAATTCAGCCAGACACATTATATTGATCACGAGTGACAGTACTAAAAACATTTCAAAAGATTTAAAATAATTGCTGTTCTTGTAAACTAATTATTCTAAGAAGAACGGTTTCCACAAACATATTAAGCAATACCTTAATTATGTTTGTTTGTTTGTTTGTTTGTTTTAAACAAATCAGCATATTAGATCCATTTCTTAAGGGACATGTAACATGTAAGCCTGTAGTAATGGCTGCTGAAAATTCAGCTTTGCCGTCACAGGAATACTCATCAAAATGTAATAAAATAGAAAATGGTTCTTTTAAATTGTAATAATATTTCATAATAATATTGTTTTATTATATTTTAAACAAAAGAAGAACAACAGTGTTCAAAATATTTTTTCCATTTTTTTTTTTTTTTTTGCATTTTTGGTAATTTTTTGTTTAACAGCATCACCTTCTGTTCAGTATCCAGGCGGTAAGGTGTGAGCTGGTACTTCCTGGGATTCTTTCTGCCACTGTCTGGCACTATAAAGCTAGGGATCCCTAATGCTCCGGTGTAGCTGAAGCCCCACACAAACACCTTCCCTTGGGGCTTTCTGTGTTGCCCCACATACTGGAACACGGGGGTGTCATCTTGCTGCTCCTTCTTTCTTGGGGTGCCAGCTGATCGAGTGGCATATGCACGGAGACCCAGATGACAACTATGACGGCCACAGGGGCGAAGGCTTACTAAAGCCATTACGACTGTCACCTGCAGGAACACAAAATTACAACATAAACTCTTTAATACTAAATAATAGTGAAATTATCCAACACCAACATGAAAGGATTTTACATTTATTTACATTTATTCTTTACTTATGTGGTATTCATCTATATCTGGTATTCTCTCAAGTACCTTGGAGCAGCATGTAAAAACCATAAATACATAATCGCATTTACAAAGTAATATTAACATTACTTTTTGTCAGAGGCATCATGGTGCCCTGTAAAAACATGGTACGTATGTACTTGAAATAAATAAAGCACATTGTAAAAACACATTGTAAAATACTATATACCAGACAATTTTGTAACATTTTTTAGAGGTGAACTTAATACTTACGCTCAATGATCGAAAAATCCTCAAATATTTCTTTGACACACCGATTCTATCACATAAGATGATTCACACATGGGCATATCTGCGACTCTGCAAACTGGTTCGGAGGCTGAAATGAAATATACACCGTAATATGTGACATGTTTTATGCTGCTCTACCATGTTTTTTCATGGAGGCTGCCATGACAGCTCACCGTATCACCTTTGACGTGCGACGTAAACGAATGACGTACACACGAAGTACTTCTTCTTTTAGTTTTAACTGCAGCTGGCCTCCATCGGGTTGCATTATCGCCATCGTCTGGCGCTAACTACCATGTACCATTTACATCTTCTTCGAGATTCTTGATATTAGTCTAGTTTTTAGGGGGGAACTGCATCCCATGCAAGAAAAATACGTTCTTTCTATTTTCTGACGTCCAGTTAATTATATTTCCGCCATGTCTTTTACCAAGATCATCCTTTTAATTTCATATTTTGTGCATTAAATACGCAACATGTTCTACGTTGTCCTGTCATATAAAGCGTACTATTTAACTTACTGTGTCCTATTCTTAATCTGGTTAATCTGCTGATTTTCCCTTTAACGTTACTGCCCACTCATGTTCACACAAACTAAGTTAGTAAAGTTAACTGTTATGGACGGACGTCCTGTGTTTTTAGTTATATTCGAGTAACTTCTGTTTTTTTGATGGCTTTGTTCCTGTAAACAAAAAAGTTTAGCAAAAGTACATTGCCACAGCCGCGTTTAGACTTTATCACTACAGCATGGACACTCACAGAAAGTACCAAAAGAACCATGGCACTGCCGAGGGATTTCAAACAGGAACCATACCGTGGCACGTGTTAATTAATAGCCTATGGCATTACCATTTGATGAGTTTTTGGGTTGATGACATTTTGGAGTAAGGTTAAACACTTTTCTTAGGAAGTTATAGCGTATATTATATAACACACGTACTATATTACCAGCGTATTACAAACGCTGCAGCAACATTAGAATATTTTCATGGGGCAGTGTGCAGACGACACCTTTTTTCTTTTGCTATATTACCAACTGACCATCCCCCAGAAACAATGAGATTTCTACTTGACATTAATTATCACCATGCATTTCATTTGCAAATTATTATTTATTTACTTATTTGTCACACAAAAAACATAATTAAGAATAGTAACAAACACAGCAAGTCATAAAAATGCATACTGGAAGCTGGTTGACATAAACATTGCATGTATAAAATGTCTACCACATATAGCTTATAACAGGTTCTGGCCTAAGCAGGAACGAACAGAGCATTTGTATAAACAAGTATCTGAATGCCTGTGACCATTTTTAACACAGATTCAAGTCTAGATTTAACACATCATCACTTCATAACTCAATCACTTCAGTCGGCCTCGTGGATGCTAATTCTCTTGCATGTGTTCTCAGTGCAGCGCTCCAGAATAAGCTGAGGACTGGGCCGAGGAGGAATGACTGGAATACTTTTGTCCTGATGTTCTGCTTCAGGAGAGCCTGATTGTACGACGTTCTCTACATACACACATACAAAATAAATTTTAAGCCAAATAAATGTATACTGGTCTTTCAAACAAATCTTTTCAAAAAATGTTACCAGAGGTACATATTTGGCAGTTAATGTACTGATGTTAGAACCAAATATAAAGCTGAATCAAACAGTTACTATGTGAGAAAATAATTGTGTAAATATAATTATAGAACTACTGTAAAACATGCAATCAATGCGCAAAAATCAATCTACTTTTTAATATAATATTGTTCAAATTCATGTTCAAAAACATTTAACAAAGAAATAAAAAAGCATAAATCTTATAAATATATAAATATATATATATATATATATATATATTAATTTTTATTATTAATTTTTTGTCTCGATCCCACTTTAAGGCACTTGACATGTTTTATTATGGAGAATACAGACCTCTGTTTGTCTTCCTCTCCTGCAGTGGAGATTGTGTCACATTCCTGGACTGGGAGGGTAGTCTTCCTCGCTGCTGTAAGAAGCGTCGACTCTTTCTTCGATAGCTGTCCTGACTGATTCTCTGACGTCCCTTAGCATGGATGCTGTGGGCATTGCGTATGGTAGACCTGTTGGCAAAAATAAATTTGAAGAAAAATGTAACGTTTAAATCGGTTATTTTGTAAAGTGTTCAAAGTTATTGTTATCTTATTGCTCTACCTTCTGGGTGGTGGTGTTGTTCTTGTGACCACATCCTTCTCAGCATCCACCTCTTTTCTCTCTCCTGTCCTGCACAGGAACATGGATGGGTAGAAGCCCGTATCATCTCCTTTCCTGTATAAGACATTTGGGAATCTGATTCAATTATGACTCATCAAATGACTGCAAGCATTTCGATTGTTTCAAAACACCATCAAGTTAGAGAGGGCTGACTCATACCTGACCACCCACCACCCATCAAGAAGTTTGTGGATGACCTCAATCATCTCTCCTGCTTCGAGAGTCAATTCATCCTCTTCAGCAGCTTTATACCCTTTAGTGGTTTTGTAGAGCTCTCCTGTTGTGGGTAAATATCATGAGTACAATCCAAACAGCATAATAAATCCCTCCCAAATTAGTGTTTTGGGTCTGGTGTCAGTGGCAGTAAACATGGCAAAACACACTAACCTGCATAATTAGGCTCTGGTTCCTCTGATTCATCTGCTCCATCCAGAGGCTCCAAGTACGAAGCTGGCACCCAGCCTCTCCTGGATTCACATTGACAAAACCACCAGCCTGTAAACATCAGATGACATATTAAATTTGCTTTTGCCTGTACTATCTGTGAAAATGTGGGAAGAGAGTTAAGTTTAAGATACATGTTAAATTAGTAGGTAATTTAATGTATATTATACACTACTCTTCACAAGATTGGGATTAATATAATATTTATGTGCATTTATTTGATTTAAAAATACAGTACAATAATAATAAAAATAAATAACTTTTCTATTTGATTATATTTTGAAGTGAAATTTATTCCCTTAATTTTTTTTATCATGATCAATGTTGAAAACATTACCCTTAATATGTTTGTGGCAAAAAATAGCAAATATTTAGTATAATTAGTATATGTTTTTACTGTCACTTTTGATTAAATTAATCTTGTTCTTGTTGTCCTAATTTTTTTTATAGTAATTTATATACTACTTTTATTATTGTTTATAATTTACGATTTATTACAGCCCTTTTGAACTCCTTGCTCACCATTTGGGCTTTTTTCCACAATGTCCACCATGTCTCCCATCTTTAGAGTGATCTCATATTTTGAAGTCTTGCTGTAGTCTGCAATGACTCTGTAGTTCTCAAGCATGACAGGCCCTGTGATTTCTGCAGAAAGAACAACAGCCATAAAACCTTTTGGGAAATGGCTTAAGGCATTTTCAGAGAAATTATATTAAATGTAGAATTTGATCTTACCTGATGTGGTGTTGCTCCGTGCTCGGTTTGTGGACATAATGAAGGTCTCGTTTCTTTTGTATCTATAGAAAGATACAGGTAAAAATTAAAGGTTTTTTGTAAATGCATTCTGTAGTAAAAAAAACACTGACACAGATTACATTTTTAATATTTGTAAAATTGTCAAAACCCCTTTGGCTAAAATAATCAGAGCATGTGAATAACCTCTTAGCCACAGCTCCAGCCAAACTGACTTACGGATGTGGTGCTGGTGGAGTTTCATCTTCAAGCCGCATTTTGAAGAAGTCACATACAAGCTGACAGCGAGAGATCTTCGGAGGCAAGTTGAGAAGAGAGCGAAAGTATTCAGCGAGAGTCACCTGCCTCGTCTCTGTCGTCTTCTGATTGTCGAGCCATTTAGGAGCTAAAAGAGATTTAATTACAGAGCGTCAGATGGAAAGATGCACTTGTATTGTAGTCTTGATACTAGGTATATCTGTGTTGCACAAACTCTTTTGACTTTATGATTCCAACATTTATTTTGCCTCCTGATTTGAGTACATTTGAAAGGCCATTAGTGTAAACTGCATAGGACACATTTTGTAATTCTTGTAAATTATATATTATATTTTGTATTTTATATAAGCTACCACTACACACACTGATGTCGTAACACAGTGTTACACTTCGAGAAATTCTGTGTGTTGCACAAACTTTTTTGACCCCATGGTTACTCTATCTCTATCTTGCCTGCAATACGGGAAAGTCCAGAGAAAGTACAGCTTGTCTGCCGTAAAAAATAATTTGCAGATCTGAAACTCATACTTAAAAAGGCATGCATGACATGTGAATAGAGCTGTTTTAGCATTAATTTTTCAAGCACCTTTTATGACCCAAAAATAATAAACGGATATATCTGATATGCTTGACATCAAGCAGGTGTTTCCTCTTCTCGTAGGAACATTGAGAACCAAAACCTATTACTGTATTGTCTGAAAAATGAAACCATCAGTTTATGGTGAGACATTTATTGCTTGCCGTAAGTCTGCAGATGCTGTTAAATTAGTAAATCATTTATGAAATGTGATTTTGTTCTCTCTGTAAGTGGGTTAAATGAGCTGGAGATTTGTGCTTTAATCGCAAAAGCCTTTACCTGGTAAAGTGGGAATGATTCTGTCCTTTGCGTCAATGTCTCCAGCCTCAATAGGGAACATTTCTTTCAAAGTTTTCTGTAAAAAAAAATTCAAATTAATAATTTGCTTTTTATCAATTATCTACACCTTGTGGACTGATTATAGGTTAAAGAAAATTATTTCATACAAATATGACATAGCATGACTAGAAATACAGGAAATGCTTGCAGTGATGAAATAAAATCTGGTAGGAAAGGTAAATGTATACCATACTTTCAGTTGTAGAGAACAGAAAATGAGACTTACATGAAATGTATGGATTTCTGGATAGCGCCTGTACACCAGCTTTTCAGACTGATCACTCCATTTAACCAGCAACATGTACACCTTTAGCACAAGAAATGAAAAACAAACCGTTTTACTTTATCTTGTAGCTAAAACATTCTTTTAAAACACCTTACTGGTTTACTGTACTTCACATTTTTTTCAGCAGCTTACTTACATAGTGCTGGCTTGGGAAAAATCTTTTCTCAAAGCCTAAAAGTTCCACGTGTCGCACATAAGATTCAGCCATCCTACACAACTGAGGTCCGACGATTAGATGACGGGATATAAGAGAGTCTGCTTTGCTGTTATGATCACCTGTGGTTTATGGAATTATTATAGACTGTGACAGTGGGAGGGGCGACCATTCGAGCACTTCCTTTTTCACTCCGGGTTATCACAACACAATGATGAAACACAGAAAGGAAACTCCAGAATTAGTTACGTGTTTAACATTTTACAGTAAGTGTATGTAACTTTGTTATGTGTGATAACATATTTTGGATCATAAAGAATTTTACACTAGACACTATTTTGCAGAATACACAATTGTACATATTTTAATTAATGTATATGAAAACAGTCTACCAACCAATCAAAGTAAATTTATTTATTTAAAAGGGCCCCCAAGCCCAAACTAAGAACAGAACATTATTTGGTATTATAACAATATAGACCTATAAAACTATTTAGGAGCCCCCTTTAACTGTAGGTAGACAAATGTAAAGAAAACTTTGCATGTACCCAAAAAATAACAGAAATGATTAGGAATTGTATTAATTGTACAGTTTTAGCATTTTTAAAAATAACTTAATTTCGAGAGGATCGCTAAACGAGCAATCGCATACAGCTGGCAGCTTGTTTCCTAATCATCCCTCGTTCATTCACACCCAATCAGGGGGGTACAGACGGTGAACGAGCCAAACGCCGAACTCTTGCCCACGCTTGGGTTCTATCCATTAGGGTTCAAAGTTCGCCGTTCTCCCGGCTCGCTCCCCAAACAGCATGCCAAATTTGCTTATTATTCATTACGAGGAAAGCGTGAACTCTTGAATCTTATTTAAGGATATGTATTGGTCTTTCTAGACAGATGCTAAAAGGGCAATGTGGAAAATACAGTGCCCTCCACTAATATTGGCACCCTTGATAAATCTGAGCAAAGTTTTCGTTCAAAAAATGTACAAAATTCTAATCCATCATTGACGTAAAACAATTAAAAATGGAGAGAAAAACTCACAATGAAATAAGTGTTTTTCTCCAATACATGTTAGCCACAATTATTGGCACCCAATTACTGCTGTGTCCTTTTCCCGAAATAACATCTCAGAGTTTTCTCCTGTAATGCCTGAAGAGTTTGGAGAACACCTGATAAGACAAAAGAGTTTATTTTGATGTTTGTTTTGGATTATTGTCCCAATGGAAGACCCAACCATGGCCCATTAGAAGATTTCTAACAGAGTCAATCAGTTTTAGATTTGTTATCTGTTGGTATTTGATAAAATCAATGCCATGTGTCTAAACAAGATGTCCAGGACCTCCAGCTGATCCACAACATCAAAAACACAGCAGTACACTTCTCTGTACACATGGAGTACTTTTTTTCCATGGGTTCACCAAACCCATCTCTAGTGATTGCTGCTAAAAATCTTTTAGTTTCATCTGATCATAAAAGCCAGTCCCATTTGTAGTTCCAGTCCTGTCTGACAACTTAACATGCTGGAGATTGTTTTTGGATGAGTGAGGAGAATTTTTCTTAAACCCTCCTGAACAACACGTGCTGATGTAGGGGCTGTTTAACTATTTTTTTAAAGGTTTTCTGACCCTGAGACTCAACTATTTTCCGCAATTCTCCAGCTGTGCTCCTTGAAGAGTCTTTAGCCACTCAAACTCCTTGCCGTGTTTTAGGATGATATGGACACACGTCCTCTCCCGGGCAGTTTTTCTAACATTGTATGTTGATTGGAAATTCTTAATTATTTTCCTGATGGAGGAAAGAGAAATTTTCACTGCTCTAGCTCTTTTCTTAAAGCCACTTCTCTAATTTGTGAAGCTCAATTATTTTTTGCAGCGTGTAAGAACTATCTTCTTTGGTTTTTCTCATTGTGTTGATGATTAAGGGATTTTTGGGCTTAGTTTTCCCTACTATATATATTTCTGTGAAACAGGAAGCCAGGGTGCTCCAAATTGTGAATATGAATGGGAATATGCTTCAGAGATATTTTATAAAAAAATTCTAGGGGTGCCAATAATTATGGCCAACATAAATTGGAGAAAAACATTTATTTCACAATGAAATTTTCTCCCCATTTCAAATGTTTTAATTCAATAATAGGTTGTAAATTTGTAAAAAAAAAAAAACGAAAGATCAAAAGGATAAACAATGCCGATTTATTTTCATAGCCACCTTTGCTCAGATTTACCAAGGGTGTTATTTGTGTAGGGCACTGTAAATGACAATGAATCAACTGATCAATAAAAATGCTACATACTAAAGACTAAACGGTTTTTTAATGAGTTGTAGGGTGGTTATAGAGTGGTTCATCCTATTGTGAATTGTGATGATTTAGGATCCCATCTAACAAAAACCCAATCAACTCAAAGCACCTGCAAAGGTTTCATGAGTCTCCAAAATGGTCTTTCAGTTTGGTTCACTAGGATACTCAATCATGGGGAAGACGGCTGATGTGACAGTTGTCCTGACAATCACTGACACCCTTCACAAGGAGGGTAACCCACAAACATTCATTGCCAAAGAAGCTGGCTGTTCACAGAGTGCTGTATCAAAGCATGTTAACAGAAAGTTGAGTAGAAGGAAAGTGTGGAAGAAAAAGATTCACAACCAACTGAGAGAACCGCAACTTTATGAGGATTGTCAAGCAAAATCAATTCAACAATTTGGGTGAACTTCACAAGGAATGGACTGAGACTGATGTCAAGGCATCAGGAGCCACCACACACAGACGTGTCAAAGAATTTGGCTACAGTTGTCATATTCCTCTTGATAAGCCACTCCTGAAACAGACAACGTCAGAGGCGTCTCACCTAGGGAGAAGAAGAACTAGCCTGTTTACACAGTAGGCCAAAGTCCTCTTTTCAGACGAGAGCACGTTTTGTATTTCATTTGGAAGCCAAGGTCCTAGAGTCTGGAGGAAGGGTGGAGAAGCTCATAGCCCAAGTTACATGAAGTCCAGTGTTAAGTTTCCACAGTCTGTCATCTGCTGGTGTTGATCCATTGTGTTTTTTGAAAACCAACGTCACTGCACCCGTTTACCAAGACATTTTGGAGCACTTAATGCTTTCTTCATATGACCAGCTTTTTAAAGGTGCTGATTTCATTTTCCAGCAGGATTTGGCACCTGCCCATACTGTCAAAAGCACCAAAATTTGGTTAAATGAGCATGCTGGTGGTGTGCTTGACAGTTATGTATATGTTAATATGTTACTGTTGTGTTATTCATGGTTTCTGTCATTGTTGGCTTACAGTTAATGCAGGCATTCTCCATGAGCAGTTCCTCACGTTCACATCTTTGTCTTTAGAGGTCCTTGTTTACTGAAAAAGAGAAGGAAGCAAATGTAAAAACAAACTCTTTTTCAAGAGGTCATGGCCTTTTATGGCTTATTCCTCTTTTTGATCACTTCAAATAGCTTGGTAGTTATACATCATTGAATATTGCTAGTTGGAAACAGACATGATTCTTACGTTTATGAAACACCACAGTGCTCCTTGAGTCATTTTATAAAAGCTATATAATCATTTTCACATTTATTTTCCTATAGTGACAGAGTTTCTCAAGCTAGATTTCACAGGGGGGTTTGGAAAAGTTGTGATGACATACATAACCACACACACACCACAAAATGCAAAACAGCAAAAAAATAAAATAAAATAAATACGTTCTTTGCAGCTTTCAAACATTGAAGGAATCAGTATTTAATCGGTGCTCTGGACTAATATTAATTGTGAAAAGTACTGCATGAAAATAATTCTGGTCTATACATTTAACATAACTTTAAGAGTAAGAAAACATTTAATACAGTCTTTTTTTTTTTTTACTGGCTTCAGTACAGTAACTATTTAAAAGCAAAATTATGAGAGCTTCAATGTTTGAATTCAACCAGTAATATCGCTGTGATTTAACATTTTTATGAGCTTACTGTCAGTATTAAAGATATCAAGGTTACATTTCTACTGAGTAGAAACTCAGCAAGGGTCACATTTAATTTCTATTTGATTTCTTTCCTCACATGGTCTTTCTACAAATTATATTGCTATTATTATTATTATTATTATTATTATTATTATTATAATTAAGATACAAGGCAAATTTATACCAAAATAATAATAATAATAATAATAATAACAATAATAATAATAAATAAATAAAAATAACGCTATTCATGAACACCTTAAGTAAAATTCCTTGTAGTAAAATTTTTTCAAAAGCATGTTACTATATTAACATTTTGGCTATGAGTCATTATTAAACTCCCAACAAATGTGGAAGAAATGAAGAAATTTGTGCAAGACTTGTGGTCTGCATGATTCCTTCATGACATTCTCTCTCCCACATACTCCCGTACACACACCCACTTATTTTCCTGTATTTTTTTTTATTTTTTTTATTGATATCTGGACTGTTTGTTTTATAACTTCTCATTTCCCTTTTTTTAATCATTTTCCATTCTCATGTGACTTTGTGTTGTGGATAAAACTCATTTAATACATACTATGACATTTTAGACTGTCATCAATGATCATTAAAAATTATTTTATGAACAACTCCTGAAGTCTGAAGTTTTATGAAGTCTACTTCTGATATAATATAAGGTCCACTGCATGCCAAATGGGTGTCCTAAGCAGAATTGAATTGTGGATGTAAATGGATGTAAAAAAAATAAAAATAAATTGACATTAAAAAAACAGGAAAAGAAGTTAAATAATTCAAGACTCATTTTTTTATTAGTTGCATTCACTTAGTGCAATCTAAAGTATTAATTTTGAGTTATATGATAATGTTGTGGCATTTATTAATTTAAAATAGACCAGTAGATCAGTGCCTTTATATCTGTTACATCTTTTAATGCTGTTTTGCATGACTCAAAATGTATTAAGCTAGTTATTTAACAAAAGCAAAGTTTAGAATGAGCAAAACAGACAACATTGAGTCTAAAATAGCACAATATTCATTTACTGAACTGTTGTAATTGAGATTTTAATGCGTTACTTTTCACTGTAATTAATTTATCTAATTAATGTGTTAAATTACCTATTAAATTAAATTAAGACAACATATGTGGAGATTGTAAATATAGATATAGACATATAGATAGTGCTTACATTGCTACTTTTCATAGATTACCATAAAGAATGACCAATAACCTCTAAGAACTATTGTGCTAAATCCAAGAAGAATGACCATTATCTAATTTCCTCAAAGGACACTTTCCGGATTGCAAAATCTCAGTTTATATTTTACTCACCATGGTGAAATGTAAAAAGTGTGAATCATATGTTAAAATTAAGAGCAGTGAGTCAAAACACTTCATGAGTTCAATCAGTAGGTCATGAGATCAAGTTAGAATAAGGGATCCTGTTATGTCTGTGGCTGTAAGGGTTTCTCCAGTTATTCATTTAAATGTTGTTGTTGCACAACCTTGATATTCAGCATTAGTATTTGTTTTTTACTGCACAACAGGCCTCAACTGGAGTAGGATTAGTCTCAGCCTCAGACATCACGCCCACGGAGCGTTGGCTGAACGTCTGATGCATATGGTACACTTTTCTGCAAACACTTCAGCAGTGTCGAAGTCATCATCTGATTGGTTGAATTTGAGCGGATTTCCGGGGGCGCGAGTGTCGCGTTTATTTTCGGTCCGCCGAGAAACAAAGCGCAGACATGTAATTGGGGAAAAAAACCCTGTCTTGTTTATATTAGTGACAATAAGCATTTATTAAGATCAATTAAACGTTGGATTCTCAAAAGTATGTGATCCAATTTTACTAGTT
>JAUCMU010000097.1:19267984-19289036 GCA_032275025.1 Enteromius treurensis | reverse complement strand
TGCTATGGTCACGCAGGTTTGTTTATGCAATAAACTCGTGGCCACGACTTCTTATGTTGAGGGAACGACATATTTTTTTCGTGACAAAACTAAGTGAACCAAAGACGTCTCCTCCCCATCACCGTAGAAATCAATGCAATACAGACACTGGGATGCACTATATTTGCTTTCAGTGTCTGTGAGGAGTAAGATAATGGGAGTTCTTGTGAGAGCAGTGTAGAAACATAAATCTGCCTGCAAGGCATCAAGACGTTGTTTTATTTTTATTCTATTTGATAATCTATTTGATTTCTATTTGATCTATTTGTAATATTTAAAATTTATAGTTTTTATATTTTTACTATGTTCTTTTACTGTTACATGTTTTTCTTTTTTATATGTATATATGTATTTTATTTTTTTTATATAATGAGTTTGTGGTGTGACCATGTGCACCATAGAGCCCAAGACAAGATAAATTAATTCTTAATTGTAATTTGTAATTATTTAACATTTATTTTCAGTTTATCCAGAGATGTGTGATGAAAACCAGTCCTAAAGCAGGGCAAGGCCAATCAGGTATGTTATATATTCATAATTTCTGTCATTTTATCACACATGGGTCTTGTGTAACAAATAGTAATATTCTTATGTATCAGATAGTAGTACCATGCTGCTGAATGATTAGCACATTCATATACCATGGTATTTACAAAGTTCTTCAAAGAGTACAATGGAATAATCATGATTGATATAGAAGCACGAGACCACCGTATCTAGCCCATTTTTGGCACGTCTTGTGAAAGTATGATTAGTTAATTTAACATCCCAATTTTACATTTGTATATTTCAGTGTAGACTATTTTCTGAGAATGTGTTAGACTTACAATTTTTAGCTTTTCTAGGCAAATCTATAGTAAATAAATTGCACTACAATGTTTCTGATTAAGCTAATATGTTAATATAATATGATAACAAATACCATTTTGCAATATCAAACAGCATAACACTGTTTTTGTACAACTAGATGTGACTGACACTCGACGAGCTGCAAATGGCTGCACTGCTTTTATGTGAATGTTATATGATTTTAACTGTTATTGACAGTTACTATGAGCAGTGAGCTCAGCGTGCCAATGGGCTCCCCCGCTCCCGGGGGCTCGGAGCGGGTGCAGGATGGTGGTGGGATGGACTACAGGGATTGGGTTCGGCGCAGCTATCTGGAGCTGGTCACGTCCAACCACCACTCGGTCCAGGCTCTGTCATGGAGGAAACTGTACCTCAGCCGGGCCAAGCTCAAAGCCTCCAGCCGAACCTCAGCCCTGCTGTCCGGCTTTGCCATGGTGAGTGTATGACACTCTGTGAGCTCTCAGATGTATGTGACTGTTGTCATGGCCACACTCTTGTGTAGCCTGTATTTCAGTGAACGTATCAGGAAACTGTTGCTAAACTTCAAATAAAGGTTGTGGGTTGTTGAAAGAAGCGTCAGATGGTTTTGAGATAAAATTGTCTTGAATCATTGTCAGAGGGAACTTTCTGTTTCTAGACACTTTTGGCCAAGACCGAGCATAACAGTGACCACCCACTTGACCGGAAGTATTGTTCACATTCACTTTCTCCATAGGGACTTCAAACATTCTTCAGTAAAGAGTTATGAAACCAAGCAGACCTTTCCTGACCCTCCCCCCTTCCTGTGTACAATGCTGTCCTCTTCTAAATAGAAGCCAAACAACTAAAAAACAAGAGGGTGTAGGCCAGCTGCATTATTTGCAGTGATTCGTGGGAGTGGGCAGTAGTTATTGAGCTTAATTTCCAAATTATTTCCATATACTATGGAATCTTATTTAAAAAAAATTGTTTGTAATAATTATGTATATACAAATACAAACGCATGCATGTATATATTTAAGAAAAGTGTGTTCTGATTATATCCTATAATATATTTTATATATAACAATATATTATATGAATATATCAATGTATATACATAATTTTTTTTTAAATATATACAGAATGTGTGTATTTTAGATATGCATAGATAATAAATAAATAAATAAATACAGTTCACAGTCATATATTATTTAAACAAAAATTTTATTTTGGATGCAATTGATCGTGATTAATCTTTCGACAGCACCATTTAAAATAATTAAATAAAAAAAAGGACACTGACTTAATGTTTTTGAAGTCTGTGTTACTTAAGACTGATTTTATTTGATTTATTAGATCAAAAATAACAATAGTATCATTGCTAAATATTACAATGTTAAGTAATTTTTCGTTTCTATTTTTAAATACATTTAAAAATGTAATTTATTACTGTGAATTTTCAGCATCATTACTCCTTCGGTGTCACAGCAGGATCAATCTTTATTTATTTGTTTATTTTTTAAACGGTTAAACTTTTTTTACAGGATTATTTGATGAATAAAAAAGTCAAAAGGCATTTATATTAAAAAGGAAACATCCATTTGTAACATCCTGAGTGACCATTACCAGTATTCTTTTCTAATAAGTTTCTGATGTGGTTGTGAGCAGGTGGCCATGGTGGAGGTGCAGCTGGAGATGCAGTACAACTACCCCCGGGTGCTGCTCATTGCCTTCAGTGTATGTACCACAGTGCTGGTGGCCGTGCACCTGTTCGCCCTCCTCATCAGCACCTGCATCCTGCCCAATGTGGAAGCCGTCAGCAACATCCACAATCTCAACTCCGTCTCCGAGTCTCCCCACGAGAGGATGCACCACTATATTGAGCTGGCCTGGGGCTTTTCCACCGCTCTGGGGATCCTTCTGTTCCTGGCAGAGGTGGTGCTTCTCTGCTGGATAAAGTTCTTGCCGGTAGACTCTGGGGCACAACCCGCGTCAGTCCTGGCCCTCAAGCAGAACTGCAGCTCTCCCGCGGGTCAGCCGGGCCACAGCGGCTGGCAGGCGGCTTTGGCCTCCACCATCATCATGGTGCCAGTTGGATTGATCTTTGTGGTTTTCACCATTCACTTCTACCGCTCGCTAGTGCGCCACAAAACAGAACGGCACCATCAGGAGATCGAAGAACTGCACAAAATCAAGGTGCAGCTGGATGGCCATGAGCGAGGCCTGCTGGCGGTGTGAGATCCAGCTATGCTCTAAGCTTCGCGCTGTGTTTCATCGCTTGACTCTTCAAGCATACAAGCACATTAAAACTCCTCCTTGAGTCTTTCGGGCTTATTTTCTGTTTTCTTCTGAGAGGAAATGCCTTGTTACTTGGTGGGAGGATTACTTGCGTAGAAACTGAGAAAGATTTATTGCAAAAAGGCGCACATTTACAAGATTTCTACCGCAAGTGGGCTATTTATTTTGTATTTCTTTCAGCTGTAGGTCATTTGGACTTTTAAGTGCCGTTTTGTGTTTTCCTCTAAGAATGGATATCACGGAGTGGCTTGCTTTAATATCCTTTGCCTTGTCTCTTCCTTTTGCAGTGCCATCCTGGATCAATAGTGTGCCACAGATAATGAGACCAAATGAGTTGGTTTTGGATCCATTATGGATCAGAGCTGCCAGAGTCACTGCCAACTGCAATATCCAGCTTGTATAATGTAAACGCCTGTTTGAGCTTCAGTTTAAAGCGATTGAAAATTGAATATTGTCATCATTAATCACCCTCATGTTGCAATAGACCTCTTTCTTTTGCACAAAAGAAGATACTTGGAACTGCTTTTGTCCATACCGAGAAGGTCAGTAACAACACTGGACTTCTTTGTCTTTCATTGCATGGCAACATAACATACAAGAAGGTGATATGCTTTATGTGAGGGTGAGTAAATGACAGAAATGTTAATTTCCCTTTAAGAAAACAAAACAAAAGTAGTGAACCCTGTTTAGTTTGTCTGTGTTAGAAGTGGAGCTATAAAGCTGTAATCTTCCAGCCTTCTAGTTGCCACCCCGAAAAAGGATTCATCTTAAATCTGTTACAGAGTATCACTCGTACTAGGCCTATATGTAGTGCAGTATTTTTAGCTTGGGTGTGAAATCTAGACGCTTTCGCCAGACTCACTGCGCGCTTGTATTTCATTGAAGGTTTTGCATATGTCACTTGTCAAGCACAAAGGTTGGGTTTTTATTCATATTTCACAGAAGACCTATTGAATGTTATTCCTGTGGGCTACTAGAAGTTTACATTGTCGATGTCAATAACCAGGATTAATAATGCTCCAATAAATGACTTCTTCAATGGGCACAGTTAGATATTAAAACACTTGAGAAAGACAAAAAAGCTTTGCCAAGCTGAAACCGTTTAATGTGAAACAAGTTGGCAGTCCTATCGTCATTTGACGAAAACATTCCAGGGGGGAAAGAAGTCGGACCAATTTCTGCCTGTCTTATATAATTAAACTGACAAAAGTGCACTTGTAGTATAGTCCATGGAAATGATGTGTCTATCTGCTGTAGGTCTTTCAGAACACGGTTATAGTTTCATGCTTCATTTCATGCCTTAAGCATTCATTTAATTGTATGTCGATTCTGTAACAAGGCATATTGAAGTACTACTCGTTTCATGGCTCAGACATGTAAACTTGACCAAAATTGTGTGTACTCTGCTTGTGGGGGCTTTAAAATGCACTTTTTTTTGTGTACGTGTGGAAAAATACTGTTGGTGTCATTTTTGATAGTTCTGTTGCATTGTGCCACACTATCAATAGATAAACGCGTATCTAGTGTGAAATATTTTTCAGCGTCTGTAACATGTAGCCGACTATTATCGAAATGTTTTGTTGAGCATGTCCTTTCACACTCTGTCTGTATTGTATGTTAATTTATGTCAAATAAACACAACCTATTTTGTTTACTTTATATTGTCTTATAAATGACTGTTTTAATCACCAGACAACCAAAATCTTTGAATTAATTACTTGTACATCTTTAGCTTTTTTTTTTTTTTTTACTGTCCTTAATGTTTAAAAGTTTAGATTTATTCTTTTGTAAAAATTGCTTCTGTACTACAGAAAGTTTGTATAAATTATAAAAACATGGAAAATATGCTTAATTCCTTATTATTACAAAATAATTCATTTTAATAATATAATGCCTCTTCATTTCATTTTTTCTTTGGTCAAATATGTCTGAACAAGTGTGAGATTCATCAGTGCATAAAACTGATCCTAGGAAGGACGTAAAAGATAAGGTTTCACAGCTATGATTGGCAGGCACACATGAAGTGAAGCCGCAGTAAGTTAGATGGCGAGACGCTGGCTGAGAAAGCCATTGCAAATGAGATTAAAGCAAGTATGCGACTAGTTATAAGACTACAAAAGTGCTAAATGCATAATTCCATGCATTGTTTACCAATTTTCTACACAAAACAGCCAGGGGCCTGTTCCATAAAACAAGTTTACCAAATAAGCCAGGCTTATAGCAGATAGTCAGACTTTATTTTAAACCAAATCAAATGACAGTAAGTCAGACTAACTGAAATAAACCTGACTTATTTGGTAAACTTGTTTTATGGAACAGGCCCCCAGTAATAATACTACAGTAATAATGCAATGTTCTACTCTGAAGGGACAAATGCACTTTAAATTCACAACTGCCACAGAATATTAATCAGACTGCAGATTTTTACACTAGATAGCAGTATGCTAACTCCACATACAGTACAGCCAACCCTAATATTAAAATCCACACGTAGTCCAACAAACTCCAGAAACTAGTGTTTGATTAATTTAATGTGGGTTGAACTGTTGAAAAAGCTCTTTTTTCTAGTGTGTTTGATAAATCACAAATGTCCAAACCAACTGAACTAGCAGCCAGGAGTTTTATAGCGTCCTAATCTCTTCTGACTTCAGCGTTATGAGTTAACGCTCTAAATTACTGACCATCTCTTTGGCTTGATTAATAATTCAGGTGAAGCTGTGTTATGCCACAGACTAATGATGATGAAGTGTGAACAGGTGTGTAGAAGATGTCTCTGGGGACTACACAAACTATAAAGGTAAGAAGGGCAAAAGCAGTTTCCTTGTTACCTAATCGAGCAATGATTCGGCAGTGGTTGTGAAAGGAAATTATGTTGAAAACCAGTTTCAAGCAGTTTTCAAAGATGTTTGAAGTGTCAAATTTACATTTGTGTTATAGCTAAGCATTTCTATATAACTAAGCATTTATTTACTAGATGTTTGAAGCAGAACTTGTGAGTTAGGCTACTTCATTCTGGAAATTGACCAGGCGATGATGTCTCTGTCAACTGGATGTAATGAAAAGACGTTTGTTTGTGTGTGTGTGTTTCTTGACGCCAGAGTCTACTGCTGCAGGTTTTGGTTAAAGTGTTTGTCAGTAATTCAAACTGTGGTAGATGTTTAATGTTGAAAAGTTCCTGCAGCGATGATGAGTGACAGAACTTGACTGACTTGGTATTGCTGCCCTTTGGCATCTTTGACCAAGGTCTGATTGACCAAGTTTAATCTTCTCTCTGAGCTGCTGACATCTCATGTTTTTGAGGTCAAGCAGAGACACCGTTTTGCACTACTAATACCACAAAGGTTAAACCCACGAGCTGTTTGGAACTCTTTACTTTAATGTTGTTCTTTTTGTTTAGTTTTTAACTGGCAGGACATGTCCTGTAATGCTGCAGTGTTTTGGGGGGTGGTAACATGGGTCTCATGGGTTTGGGTAAATTCCTTGGCTGTATTTTTAGACTGGGAGTATCAATCTACCAGTTCTGTGAACACACTCTTGTAATCCCAACACTAAACTGTCCCGGGTCTCTGAGTGCAAAAAGAAAGTCTCCATAGAGAAAACAAGACTAACAACTCGACTCAATGGTAGAACAAATACAATGAGACCGTGAAAGCAGACTGAGTAGATGTGTTTGTCAGTTTGTATCAACATGAAATTATATTTTGATTTATATCATAAAAACAATATTTAATGTCCCCAAGAACTTACCCACCTGTTGCTACAGCCTTTTTCGATACAAGTACAATTACGCCTCGTTTATGTTGTAGAAAAAAACATGAAACTACCCAGAAATTGTGTTGACCACATCCCCTACTTCTGACAATTAACCACAAACCTACTGCCTTCAGGACAATGTAAACCACAAGTGGTAAAGTGCAAACTCATTTCCTGGTTTTGGCCTATAGAAAAAAACAAAAACATTAAAACGCCATGCTCTATCACAGCAAAATCAACTTTCTTTTTCTCCTCCTGTAATAAATGATGTTAGGAGCCCAGCTGTCCCTGTGGTGGCAGAGGCATGTCTTGTCCCTGATTTGATCAGGGTTGAATTTTCAAAACTTCATCTCTCTGTTTCTTGCACAATTAATGTGCCGGTCAAAACTTAATGTGAATGACCTCTTGTAGTTTGAGGCCCCTTGTCATGCATGTTGGTCAATCTGTGTTTAAGTCAGCTGTGACTGGAGGCATTATACGTTGGTCATCGCTAAGCTACAACAGATGGCAGGCCCTGTAAATTTGAGGATTAGCTCTGACTTGTTGCTATATATATAAAATGTTCAGCTAAGATTAATGAAATGTCTCTATTTGAATGGAACCATGTGAAAATAGCACCATATGAACCGAATTAGTTGGATCAGCAGTCATTAATATACTAGACCAGGGCTTTTCAATCCAAGTTTTGCTCCAACCTTGATTCACCTGCCTGTAGCTTACTAGTAATCCAGAAGAGCTTAATTGGCTGGTTCAGGTGCATTTGATTAGGGTTGAAGCTGGTTGATTGGTGGTGGAGCTCCAGGACCAGGATTGAGAAGCCCTGTTATGGACTGTCCTATGCTCTTCTATAACTGTATGGGTTACATCAGGTGTGCCCAACCCTGCTCCTGGCGATCGACTGTCCTCTGCAAAGTTTAGCTCCAACTCTAATCAAACACACATGCCTTTAATTTAAGCAATCCTAAAACACATAATTAGTTGCTTTAGGTGTGTTAGATTAGAGCTGGAGCTAAACTTTGCAGGACAGTCGATCGCCAGGAGCAGGGTTGAGCACACCTGGGTTAAATGAACGAATGATCAGTGATAATCTGATAAGAAATCAATTTTCATAAATATGCCTTGATTTAACATGCTTGTACTAGAGAACAAGACAAATATGTGACCCTGGACCACAAATGTATGGATTTGTTAGGATAGGACTATATAGTAATCTATTAAACATTAAAGGCATGTCACAATATGAAAGAAGATCTGCATTACTTCCCTTGCATTGCAGCTTTAAATAAGAGTCGGCAAAGATGATATCTGTAAAAAAATTATATGTACACATTTCACAAATTAATAATCCATTGAAACCATATCACAGAAAACTAATTATAGTAAATTATAGTAAAAAACATTTTAGCCTTCCTTAGGATATTTAACACTAAATCTTTTGTCACCTGAACAATGTGCCATAATTATGTTAAATCGGACAGATCGACATAACATAATGCATCTTGAAAACAAAATGAAACCGATTTGAGCAGTCTATCCATCAGGTGTGTATATTTTAATGAGGTGCTGCAGTCCTGAAGGGTAGCCTGTGAGGGGACACCTGTGATTGGCTTTGACATACACATATATACACTTGTAACAAAACACGTATCCTGAAGTGGCCAGCGCTGTGTCATTGGTGCGCACCTTCCAGCAGAGCGGGCAGACTTTGATGTGTGTGTGTGACGTCTCCTGGCTGTGAAGGTGGAGAGGCGGCGGAGGGGTGGGGAGGGAGGTTAAGGATTTAACGGTGCTCTGGTTCTCGGATGAATACCACCACTCAAGGAATTGCAGGAAGAACACTCCAATCGAGAGGCCGGTTGACAGAGACACAGCCACACCACCAACCGCTGTAGACACCAAGCGCTGACATTTCTCTCTTAGGCTGAAAAGAGAGATATTTTGCTTTAGTTAAACCTCTTTATATTTTGGTAAATAATGTTGCATAGACTCAAAATGAACTCACCTTTGACTGGGGCTCAGTGCTGGGTCGGATGGCTTAAGATCCAGACTGCGTATGTCGTTAGCCGTGAGATACGAGAGTTTAACCCCTGCCAGCCACAGAAGCGGAGAATGCGTTTGTGTTTTGCCAAAAACATACAAAAGCTGCTGGCAAAAGACCCAGCCATCCCAAGCCATGCACACAAAGGGGTACGCAGCCAAAAAAGCCCTGTACAACTTCTGCAGGAAGGACTGAGGCAAGCGGATGGAGAAATCGTCCTCGTCCCTCTGTCGAGCCAGGATTTTTTCCAGTTTGGTGTGTAGGTAAGGAAGGATGGCCAGAAGGAACAAGGAGCGCCAGTGCTGTCTGCGCCGGAGTCCCAGATGAGCTGCACCTGCGCTGCCTTCTCCTACACGCTTCAGACCGTAAAAGTTCTCCGAAAAAGATGCGCTGGTGCGGGAAAGGAAATGATGCTGCAATAACACGTCTAGGATAGCGTAAATCTCATCAAGCCTCCTCCACAGAACTCCATAGCGAGCGGGGTTAGACGTAGCAAGGATCTGTGGACAGAGTTTACACATCAATGTTATTATTACATGACAGTAAATACTGTACAGTTTATTTTATTACTATATATACAACAACAGAAGTATGTTTGCAACAGTACACTGCGGGCTCATGAAAACTGATTTAGAGTATTATTTAAAAAATGAAAATTAAATTAGATTAAGATAAACCAAACAAATGCATAATATACAACAGTACAGGACTGTTGTATGTAGCTTAAATATTTTCCAAATCATGATTGAAAAATATAATACATTTTATACTAGCAACTCTATAGCTAGATGCCTTTTACATTTTGTCAAGTGGATCCATCACATGTGAAGCATCACATTTGACTTAGACTTTTTTTATTGTCATTGTGCAGTTTCCTGAACAACGAAATTAGTCGGCAAGGCCACAAAGGTGCAAGGAGGGGGGGGATCACATTCTATACACAGAGTTTTACACAAGGTATGAGGAAAAATTATAGGCACAGAATATAATTAACCCCCAAATTAATTTATAATTTGGGGGTCTTTGGAATCTAAAAGATCGAAAGCCCATGGATTATGCTCACGAATCTATGGAAATTTTGTGTTTTTAAATTCAATTTTGTGTATATAGCTTCAAGCAGTTCAATTCAGCATGGTTCGTTCTTCTCATTGGAGATGAATGGTGTTCATTGTGGGATACAGGCGTGTTCATGGATTGTATTCTGCTCATGGAAAATATAGGTGAAAGGTATTCAGTTTGCATGGACACCGTATAAATATACTTCTAGTATTGCATTTCGCACACAACTAAAGTTCTATCCTTTACAATCTTTTAGATCTGATATGTTAAAGCATAAGACAACGTTTGGAAGCATGACAACCATAAGATCAACATAACGTTAGTGTACAGTGGTGGCAAATGCAGTTGCGTGAGCAGCATACCTTCACAGCATGCAGTAATGCAGGTTTAACAGCACTCATCAAAGAGTCCTGAGCTAAAACCTCAAACACGGAGGGTCTGTCTTCAGCTGGAGCCGCTGTTGTTAAATGTGCTCCTCGCTCTGCCATTATAACACTGTGATTAATACGGATGTGACTGGACAGTTCAGACAACAAAGCGAGCGAAAATCATTAGTCCTATGAGTCTTTTAATTGTAATGTTTTCATCGTTTTATTAAGTTTATGTAATAAAATTACACTGCAAAAAAGCAATGCACGGTGCAACGGTCACAACCTGTGGCAGTACTTCTTTTTCCTGTTACAAGAGTCTCTCTCTGAAAGTTAACAGTGGATCGCAACCAACTTGTTCAGGTCCATACCGCCATCTACTGTACCGGGGTGTGATTTCATGTACTTCACTTTATTACTATGTATATAAATATACATATATATCCACACACTCGCTGCTCAACTAAAATAAAGGGAACACTAAAAATAACACATGCTAGATCTGAATGAATGAAATATTCTTATTTAATACTTTGTTCTTTACATAGTTGAATGTGCTGACAACAAAATCACATAAAAGTTATCAATGGAAATCAAATGTATTAACCCATGGAGGTCTGGATTTGGAATCAGAAGTGGAAAAACAGGCTGATCCAAATTTGATGTAATGTCCTTAAAACAAGTCAAAATGAGGCTCAGTAGTGTGTGTGGCCTCCATGGCCTGTATGACCTCCATACAACGCCTTGGCGGGCTCCTGATGAGGTGGTGGATGGTCTCCTGAGGGATCTCCTCCTAGACTTGGACTAAACCATACGCCAACTCCTGGACAGTCTGTGGTGCAACGTGGCGTTGGTGAAGCACATGGAGGGCTGTGCAGCTCTCTAAAGAAATGCCACCCCACACCATTACTGACCCACTGTCAAACCGGTCATGCTGGAGGAGGTTGCAGGCAGCAAAACGTTCCCCACAGCGTCTCCAGACTCTGTTACGTCTGTCACGTGCTTAGAGTGAACCTGCTTTCATCTGTGAACAGCACAGGGCACCAGTGGTGAATGTGGCAATCTTGGTGTTTTCTGGCAAATGCCAAACGTCCTGCACGTTGTTGGGCTGTAAGCACAACCCCCACCTGTGGACATCGGGCCCTCATACCACCCTCATGGAGTTTGTTTCTGAGCATTTGAGCAGACACATGCACATTTATGGCCTGCTGGAGGTCATTCTGCTGTGGTCTGACAGTGTTCCTCCTTGCACAAAGGTGGAGGTACTAGGTAGCGGTCCATCCTGGATGAGCTGCATTAGTCATCACACTTCTCTAATTCGCATTTTCCTTTTAAAAACAGATTTGATTTTTAACCAGTATGCCCAAATCTTAGTCTTGAAATAATCACTTCTTTTCTGCATTTCCCTTCAAAAGCTTTGATATTGATTTCTGAATGTTATAATATAGATGCTCTGTGTAATCTGTGTCCCACTTCTTCTTCCACGATTCTCTTACTTTTGATTTAAATAATGATTTGTCCTCCCCTTTACCAAATGGAGCTTTCATTATTACCTTGTCTTTTAATTTCAGTGCATTCTTTGCCGTCAGATCTGCTCTCTCGTTAACCTCCACTGAGCTGGGCAGTGCTTAATTTGTAAATTTAGAGGTCCCAGAACAAAACGGGGGTGACGGATCCAGAAAAGACTGAAAACTCAAACTTGTATTATTGAACTATTGTCTTAATTCTGCCACATTCATGTATTAATGTATCTTTGTCAATCTTTTTGCAACGTATTTATTTCATTTTGCTTTTGATTTGCTGTACAGGACGGAATCTCAATAGGAACCCCAAAGAGATTTGTGTTACTTGCTACATGAGCGTCCTTTAGATCTAGTATAGTTCACTTTCCTCAACCTTTCTAACTGCATCAGCATATGACACTTACTGTACCTCTCTAACTTGTCTTTGAATAGCGCATCCTCCAAAAGCAGCACTATGTTCTCCTCTGCAGCATCTAGTTTTTGCATCTTCATCCCATTTGCCCCACTTGATTATAGATCAAGTAACCTACTCTTATTCGCTTGGGCGTAACACTTTCAAATTGAAGGAGAACTGATCTATCCTTTCTCTGTTACTGGCGTTATGCTTGTGTCATCCTTTAAGGCAACAAAATACTGCCACTTTCTGTGCAGGGGTAGTCTATAAAATATTCTAATCTATTCCACTGTTAATTAACGGATTCTCAAAAAAAGAAAACTACTTTTCTCAGTAAAAATGAAAAGCAACAACATCAGATAATGCAGATTTACTGCTTTTTTTTTTTTTTTTTTTTTTAAAGATAAATGTTTAGTATCACCAATAAAGTTACTGTGAAATACTACATGCACAAGAAAATGTGTGTTGAGCTAGTATAGCTCACATATAGTATAGTATAATATATTTGAGAATATATGACTAAAGCTATAAATGATTGCTGATGGCTTCTTTTTGAAATTCATTTAATATATTTAGTTCCATGAACTATAAATAAATAAATAAAAAGCAGTACTAAAGTCCCCAGCACACTTACTGCTGTAAGTTATTAGATCTTCGTTCACTTCGATCACTACACATTGTGATGCTATACTTGTAATGTTTAGATGAGCACAGAAATATGTGCCGTATGTTAATCTCTCAAAAAACACATCAAAAATGACATCATGACAAAAGAGCAGTTAAACATTCGATTTTCGAAATTTGTGGATACTCCTTTATCTATTCAGCGTGAAGTATATCTGTGACTTCAGGCTCTTTAAACACAGAAGTAGGTGGGCATGTGCTGTATATTTTATTTTATCAAGTGTTTCTTGGTGCGAGTAGCAACAAAAAGGACAAACAGTTAGATAAAACGATTGTTTAATCAGCAAGTAATTGAAACAAATACAAAAATGTGAAAATCAGAGAAAAGATCTCTATCTTTAATGCTTTAAAACAAAAGAGAAGTGGTTACCACTTGCAAAACCACTTGAGAGTAGCTACAACTTGCATCATAGTACGGTAAATATATCACAATAGCTAGAGGTTCCTATGCAATGAAAAACGAGTTAAAATATAAATGTATATATATATATATATATATCAAAATCTGTCTAAAAGCAGTCTTTGCTTCAGGTTCCTACACATAAGAACACATTACATAAACAACTAGTTTAGTAAAGTAGAATAAATGAAATAAGAGTAATACACATGCATAATAAAATTATGTGAAGAAATGTCTTTTGGGAAGTCACAACTGAAACTGATGAATGAAGAAACTTTGTTCACTGCTAAAACAACATTGAAGGATATTGATCTTCATCCTCACACTCAATTTGGCCGGTTGGTGCAGATTTATGGAGAAGATAGCTTCTGGCAGTTTCATACGTCTGGGTTTTGACCGCACATAGAAGCTAATTCATTAAAACTCTTCTCACTTGGAGGGCATAGTTTCCTGCTTCTCTTTAGCATGGATTCTCTCATGCATTTTCAGTTTTTCAGACAAAGAGAATCCTTTGTCACAGTGGGAACACTGGTAACGCTTCTCCCCAGTGTGAGACTTCTGGTGCTGTTTCAGTTCAGTAGATGTAAAAAAGGACTTCCCACACTTAAAGCACATAAAAGACCTCACGGAGCCGTGTCTTCTCTGGTGCAGTCTGAAAACATTTAGCAGATTAAAACTCTTGTCACACAACAGACACGCGTAGTTTCTCATGTTGGCGTGAGCTTTCAGGTGGTTCTTCAGGGATTCTGCCACAATAAAACCTTTGCCGCACTGATCACAGTAAAAGGGTTTCTGTTTAGAATGGGTATGTAGATGTATTTTTAGTGTGAAACTATGTGCGAAACTCCGACCGCATTCATCACACCTGTGTGGCTTTTCTCCGGTGTGGATCTTCTTGTGCACCGTAAGATGTGATCTTTGTGTGAATTCCATCCCGCATTGGTCGCATGTGTGCGGCTTCTCTCCGGTGTGAATCTTCATGTGAAGATTCAGCCCATTTTTGATGGCAAAACTCTTTCCGCACTGATCACACGTGTACGGCTTCTCTCCGGTGTGGATGGCTGTGTGTGCCCTAAGGCCCGTTTTACTCGTAAAACCCATCCCGCACCGATCGCACGTGTGTGGCTTTTCTCCGGTGTGAACCAGCATGTGGCTCTTTAGGGATTGCTTCAGAGAGAAGCTCTTTTCGCAGTGATCACACGAGTACTCCTTCTCTCCGGTGTGGATAAGCATGTGTCTTTGAAGGTGTTCCTTTCGTGTGAAACCCTTCCCGCACTGATCGCATGCGTGTGGCCTGTATTCGGTGTGGGTTGTCATGTGTTTCCTAAGATGTATCGAGCACCTGAAACTCTCCTCACACAGACTGCACACGTGTGGCTTCTTTTCACTGTGGATTTTCATGTGCGATAACAGGCTTCTTTTGACGTCAAAACTCTTGCCACATTGACTGCATGCGAACGATGTCTCTCCGGTGTGGGTCGCCATGTGTCTCTGAACGCTGTCTTTTCGAGGGAAACTCTTCCCGCAGTGATCACACGAGTACGGCCTCTCTCCGGTGTGGATTTTCATGTGCTCCTGAAGGTGTGGTTTTTGTCTGAAACCCTTCCCGCACTGATCACACGTGTGCGGCTTCTCTCCGGTGTGGATTTTCATGTGCTCCTTACACTTGCTTTGGTGTGTGAAACTCTTGCCACATTGATCGCACGTGTACAGTTTGTCTTCTTCAACGCGGATCCTCATCTGCTGCCTGGTGGCTTTCTTGTGTTTCTGCTTCCCTCTAGTACGAATACTTTTGCGAAGAGAGCCGCTAACAGATTTTTTGGCTTCTTTTTTTCTTTTCTTGTTCACTTCCATCAGGTCTAAAATAAACATACAAATCAAGAGATACTAAATAAAATTGAGCACCACAGTTACTCAATGCACTTACAACACGAACATCTTATGTTATCATGCTCGATGTGGAATAACTGCACAGATATGTGCATTTTTATGAGGATAGTTTTTATAGTATTTGTATTTTGATGCTAAATGCTGAAACATTTCTACAGCAGATTTCTAAACGTCTCTAATTCCTTTTTACATAACTTTTAGCATAAGATTGAGGAAATGTTAAACTGGGTGATCTTTTGAAGGCCCTTATAACTTAGAAATATGGTAATATCTCCACAGTCTCTGTTTAATTACAGCTACAAAAAAGTCATCTTGATAATTTATTGTTTTAGCTTATTTTAAAACATTTTACATGAGGCCCCCTGGAAGTTTGGTGAGGGCCCCGAGACACCTGCTTGACATCAATAACACGAATTACACAGTGGCTCACTGCCAGGGACATTTGTTATAGATTTTAATGGAAGAGCGACTTCAGGATACTTCTAGCTTCCATTAGAAGCTCTTGTTATCATAAAAACAGCAACCTGAAAGTCATGCATTTACATTTCTCCAAACCATCCTAAAATATGTATCTTATTTAACAATGTAAATATGTTTTTGTTTTATTTTTATTATTGCTATTTTCCCATTCAGGACTTTTAGAATTTACAAATCACCAAATGAAGAATCAAGAACAGACACCAACCTCTTTGTTCTTCAGTCTCTTGCTGTTGTGTTCTGCAGAGATCACTCATGTTCTCACTGTTCTCTCCTTTTAAGTGTGAATTGTGATTGTTGGGTGCCAATTCTGCTTCAAACAAACAAACAAAAAGTTACATTTCCAACAACAAATAATAGCAGTGTGGTCTTGAGTTAGTTTAGTCAACTCAGAGTTTGACTTTGAAAGTTTATGCGAACAAACATGCGAACGGCGGATCCGGGACACCAAGCGTGCAATTCTGAATTACTTCATTTATGCTTTTGATAAATGGGAGCAAGGTTTTGTTAAGTCTTAAAATAAGGTATTGAACTGCTTGATTAATATTAAATTTATATACTGTGAATAATAAACTAATTGCCAGTAGGTGGTGGTAAATGTCTTAATGAAGCCATATTCAATATTAACTTCTTACTTACTGGACTGTTGTATACGCATAGTTTTCACACACTGTAACACACTTGTTTTGCACAAAATGCATTTTGAAATATTTTTACATTTGTGTTGGCCTATCTTTTGAAGGAAGACATTTGGAGCTGCATCTTTCCAAGTTTCAGACTTTATCCAAAAATTAAAGTTACACGCTTTGGGGGGTTTTCTTGCTAGGAAAAATCTTACATGCACCACATGTAAAGTCATTGTTTTTTTATTTTAAAATAAAAAGTTTTGTGGCAGTAGATGTAAACAACAACAACAAAAAAACTTTTTACGGCCTCAAAAACATTCTTTTTTCTGACTCCATCCATACATGTGTATGGCCAGCCGTTCAGACAGAAATAAGCATCCAAAACATTCTTTTGTCTCAATACTTTTACACATTCCTTTGATGGCCAGTCATACAGAGAAAAGAAGTGATTTAATAAAACTAATGCAATATTATTTCATTACAAATAAGATTATATATATGTATGTAGACATATATTTAAAACATTTGATAAAAATATTTGGTATTAGATATAACAAATTATAATATCTATTTCATATTTTTATGATTTAGTTCACTATTAGTTTACAGTATATGCATGAAGGAGCAAAATAAACCGGTAAAAGTTTACCCCCCACACAAAATATCAGGTCTTTAACTCTTATTTTTCTAGAAAGCTGCCAACCCAAGTTCTCGACAGAAAAAATGTTACTGTGAAATTTCCAAGTATTTAAATAGTATGACCCTCGATGTGTATCCAATTAATAAAACCAAGTGAACAAACTAGTAAAGTAAGAAATTTTATATATTATAATGTGACAATGCTATAGTGCAGTATGCCATACTTCTACGATCAAACATAAGATATAGTGTTGGCAGTGTTCAAAGGATAAAATGTAACAAAATTAAACAATCAACAGGTGAGGCTCTTTAAGCACATGTAGTCTACTCTAAGACAAATAGGATTTGATTTTGATATGATCTACTGCAGCATTGTGTCTAATGTGATCTTGTTAACTGATGTAGTACTCGCTGGGCTTGTATAAAGCCCACTAACATAAAAATGGTGCGTGATTGCAGCCGCATACCCTATCAAAGTCCTCTGTCTGCATCCGGTGTAACCTCCGTGTGCCTCCGGTCTGACGCGTTAGTCTCGTTCGTTGGTTCCGTGCTTCATTTTGTTTTTCCGGGTGCGCTCCATCTTCCAGCGCCGACCAAACGCAGAGGCAGCAACCGCATCTCCCATCTCGCCGGGAAGTGCTCCAGTAACCGAAGCTTTTCGTACATCGCATCGACTCTTCCATCCCTTGTGCGTATCTGTTTATTTGTTTTCTCGTCGCATTACAATTTAGATAGGACAGATGACTGTATTTCAGTCGATAAAGGTCCAGCTTCCAAGGTTTCCACTAGCCTAGCATAGCTGGATAATTTTTGGGTCACGCCCAATTAATAAACTTATCAGTCATTACATTTGTGAAGTGCAGCTGCAAATATTAAATTGACAAATGTTTTTAGTTTATGTAACCCGTTGTATTACCCGTTGTTGTGTGCTCACGTAGCAAACGGTCGACATAACTGTACCTGATGATTTCCTGTGTAAACGTCTTTCAAATTTGTATCTGTATTCTAATTCCATGAAAACTGCCAGCTGTCAATAAAGGATACGTTGAGATTATATTGTGGCTTTTATGCGTCCTTAAAATGTTGATATGTAAATGTGCTATTTCCTCCTCCTCAGATCTGAAAAGCTGTCAGAATGACTGACTCCAAGTATTTTACCACCAACAAAAAAGGCAAGTAAAGAGCTTGAATTTGTTCATTTAGGCTATGTTGTTTTCAATCTGGTATGTAATTTTTTGTTGTGAGTGTTATTATAGATTAGTGATATGTATTTGGGTTACACTGAAATCCTGAAAACATCTTCTAATTAATAACCCAGAAAAATAACAAATGAACTCAAAACGCAGCTTCATATAAAAAAAAATATTTGTTAAAATGCACTGCATTTTTTGCTGTAATAATTACATTGTATTCAGATCCAATTATATACATTAAAATGATGAAATAGAACAGCGACATTATCAACGAGATATTATCTCTATTCCAGAATTTGATAAGCCCTGTAAAATCTCAGTATTCCAGATTCCCCAACCATTCACACGGAAAGACTAAAATTTCACCAAAAAAGCCACTGACTTTGAGGCATCATCAGTTGTGTTCCTGCAGTAACCGCGGAACAGAATTATGAAATGGGAAAATATTACATTTGCATTTAAATACATTTAGCTCAAAATTTGAAAGACATGTGTCCCTTGTGTTAAATGTGGATGATGCCTCTGCAATTACAATCTCATTTCTGTAAGTGACCCAAGTAGAAGACACACACACACACACACACACACAGTTTATTAATCTTTTCTGCACTCAGACACACCATCACTCTATATTAGGCTAAGTGTTGCTTTTCCAGGTAATTTTAGGGGTATTTGGGGTAAATTTGGATCCAGAGTACTCTAGTGATTATTCCCGATTAATTTAAAAGGGAAAATGTTGCCATTTTAAGAGCTAAAAGGACAAAATAGAAATCACAGTTTATAGATGTAGTGCAGAACAATTGTGAATTTAATGCAACTCTTCTGCTCCACATAACTTGTCTTAGCATTAGCCTCAGAAAACATCAGATCCAATGAGCACTCATCAATTTACCCTCCGTTACAGGTGAAATCTTTGAGCTGAAGGCCGAGCTGAACAATGAGAAGAAGGAGAAGAGGAAAGAGGCAGTGAAGAAAGTTATTGCAGCCATGACAGTGGGCAAGGATGTCAGGTGCTTTGACTGACTCGTTTATCCCCATTACTGCATCAGATATGCACCGTTACCTCCCACATTTCCTAAAAGACCCTAATAGTTAAGCTGATACTTTTTTACCTGTTTCTTTAGTTCCTTGTTTCCAGATGTGGTGAACTGCATGCAGACTGATAACCTGGAGCTGAAGAAATTAGTTTACCTGTACCTTATGAACTATGCCAAGAGTCAACCTGACATGGCCATCATGGCCGTTAACAGCTTTGTCAAGGTGAGAATTGTTATTTGATCCCATTTGGACATTAGTACTTAGTGCTGTCTAACAAAAAAACAGCAATTAATCAAACCCATATATATATATTATATTTTGTATTTATGTACATGTTTGTATTTATATACATGATAAATATGCACAGTATGCACACACATATTATATAAACTAAATCGTTGATTAATTGTTTGACAGCAGTAAGTGTACTATGGTTTTGTAAAATTTCACCAGGAGGTCTGAAGTCCTTCTAACTTCCTTTTTTTTAGGACTGTGAGGATCCAAACCCTCTGATCCGAGCTCTGGCTGTGCGTACAATGGGCTGTATCCGTGTGGACAAGATCACTGAGTACTTGTGCGAGCCTCTGCGAAAGTGTCTGAAGGATGAAGACCCCTATGTGAGGAAGACCGCTGCAGTGTGCGTGGCCAAACTGCATGACATCAACGCCCAGATGGTGGAGGACCAGGGCTTCCTGGATTCTCTCAGGGACCTGATTGCTGATTCCAACCCCATGGTTAGATGTTTTTGATCTAACTGTGCTAAACGCATATGTCCTCATTCACAATTATTTACTGATGTCTGATTTTCACACAGGTTGTGGCCAATGCAGTCGCTGCCCTTTCTGAGATCAGCGAATCTCACCCCAACAGCAACCTTCTGGACCTGAATCCTCAGAACATCAATAAGCTTCTGACGGCCCTCAACGAGTGCACTGAGTGGGGCCAGATCTTCATCCTGGACTGTCTCTCCAACTACAACCCCAAAGACGAGCGTGAGGCCCAGAGGTCAGGGGATATTAATCCTCATAATAACTGTATGGAGATTACGAATAGAAAAGGATTTTATTTTTATATACATGTTTTATGTCTAATGTGTATCAGTTAGATTTAAATTTCTCCACATGTTTTGTACATTTTAGGCTATTTTATTTCTATAGCACGTTTTTCATACCTAATTAAATTTTAAAGTCAGAGAAAAAAAGTGTATCTATATGCGATTTCTGACAAAAAATGCAATTAAAAAAAGATTTGCTTGTTTGTAGAGCTTCACAATTTGGCCAAAACTATCGTTATAGCTAACCAGTATGACTAAAATAATGATGATGATTATTGTTATTATTTCTGTTTATTATTATTATTTATTGTTGTTATTGCACAAAATATAAAACTTACTAAATAAAAACAAACGTATAAATGTTTATAAACGACTGAAATTTCATTAAATAAATGTGAAAATGTAACATAAAATAATGATAAATATTAATGTTATTATAATGAGCAGTCGTGTAGTTTACAGGTTTTCTTTCTGTCCTGTTACTATTCATTTTCATGTCAAGAAGAACCCTGAAGTGGATTACACTTCGGTAAAAAACCTGTGTTGTCTGCTGGGACAGGTTAAGCTTGGATTTAAAGTGCCCCAATTATGCCATTTTAATGGTGGCTAATATTGTTTTATGAGTCTCTTAAAACAGGTTTATATGTATCCAAGGTCAAAAAACCCTTTAGTTTACTCCAAAAATAATTTCAATTTTACCCCATTTCTAAATGATTCGTAAACGACTCGTGTGAAGCAGTTCGAAGACTCAGTTTCTCTAAACCCCTCC
>JAUCMU010000097.1:19249741-19265780 GCA_032275025.1 Enteromius treurensis | reverse complement strand
GTTGGGGGAACGGTGCCTTGCTCAAGGGTCTCACCTCAGTCGTGGTATCGAGGGTGGAGAGAGCGCTGGTTATTCACAAACCCCACCTACAATCCCTGCCGGACCTGGGCCTCGAACCTGCGACCTTTGGGTTACAAGCACAACTCCCTATCCATTAGGCCACGACTGCCCCTCGGGTCCCTGCGAGCCCTCGGGTCCCTGAGGAACCCGGGTATATAGTATATTAACTAAGAACTAGCAGTAGTATTTTTTGTTTTTGTTTCTTTAACAAAGATTAATAATTGATAATTGCTAGTATTATTAAATATTGAATTTACCTAAGAATAATGAACATTTAGAATAATTTTTTATTGGCAGTTTATCTTAGCTAACGAATGAAATAATGTTAATTAACAGAGCCTAAATGCAGCCTAAAGTGTGACCCAACAATAAAGTCAAAACAAAAGATTTTCAAACAAAATCTTGGGCATGTAGTAGTCCAGATTTACATTAAAAAAATTATTAATAAAGAAATGTATAATAATAATATTAATAATTGAAAATAAAAAAGCTTATGAAGTCTGAATGATTTAAACGTATTTGCAACTAAATTTCAATACCATGATAATACTGTATGCTGTGATAAAACCATATCAGTGAAAATTGCCATTAAGAACTATTGCTCATAATTAATTGTTAATGCATAAACTAAGGCTAACTAATGAGATTATCTTGTAATTGTTATTTGTCTTTATAATTCTTTTGCACTTTAACCTGTATGATTTTTTTTCCTTTATACATTTTTGTGTATTACTTTATTGTAGGTAAATATTCAGTTCTTTTTGTTATAAATAAAAAAGTTATTAAATTTTTAGTTAACCTTTAGTGAAACGTATAGTTTTATTATAACACTTGTTTTCAATAATAAATTGCAATACCGTGGTAAGACCTTTACCAATTAATCACAACATGAAATTTTGATTCTGTCATGTACCTAGTTAGCATTTAATTTAGTAGATAATCATACCATTTTTTACAGTGTGTGTGTGTCACGTGATTATCATGGTCTGAAGTAAACAAGTTTACGAAAACATAGTTTCTTTAGTTTCATTAGTAGGCCGGGGCAGTCAGCTAATCCAAGCCTTTTAAAAGTTTCAAATAATAGTAATTGATTTTCACTGTCATTTATGTCAATACAGAGAGAACAGAGTCTCAGAGATCCACAAAGTCCTAAATTACCTGTGATGCTAAGAAATAATGTTGCCAGGATATTGACTGCAATCCTCTGGGATTTAGATTGCATTAACTGGAAAACAAATCAACAGTTTCTATCGAATGAAAAATTATATGTTCAAATGAATGTTACACAGCACTGCAAATTAATTGATTAACAAATGGGCTGTTATTTGATTTTGGCTTTTTGTATGATTATGGAAGACCTAAAATGCAAAATATACCAAATTCTTTTTCAGAATCATTTATTTCTCCTGGTTATGTTGCTCCTAAAAGAAACATGGTGCCTTTTTCTTTTCAGTGACAGTCTCTCATTGAGTTTAGCAAGAAACACTTGCTTAAGTCCATCAAGCTCTAAGCTGACCCCCCCCCCAAGCTTATAACTGTGTGAGAGACCGAGGTATCCATTCCCTGTTCCTTCTCTTGAGGAGGTCATTCCTGATTTCTACAGAAAACTACTTAAAGTAATGTTGATTTCCATAGGTTTTGGCTGAACTGAAAGAATATGCCACTGAAGTGGATGTAGACTTTGTTCGGAAAGCTGTTCGAGCCATTGGCCGTTGTGCTATCAAAGTGGAGGTATGTCTTATTCTTCAGCCCTTTATAGGCTTTTTGTATGTCACCTCATTCCATAGAGAAATGTTTGAAAATATCTTCTCTTCTATAAGCCACCTCACAGCTTTTTTTCACTGTGCATCATGGTTGAAGTGCTGTAGGGCTGTGATGAGTTTGGTTATTGTAATGTGTAGCTGTGACTGAGTTTTCTTTTTCTATGTGTGTGTGCAGCAATCTGCTGAGCGCTGTGTTAGCACTCTGCTGGACCTCATCCAGACTAAGGTCAATTATGTTGTGCAAGAGGCCATTGTGGTCATCAGGGACATCTTCCGCAAATACCCCAACAAGTCAGTCCTTCTCTCATCCCAACTAATTTAATTTATACTTTTTAGTACTCTTCCACCACTTTAAATTTAGTTTTGTTACTATGTTTTACACAGTGTGTTCTGAGATTGGGTGTTTTATAAAGTATACATGTAAAGTGCTGATTACAATTAGATTAAAATGAGGTCATTCAGAATTATTAAGCAAACTAGCATTCTGCAT
Source organism: Enteromius treurensis (assembly GCA_032275025.1). Taxonomy (NCBI): domain Eukaryota; kingdom Metazoa; phylum Chordata; class Actinopteri; order Cypriniformes; family Cyprinidae; genus Enteromius; species Enteromius treurensis. The sequence continues at coordinate 19,263,467 of JAUCMU010000097.1, read as the reverse complement.
GTGAGGAGTTCACCTGTGATCTTTAAATGCGCTGTATGCAATTCGCTATGTTCTGTAATTTAAGTATATATTATGTTTTATCTGAAAAGAACACATACAATTAATAGGCAGCTGAAACACTTCTCTGATGTCTGCGCAGGTATGAGAGCATAATTGCCACTCTGTGTGAAAACCTGGACTCTTTGGATGAGCCAGATGCTCGAGCCGCCATGATTTGGATTGTGGGAGAATATGCAGAGCGTATCGACAATGCTGATGAGCTCCTGGAGAGCTTCCTTGAGGGCTTCCATGATGAGAGCACTCAGGTTTGTTTTCTATTTTGTTGTTGTTTTTTGTCAGTTGTTATGGTGTTTTGTATTCAGTACATGGTTTAAGAGCAGGAATCTGATTCTGCTGCGTTGTTGCTTTCAGGTCCAGCTGACTCTGCTAACAGCCATAGTGAAGCTGTTCCTGAAGAAGCCCTCAGAAACTCAGGAGCTAGTTCAGCAAGTGCTCAGTCTGGCCACTCAGGTGAGATGGAGATATGCTTGGAAATAAACCGTAGTGTCACACGATGATATATACTTGATATTAGCAGCTAAAAATGGCCCAAATTCATTTGCTTGGTTTTCAGTGACCCCGTGTTTTGAAAATATTTGTAATGAAAGTCAATTGCATACTTATGTTCAGTGTATATCAATATCAAGTATTGTTGTCCATCAGCATCAGTTCACATCCACACCATCTCACATTCACTATCAGATGATGAATAATTATGACATTTCAAAAGGAGCTCAGCGTCTGGCTTTCAGTGTCACGCAATTGTTTTTTACTTCATCTCTTCAGGACTCTGATAACCCTGACCTGCGTGATCGTGGTTACATCTACTGGCGTCTGCTGTCCACCGACCCCGTGACCGCTAAAGAGGTTGTGCTGTCTGAGAAGCCTTTGATTTCAGAGGAAACAGACCTGATTGAGCCCACCCTTTTGGACGAGCTCATCTGCCACATCGGCTCCCTGGCCTCCGTCTATCACAAACCCCCCAATGCCTTTGTGGAAGGAAGCCACGGCATTCACCGCAAACATCTGCCCATCCAGCATGGCAGGTACTAAAACGCCTAAACCTCTTGAAATGTTCATTGATGGCTCTTTGTGAGTTTGAACTTTATAAAATGGTTTAAGAATTCTTCACCACAAAGAACTCAAAATCACAAAGTCATGGTAAATGTCTGGCATCCCTGTTATTTGTGTTATTACTGTGTGTTTTCGAAAAAAGAATGCCTGAATCAGTCTCAGTCCAGTAATACAATAGGGGACTCATTGAAAGTAGTGCCACACTGAACCAACTTTGTCCTCTCTCTTCTAGAGCAATGAAGCATCCTTTGTTTACTTTGTGTTACCCATCTCACTGTGTATCATCATTCTTTTATAGTATCGACACTGGGGAGAGTCCGGTCAGTGCCGGCCCGGCTGCTTCTATCGATCAACCCCAAGTCATTCCATCTCAGGGTGACCTTCTGGGAGACCTGCTTAATCTGGACCTCGGTCCCCCTGTCAACGTGCCCCAGGGGTCTTCCATGCAGATAGGCGCCGTGGATCTCCTCGGAGGTGGTCTTGACAGTTTGGTGCGTGTTCTTCTCTTATAATTTTACATTCTTGTGTAATGTCCAACAACCCTTATTTTAACTAATTACAATGATAACCATAGTTTCCACTAGAGTTAGACCTTAGTTATTGTTATTATAGTATTCAAAAATCAGTTTATTATTCAGTATTTTTGTTTTGTTTTCCTGTACAAATAAATAAACAGGTTTCAAAACAATGTTTATCAAACAACATTTTAGTACAAAAGCCTCTTTTCCAACGAGCAATGAGGTTCAGTACAGTATGCAATTGTTTCTGTTTCCATTGACACGTTTTGAATGGTAACAAAATAGCAAACAATACCATAACACTTTTTTGGGATTATAGCTAGTTAGTACCTAACCTAGTAGTCCAGTACCTAAAAGCTGGAACTAGACTCACTGCAAATCGTTGATTGGTTGACTTGCACTACTACAAGGAGTATGACAACACAAGGGGAATGAAACATCTCCTTCACTTGTTCCATCATGCTGCTCATGCGGGCGGGACTTGTTTTTCTTTCTGGACTCGTGCAAACACGAGAAAGCATAACACTATATTTTTATCATTTTCTATTTTTACATACATATTTACAGTCAATGTTCCACTTTCTGCTTTGCGTGAGAATGATGTCGATTGCTACTTTCCGGCATACACCTTGCCTATCGAGTTGGGATACTGTTGGCGGTGGAAGACTTAAGGCTTAAGACTTTCTTACTTATCTCAATGGCGTTTTTTTTTTTCAAGTTTATATTTCATGTCTAAATTTATGTAATTTATTTTGGTAGAAACCAGGCATGCTGAATTGTGAATATGAAGGGAGTGCAATTTTTTTCCTACAAAACAGTGGAAATGGGGGTTCTTTTTGGAATTTTAATGTTTTTTTCTTTAATAATTACATATTTAATTATATGGTCTAACAAGTGAGCTGAAAGTTGAATGTCTTTAGGTATGACCAAACTTACAGAAAAAACGTATGAACTTCACGTGTTAAAATCACATGGTAAAACCACATGAGAAGTCTCATATGAATATGAAATACGAACAAGACATGTGGTTTTGGAACGTTTTTATGGTACAACTGTATGAAACCTATGGGATCACATGAAATATGTGACCACATGTGTTTTTTCTGTTAGGGCATGCAGCTGTTGCTCTTTTTAGAGTGACCAGGGTTTTCACTAGTTTCTCTGAAGCTCATGTTCAGCCTGGATAGCATGTTCAATGGTGCAGATGTGGTTTGAAGGTTTTAGGGCACTGCACTCAGAGTAAGATGATTGCAGCAGTATATTTCACATTTGAGCGATCACCACACTCGTTACCATGGTCACCACGTCTCACAAGCTTCTGCCTGATGACGGTGAACAGCAAAGTAAAGGAAGCAGCAGCGAGGTCAGCATTTCTTTACTGGAATGGGAATGTGATTGCGTAAGCGCTCTGACTTCCAATCACACACTCATCATTTATTGACACAGTGCTGAATGCAGCTCAGTACCGCAGACCTAAACTTGAATAATAATGGAGCAAACTAAAGGATGAGCACACTTTTAAAATATCATGCTGCTGAATTATAAATTGCGGCCCCTTTTAGTATTATTTTGACTGTTGATCATGGTGTAGCTGCAGGACTGGCATGTGTTGAAGTGGAGAGGCTGTTGTATGTGAAGTGTTCTTACTCCAAGTATTATATCATACCAGCTATGCCCTCCTAAACTCACTGCATCCACACTACCAGAACCCCAGGGCTGAAAGTTTTGCCGCTTTAAACGCAGTCATCAACCCACATAAAACCTTCCACTCAACACACACATACACAGCTCCTGAGGAAAGTAACGAGAACATTTAAATTTTTGGTCAGGATCTGTGCAAATCAAGCTCTGTAAAAGGACATATTACACACTGAGAAATCAAAATATTCACCAAATCATCTGTATGTTTGTAGTTTAATATATACATTTATTGTGATATTAAAAATAACCCCTAGTTTTAAGATGCCATAGTTACATGTACTTTTAATAGTACATTATATTTAATTGCAAGTAACTAAACCTAAATTTAGCAGTCTTCATCAGACTTTGAATTAAGAGCTTTTAAAATAGAACCTATTACCTTTTTTCAACAGAATACCTTCTTTTTTGCTCCACTAAAGAAAATTGTATTGTCTGGAATGACATGAGGGTGAATAAATGCTGACAGAATTGTTTGGGTGATCTGTCCCTTTAATGAATATTATTAGAAATATTGTGTGTATATGCCAGAATCTTCACATCCAGAAACAATTTGTTCATTTAATTTTTTTTTCTCCTGGAGCTACAAAAGGCCTATTTCTTCCTCCTTGTGTATAAGTGGATTTGTCAAGCAGGCATCTTGCAGGCAATTCCAGCATGGCGCATGTGAAACAATTATATCTGGGCAGCGCAGGTGCTGCTCCTCAGTGCAATCTTCTACAAATTGGAAGTTACCGTGTCAGCGCTTTGCACTGGTGTCCTATATAAACCAGGATAGAGAGACATGCCACTTGCTGTGTGAAGATGCTGTTCTAGCTCAAGCTGTGCTGAACCGGGTGTAAGGAAAGGTTTTGTGATCCTGTCTTTAGACTAGTGATATAATCAAGATTGAGTTTCCCTGCTCAGTGATACTTCTGATGAACAACTACTCTGCCAAAGGACAACACACAGGTTGTGAGACTTGAGATGTGCTACAGCCACTAACATTGTACACGTCACTTTTGAAACTTTTAAATAGTTGTGTTTTGTGTATTTATTTATTTAACTGTTTAGCAGTTGTGCTTTAATTGGTGTGCTTTGTTTTAGCTGTTTGACACATTGCCCTGTACTGTAGATCTGTAGTATGCAGGAGAGTGTCCTTAAATTCATCCCCATAAAGCATTGCCAGTACAGCCATTCAGACAATGTCCTTGGCCTTCATATTTAGTTTGAGTTTATTGCTACAGTTTGAAGTTAGTGTTGATAAAAGTGATCAAATATGGGTAAAATTTATTTTTTTGTTACAGAAATGTTAGATGAGCCTAAGACTTTTTTTGACTTTTTGTTCCAGCTCTAGCTCAGGCAACCCATGACATGAAAAAAAGAAGAAAGATTTGCACAAGCCTAAGTGTGACCCTTTTGTACTATTTGCATGTTTTTGTTTGAACACACTGACACAGTTTAGGTGTCGATGAACATGCAAGATGATGAAATTGATGCAAAACTATTTAATCCAAACAAATAATGGGTCAATTTACATAAACCATGGTTTGTGACACACATGAACATTGATATATCCTGCCAAAAATAAACTGTAATGACAGGAACTTAGGTACACAGATCAAAAGAGGATAATTAAGTTGACATATCTGAACTAAATTAACTCAAATCAATAAACCCCAACAACTGCCTAGGTAGAGTGAAAACAGAGTGAAATGAAAACAAAGTTTAAACAGAGACATGGTGTGAAAAAAAATTATTGTTTATCAAAAATGTAAATAAGTCTGCCACTGATTACTAATGCTGAATTTAATGACATTTTGACCCAAGTGAAATCTCTAAATAGACATTGATCCAGCAAGAATCTAAGACTCAAAATGGACTTAAGTATACAAGATTTAGAGAGGATTGTCAAACAAATTGGCTCCACCCAGCTTTGTTATTCAGTACAATGAATATGTTTCTGCTGACTAAATGAGTCATTCCAATAAAATACCAATTTGTTCGTCATCCTTATCAAGGAGACAGTGTTCAGAGCCGAGGAATGTTAAATACTGAACAGTCTGCAGAGCCTTCTGTCTGCTCAAGGTTGTGAGTGTTTGAACACTGCGGACTCAGCACCTGAAGGGATGCATTTTTAAACTCATGGTCTCAACGGCCTTTTTAGCACATATCAGATTCACATTGAAAATCGTGCAGTCTGAACTCAGCATTAGAGACTTGCTAAATGGAAAAGTAATCGCGTCACAGATCTTTTCATACTGCATGACTATCTGGGGTATCATTCAGTCGCTGCTGTGTTCACACTGCATGACTTTACAACAGGAAGAATTGCAGACAACTTTGTCTCACTGCAAAACCCACGCGAGAAATGACATGGAAACAACGCGAGGTCACGTGTGCAAGACCGGAGTTCTCACGTGAGACTGGGATTATTATTAAAAATAATAGCAAGCAAAAGAAGTTTGCCATACAAACTGCATGTGCGCTCATTTGTAAACGAAAACAAGATTATAAAGAAGGATATTTAACATCTATACCTTCGTAACTCCTCCCCCAACATCCCGCTGCCCTGGATGTTGCACCCTCATTGGCTGTAGGTAATCGCCGATGTTATTCAGTCAGAACACATTTCACACGGCATGGTTTAGAAACACCGACAGGTCCAGATATTTAGCATGCCAAATATTTCACGGGTGTCGGCGACACGTCCGCGATTCTCTTAGATCACGTCTTTGATAATTCACACTGTGTGACTGTCACTCGCGTGAACGAGCAACGATTTGTCCATGAATTCTCAAAACCTGACGGCGAGTCAAAATCAGGGCTAAATTCATCCAGTCTGAACTCGGCATAACTTTATAGCATCTGCATAGTAGAAAGTAATTCGATTTTTCCCCTTTACGAACAACCATCATTATGTGTAATTCTCAATAAACATCATGTAATGAGAGAACAGTGTGAGTGGGAAGACACAATGATCTGGTGTAATACCAAAAACTGTAAGAAGAAAATTGCATTTTTTAAATGATGTAAAAATATGAAAATGATTAAAAGTGCTTTTTTTTGTTTAAGTAGTAATGTAACTTTACAGCAATGATCACTTTTATCATTTACCATTCCATTTTATTCACTTGATCAACATCTACATGGGTGCAATCACAACCAAAACTTTTTTTGCATTGAGACTTTTTGTTCCACTGTAAATTGCAGTCTGGAGGGACTGTTTTAATGATCTAAGCATATGGTCTAAAGCGCAGGTGCGTTTAGGGTGTTTCCAAATGTCCTTATACTTATAATTTGTTTCTGGGCATAAACTGCAATACACTTATCAGAGTATCATGTCCCAATCCCTTTTAAAGCGAGTTGCAATCATACCATCACAGATTTGCTATTTAAACCACAACATTGCGTGTTCAGCACACAGACTGAACACCTCTCCAGACGGCAAACAGATCTGCCCATGCGCAAGCAAATAGCTAGGCTAATTCGGATACACACAATGACTATCAATTATGACATTCTATGTAGTGTGTTGTGTACCCCCAAAAAATATATTGCGCCTTGCGTTGCATAGCTCCAAGTGTATGATAGGGCCCTTGGTCTTATGCAAACATGCAGGACTCTATGCTAAGAATCTTTTCCAGTTACAAGTGTTAGCAGAAAATAAAGGCACAAATTAAATAAACAGTGCTTTTCAGGTTTTTCGAGTTTGGTTTCAAAGAAAAAGTTAAGAAAAAACCATATACAAAACTTTAATCAAGTAATCAAATCTAAAATAGTCTCCATAGTATTCACAGTATAAATTAAAGGGGTCATATTATGGTTCTAAAAAGAATATTAGCTTGCGTATTTGGTGTAAATCTATAATTCTACCTCCTTTTTTGTAAACATTTGAGACGTGTTATGAAAACATGCCCTTACTTTGTGATGTACTGTAGCTAATCGTTTTAGGGGGGTGTGTACAAGTGATAACTTTACAGATCTTCTTTATGCACCAAGAGCTTGTGACGCTCTAAAGAGAAAGGAAAATTTGAAATTGCTTCATATAACCCATTTAAATATAGATTAATCCTTTAAGTTACAAAAGTTATTTAGTCAAGTACAATAAGAGATTTTTTTGACAGCATTACAGTTTATTAAGCTATTAGTTTGCATTTATTTTACAAGGAATCCATGGATCTAATAAACTGTTAAAAACATTTTCTTTCACAACAATTCACGTTAAGATCTAATAGTCTGTTTACTGTGTTTAATGTAATTTTGTGTGTACTCGTTTATTGAAGCAGAAAAAAGCAGCAGAAGACAACTCAATTCAGTATTTATGTGCTGAAATACAGTTGCCTGTAGAGAGAGGAAAAATGATTTGTGTTGCTTCATCCCTCAGATGCAATACTAGAGCTTCTGAGCTATCGACTCTTTTATGTCACCTGATTTCACTTGATCGAAATACAGCATTGTTAGCCGAAACTACAGTTGCATCTGAACAAAAACATGCTGTGACGCAAGAAACATAAACAGCAGATAGGGCAACCGCTATCCTAGTTGAAATGCTAACATCCATCTTTCCTCACATATTTTATGCAACATGCAATCAATACACCCCTTCTCAGGACCTTTTATTCAACAAATGTTTGAATGTATGCGGTCAGATCTCACAGAAAACTGAATATATATCTATGTTTGTGTAACAGCAGAGCGATTGAATTCTGCGAGGAGAAGAGAGCTCATACTGCAGCCCAATCGATGCCACTGAACTTTCAAAGAGAGTGACTCACTGATCCTCCAGTAGCTCTGATAGAAAGCAAAGACATGCAAGATATATATTTATACACAGAGTATGGAAAGTATTCAGACCCCCTTAAATTTTTTACTCTTTGTTATATTGCAGCCATATGCTAAAATCAGACCAGAGAATCTTATTTCTCACCATCTTGGAGTCCTTCAGGGGTTTTCAGCAAACTCCATGCAGGCTTTCATGTGTCTTGCACTGAGGAGAGCCTTCCGTCGGTCCACACTGCCATAAAGTCCCGACTGGTGGAGGGCTGCAGTGATGGTTGACTTTCTACAACTTTCTCCCGTCTCCCGACTGCAAGTCTGGAGCTCAGCCATCGTGATCTTTGGGTTCTTCTTTACCTCTCTCACCAAGGCTCTTCTCCCCCGATAGCTCAGTTTGGCCGGACGGCCAGCTGTAGGAAGGGTTCTGGTTATCCCAAACATCTTCCATTTAAGGATTATGGAGGCCACTGTGCTCTTAGGAAACTTAATTGCAGCAGAAATTTTTTTGTAACCATGACCAGATCTGTGCCTCACCACAATTCTGTCTCGGAGCTCTTGAGGCAGTTCCTTCAACCACATGATTCTCATTTGCTCTGACATACATTGTGAGCTGTAAGGTTTTATGGTACATTCAAACCAGACGCAAATGAAGTGTTAAGCGTGAGTGATTTACATGTTAAATTCAATGCAAAGACGCGATTAGACATCCTGCGGTGCGATTCACACAAATTAAGCGGCATGAATGACATTTGACGCGTGTAACGCATGATCCACGCAAATCGCTGAGTTCACTACATAGAGGTGTGCCTGATTCACTTACAAAAGCACTGTCCACATTACTTTTGGTACAAGCTCTGTGGACCGCTGCAGTGGTACACCAATCATATAGGACTGCTCCATCTGACCAATCACAGTGAGGGCTCATGGGAAGGAGGGGTTTAGACAAACTGAGTCTTCGAACTGCTTCACTCAAGTCGTTTAGGAATCATTTAAAAATGGGGTAAAATTAAATCTATTTTTGAAGAAACTAAAGTGTTTTTTGACCTTGCTTACATGTAAACCTGTTTTAAGAGACTCATAAAACAATATTAGCCACCTTTAATATGGCATAATAGGGGCACTTTTTTAAATAGTTTATATATAGACTATACTGTAATTAAAATCTAAACAAAAATTGATTCAAAATATTACTAAAAACTAAAATAGATTATAAATTATGCTAAAATAATTGCTTCAAACACACAATATAACAATAAAATTATATATTTTAAAATGTATATTTATAAATATTAAAATAATAACATTATTACATTTTTAAAGGGTTTGCTCACCCAAAAATGTTGAGGGTGAGTAATTAATGACAAAACATTCATGTCGTTCCAAACCAATAAGACCTATGCTCATCTTCAAAACAAATTAAGATATTTTTGATGATATCAGAGAGCTATCTGACCCACCATAGACAGCAATACAACTGAAATAATTCCAGGTCCAGAAACATAGAAGAAACACAGGTAAAAAAAATCCATGTGACATCAGTTGTTCTCAATTTTACGATGCTACGAGAATACGTTTTGCACAAAAAATAAAACAAAAAACTCTTCTTCCGTGACTTACGTCTACCGCCATGCTCAACGCACCTACTGTATACGCAAGCTTTAGCGTATTTGATGTAATCAGCCTTGTTTACATCAAGGTGAAAGCATGCACATGTGTGTAATCTGTGGATGTTTGCACCAAGAAGAAAGCATACGCTAACGTTCATTTGTGTTCCGAAGGTGAACGAGGTCTATCCCTTTAACTTTGAAAAGCACAAAATATATTTGTTCTTCATAATAGCTTTTGTTAACAATAACCTTTTCCTGAACTCCTTGAGTGTTGATCTGTGGGATCTACTGTGATGTAGCTCTGTGTCCTCCTACTCTATAAGACTGACGTACCACACAAACAAGACCTCTGAAGCGTCTCTCTCAATGATGGATGAGCCTGGGAGACCTCAGGGTAAGGACTTAGACATAACAGCAGGGCAAAATCCTGACATCCGCACACAGCCTGTCTGTGGAACTGACAGTGAGGGGAGCTAAGGGAAGTGTTGAACCATGGATACTTGTCTCCGATCAGAATAGGGAATGGAAGGTGTGCACTGACAGGCCAGTGCCTCTGAATAGTCACCTCAAATCTGGATGGGACGGACTCCTGCAGAGTTTTTGAGATGCTGGGATTATTTTCTACCGAGGGGACTAATGACACATAATGAGGCTATGTTCTGTTCGGTTTGCTGCTGATGGTATCACGACAAACTTCTCAATTTAAGTTCTAATTTCACCATCTCTTACAAAGCAATTGATATTTCCACTGAATGCCAATCAAATAAAAACACTGGCAACACAATAAGGTGTAGTTTGTTAAAATTAGTTAATGTATTAACTAACATGAACAATGACCAATACATTCATTACAGTATTTAATCATCTGTGTTAACGTTCATAAAAATACAATCATACATTTTTTGTTCATGTTAGCTCACAGTGCATTAAAGTTAACAAACATAACTTGTGATTTTAATAATACATTAGCTAAAAATTTGCATTAACTAAGATTACTAAATGCTGTACAAGTATTGTTCATTCTTAGATCATATTAACTAATGTTGTCAACTAATTTTAACTAATGAACCTTATTGTAAAGTGTTACCCAAACATTCAATTCGTTGTAAATAATAGGGTTAGAAAATGAAAAATGGATTCTATTTATAGTTCTTCTTCAATAAATAAATAAAACTTGATGTCATCATGATGTTTGATTTGTCTATCAGCTCTTCAACATCTGTAACACACTGCCAGTATGGCTCATGGAATATGATACTACAATATTCTGACAGTTTCATAAAAGACCACAACAGCAAATGAAACGATGTGACTGAATGAGAATTATTTGCAAGTAATAGACAACCCCAGTATCTTTCATAAAGAATGCTTTGTCCCTGCTAGTTGAATGCAACAACAAACATACAGTCACCAGTGTCGTTGCTAACTCACTCTTAAGAGCCAGATTTTAATGATTTGCTCAAAATGACCCACTCACCACTGAATTAATATCTGACTCACTCACTGAACCACAAGCCATTATTTTTTGTTCATGTCCAACCCAAAATAAATCATGAACTGTGACATATGTTGCTTTTAAGTATCAGACTTTAACTAGATACTCAAATAATACACATTCGAAATGGGACATTTTTAATATACAATATTTTTGTTCATTAAAACAATTATATTAGATCCATCGTATCTGACCATTACCACTTTGTCTGTGTATGTGAAGGCGCATCTAATCATCCAGCAGTCAAACATGGAGTGCCTCAAGGATATATATTAGGCCGCCTGCTGTTTTCCTTTAACATGCTGTCCCTTAGAAAAATTATTAGAAAACATTGGATTAAATTAGTGTGCTAAATATATAAAAGACTGAATGACCAGAAATGTTCTTCTTCTAAGTTCTGATAAAACAGACACATTATACATTAGAAGTCGACCGATGTATCGGTTTTGTAGATTAATCGGCACCGATAGCTGATTCCCGGAACTATCGTTATCAGGAAAAGCCTTTGCTGATAGTTTTTCTGAATTGCAACCGCTGCTTGAGTGGCTGTGGTTCAAGATCTGTCTTAAGAGTAGTATTCTTTTCTTGTATATTGAATGTTTTACCATCATTTGCTTAAGATTACAGTAGGATTAGATTGTGACGATCTAAACGGCCTATTATGAATGTGAGGATAAGTATTAATTCTTTGCAGTGATGAATCTGCTTCCTGTATGACAGTGCCAAGCATAGTGCCAATAAAGTAAATCAGTCCAAGCCTGTTATTTACAGTCTGTAAAGGCCTGAGGTCAGTCAGCTGATGGTGAGGTAGAGAGAAAGCGAATGAGAAGTATCAACACTCACATGCTGCTGGCTGTGCAGCCCATTATTGTGGTGGCACTGTGAAAAGGTCACGCTGATCGTCCGGATCCCCCTTCTCGTTCCTGCACAATCTCTTGCTCTCTATCAATTTCTCGTTTTGTGGCTCATTTGCATGCCAAAGGATACAAAAACCCTTCCTTTCCAGGCGATCGTTATGAGACCCCTAATCACAGGCTTGCAGATGCTCCACTCACTTAATACGTCTCCATATCGACCTGGAGGAAAGCATGGGCGTGAGGGTGAGATAATCCTCTTTATGTATAGTCTGAAGGGGTCCAGCACAGTATCAAAGAGAAAGAATGATCAGAGTGGCTTCAAATCAGTTCACTGAAAAAAAAGAAACCCTTATTTTTCATAGTATTTTTGTCTTTAATATAAAGATGTATTTACTAGAGGCAAAATGCGATATTTAGTCATGTAAAAAAAAACTAAACAAAGTGCTTTTGCTTTTAAAACAAATAAAATGATCTGCCACTAGCAGACAGTTTAATTATTTTTAACCAAAATGTACTTAATTTATTTATTTTTCACAGTGAATTCTAAAAATTCTTATATGCTGTTGAATGCCATTGTTCTGCACTTACGCACAATGGCTTTTTTGTTTTTGTTTGCATAAATCATCAACATGCAATATTTGAATGATACAGGAGAAGGTGCCTTTAATATAATATCTCTATTAATATAATATAGATTATAGATTTAGATTCTAAAGATATAAATATAGAAAAGAAAGAAAATCATCTCTTAACCTTACTGTTAATATGGTTAGGTAATCAAAATAAATGAATAAATGCATACATAAAAGCAATGAAAACAACATAAAAAAAAACCTAAAAAACTGAAATAAAGCAATAAAAACAAATCAAACTAAAAAACAGAATACAGCTAAACAAAACAAGTAAAAACTAAAACACCAAAACACCACATCAAATCCAAAAGCAACAACCACTGCGTCATACTAATAAACCACTTTTCTCCCTTTAAGATGATGCCAACTTTAAACACTAATCTATAAAATGTGATAATGACAACATTAAATGTGATTTCAAAGACTTGGGAAATGTGTCACACGCTTGAAGCTGGTTTTGCGTGATGGAAACATTTGTTCATTCCATGCTGAGGCTAAGCGGAAGGACGAGGTTAGACGAGGACTGCAGAAGCAGCAGTAGACTCAGCTTGATCCATCAATACATGCAGACGCTACTCTCACACCTGCTCCTCCTCTGTCTCTATCTGCATGTCTCCCTCCCTCCAGGTCTTGAAGGATTAATCACTAGCCAAAAAACCCAATTTGCTTAATTCCATAAAATACAAGCAATTAGGCATGTGGTGTCACTGTGATGAATTCACCATTTATTTCCAGCTCTCCTCAGAGCAGCTCAGGGTTCACAGACACAGTTTAGAGGAAAGGAGTCAGACGGCCTATACCCCAGAAAACACCATGGTTTGGACCAGTCAGTCTAGAATGAATCCGTTTTTTATAAATTATTCTTTTAAATTAATAAATTGTTCTCATTCAATATCGATTTTATGCACTAAATATTTTTCTTATTTTCTATTTGCTGCAGTCCAGCGATGCATTGTGAAGCATGTTCCCTCTCGACATTTCACTCGTACTGCGTCTGCTAAGACGCATGGGGAAAACTCCTTTTTCCCCCTAACTGAAGCCTATTATA